>JAPKLX010000022.1:715273-737563 GCA_026898415.1 Leonotis leonurus
TACACTGAAGTACCTCCCTTCAGTTCAGGAGCCACTGAAAAAGTTTTCACTGATAAAAACTGACTGGTGTATTCCCCCCCCCCATACACTCAGTTAAACTCGTTTCGGGACCAACATATAATAATAAAGATTTTACGTAAGAGAGAAAAATAAATCTCAACCATCAATTTTAATAAATTAATTATGATATTTTTTTATAAATTATTTTTCATTTAAGAAAAACTGTGCTCCTATAACAATGGATTTTTTTTCAATTCAATTTAATTAATTTTAATCACTGGTTCACAATTGATTGTGAATATGATTTCTTCCTTATTTATCACATATGATTTCTTCAACCTTATATATATAAATAAAGTGATAGAGTTAATTTTTTAAAACTCTTACAAAAAAAAATCAATAACTTTTATAAAAACTTCAGTAATTTAATTATTGAAGAGATTATTGATTGATTGTTGAAAACAATCATTCACAAACACAATGCATGTGCGTGTGTGTGTTGTGTTTCTATTTAATATGCACGTGTTGGAAATAAAAAATAATACTAAGGTACGTACGTGATCCAACGTTGTTGTAACTTGTAAGACTTAAGATTTGGCACTTAATTTGACGTGATCCAACTCATGATTCTATCTGGGCTCTGCGTGTGATTCTGAGAGCCAAATCTGTTAAACATAAAAATAAAATGAATAAAATAATAGATGCATGTTGTCTTAGTTATTCAGATCAAAAAGAAAGAAAATGAACTTATGGAAATTAATGAAACATAAAACTAGTGCGAGTCAGAACATAATAAGATGAACACTAAAAGCATAGGGACTTAAACATGTTTTTGACACTTACATTATATTAGCATATTCACCAATCACCATTAATCCATTATGCTTATACACATGTACATGCATACTTAAATCCATGCGTATTCCTAATAATGAGCTACCTATTCTCTCTTTTAAATAATTTTGGTAGCATATTTTATACCTAACTTTTAGTGATTTTATCATTATGACCTTTAAGATATTGCTAACATATCTCAACATTTTTACAAATTATCAAATACTACTGCCCCTTCACCATAATTGTACTCTTATTGCATATTTGGATAGTTTGTTAAAATTATTTTTTATTTTTTATTTTTTAGACATGCATGTTCAAAAACAGTCATTGTTTTAAACTTAATATATATTTTACTTTGTGGAACTCTTTTTCCTTAAAAATAAACATTATAAATTTTTTAAAAATACGTGGCGACTCCATCCCAATAGATTTGTTGTAGACAAAGTGATGTATATTACAAAAGCATTTCTCTCCAGATCGAAGGAATAATAAGTATTTTTTATTACATGTAATGTCATTTTTTTCTTGCCGAATAAATATCTTGTAGATTGAAATAATAATTTTTCATCTGAAAATTAATTGGACATTTTTAATCTTTTAAAAAAACGCCTCAAAGTACTAAAAGTTTTTATAGACCGATATTAACCCTGATTATATACCCCTTTTTAAAAGCTGATATACACTCTGACAAAAGTTATATATGAGGCTTAAATTTTGTGTTTTCATAAAAAGCAAAAATAAAGTATTATTAAAAAGTTATATCTTTTTAAATCTAATTGTGTTTATTGATATCATCCATTAATATTACTCACAATTTCACATCCACTCAATTATGGGTGGCAAACATCATTAAAAAGGTGATGCAATAAGCAAAGTAATTAACATTAGATATATAATTAGGCTCTAAAAAACATTTAATTTTTGGTTGTTAATACAGAATAGACAAATTCGGTGTTCAAGCGCCGTGTACATTGCAAATATATCCTCGTGCTGACGTTTCCCGCACGTGAACTCTCAGATCATCCTTCTCACGTGCGGCTACTTATTTTAACTCCCTTTAAAATTTAAGAAAAAAATAAATAAAATATGACCACAGTCTTGGAATTTGTATTCATGGTTTCATTAATAAGACTATAAATTAGATTACCAACAGTTGTTTTGTGGCAATGAATAGCACTTTCAAGGTCAATGTTTTCAAGTGATAAAGCTTGAGTTTCGGTCCAACCACGTGACTCATGTCCTCCACATTAACTCTCTTCATCTTTGTCTTAACTTTGTCACACATTGCTTAATTATTTAGAATCAAATACTAATTTTATATACCCAATTTTGTCAACTCTTTTTGATGTTCTTGGTTCAAAGTTTAGATATTTAATTTAATATAAACCGTGCACGCAAAATATATGGAGTTATGCACCAGATCCCATACACATTCATATGTTTGTTTCTATGGTTGAATCTTGATTTAAATATTATTCAATATTCAATTTTTGTTAAGATGGGTTTTTCACATCTATGATGAATAAGATTAAATGAAAGCAGTTATTCCTCAAGAAAAAGATGGTTTTTTCACATCTATAATGTAATAAAGTAAATTCAATCAAAATCCCAGACCAAATTCTTGGATGAACAAACACTTTTGTTATGAGAGCAAATTCAGTTCTTGTTCAGTTTTGTTGACAAATTTGCAACGACTAACAGAAATTTCCCTACATACATTTCACCTCACGCAAAAGGCAAAGAAAATTTCCCTTATTACACATCTATAAACAGAGCGAAATTAGGATTATAGCAGCAAAGTGTTTTCATCATTCAGCAGTACTATAATCAGAAAACTGAAGCACAGAGTTCTTCAAAATCCATGCCTATACTTCTATATTGTCATTGCTCGAGTTACCTACAATCGTTAACCTTCTTGCGGTTCTCGTAAAGTTACTGCATGGAAACAAAGAATCGATCAGCATATCAGTAAACGTTAAAGACGATAAGATTGCACGCGACGGAAGGCACACAAATCTCACCTAAACGGTTGGTCGCCACCAACTTGCTTGACAATGCCTGTGGCATCTTTGTAGAGAAGGCGATTCGCCATCTCTGAGACCTCGATGCCAAACATATCAGAGACTTTGCTGTACAGTTCTTCGTAAGAAGTGAGTAAAGAAAGATCTAACGTACGGCCAACATCCTCAGATTCCATGAAAACCTTGCAGTGACCAGTCTCCAAGAGATCAGACTGGATTCCTTCACATGAGGAGCGCTCTGGTGCCTCGTTTTGATTATGGCCCGAACCAGATCCATCAGAAGTATTTCCCATTTTGTCCCCATTCCCGTCCGAGGAACTATTGCCCGTTAGAGCTGGGGAAACAGCATCACTGGAGCAACTCAAAGAAATCTGCTTCTCTGGATGTATCGACTTACCAAAGAGCACAAACGGGGCTGCCTTCTCACTATTAGGCTTATTTGAACCTTGAGTTGAGTTTCCCATGGTAAGTAGGCAAGAGATATTCTCGTTGCTACACGGCTTTGGTATAATAGGACTCGAAGGTCCGGTAGGAACTCGATCATGAGGCAGAAAACCAACTGGAAACAGTTTACTGAGGTGGAGGTTTGATAGTGATAAACCATGTTGAGCATGCCTGGCTCCCTGCATGCCAGCAGGAGTGGTATTATTAGGAAGATATCCGAAGGGGTTGCTCGACCCGACAAGTTGGTGGCAGAACGGGGGAAGAGGAATCTGTCCGTCGAAGGGGAATTCCGAATGTTGTGGTAATCTCATTTTCTTTCTTGGAGGTGAGAAGGGGGAGAGGTGGATGGTGGGCATGTTCGATACTAATTCAACGAGCCAAGGGCTCACTCGTTTCACATTTTGAAGCAGATCCGGCTCGTCCCAGGCTACCTACATCCATTTCATCCATTAAGGCCTTGTAAACCCTAATCATTAGATACTACTACCAGTTTTCATACTTCACAAGACAGGTCACAACCCTCAAACCAAAAAGAAGACAGTTTTCAAACACATATACTGAACATCTGCAATCAGTGTTTGCTACCACAGAAGACAACAAGAAAACTAGCAAGAATAATAAGCATACAGAACATCATTACTTGTTAAAGAATTTGCAGGGAGCTGGAAGCAATGCAATGCAGTTATAATACATTTACAAAGCTGTATAGGAACAAATAGATATAAGATTCACTAATCTTAAACCACCAAACAAATATTTACCTGAAGTAGTCTCCAAGGCGAATCGGGCCATCGAAGAGGATCTGCAATGTTAACCGAAGATATGGTTCCCATGAACCAGCTTATGCGCGACGAGTCCTCCGTCTCAAACGCCATCTTAAACCTCATGCCCGAGCACCAACGTATCCGCATCGCCACCTTAACCAACGAGGCCTTCACACAGAACTCCGGGGTGCTGGCTCTGGGGTAGTACACCACTTCAAACGGTCGTCCACTCGCAGCAAGAGTTGCAGCTTCGACCACATCCTCAACCTTCACTCTCCCCTTACCTATCAAATTCCCATTACTCCCCCTACTTTGTTTCCCCTCGTCCTCCCTCAAGAATGCTGAAAAACCACCACCCCCATACCCAACAGAGTTCCATCCTGTTTGCATCTCGGGCCCGCCCCCGATCCCCCTCTTTGCACGCCTGATCCCAACGCAGAGATCGCCGTTCTCCGCCCTCATAAACACGATCGAATCGCCTGCCACGAGCTTCTTATGGTTGACGAAAGTACTCCACCCTGTCGTGAGAAGATGGCGCCGCGGCGTCCCCCTGTAAATGTGCCTAAACTTCCACGTCTCGCCGTGCACATCCTTGACGAGGATGGTTTGCACCGGAGGGTCGGCCGAGTAGTCGAGACGAGGGAATATCGTCTCCGCGCAGTACCTCGGCACCGAAAACCCCCCACCGTTGTTGGCATCAGACTGAGTTAAGGTCTTTGCAAAGGAAGTGGGTTTTTCTTGATTCTCAGAAACACCAACACCACCTTCCTCTTCGCCTTCTTCCACCTCATTTCTAGGAGTGGGAACCAATCTCATTTTTGCGAAAACCTCATCTGTTTCAGGATCAGCCATGAAACTAATCCCAGAAACTGCACATGGAATGTAAGAAGGAATTCTTGGACAATTCCTAAAATCAACATTCCCACAACTGTGCTCTGAATGGCCTTGTGGGAAATAAAACACCTTCGAGTTCAAGGATGGCATTTGCACCATGCTGCCTGCGCACGCGTGCCATAGCTGTGAATCCAAACACCTCTCTGTTTCCTTCATTTTCTCCTTCGATTCCATAAAGGTAATCATCTCAATCGCCAATTCTATATCATACCAAATCCTTATAACCCAATTCACCTCATAAAGAATTGCTGCCAAATAAAGAATTTTTAATAAAATTCACAGAAATTGAACAAGAGTGATAATCATAATCATAAAACAGTTACAAACCTCAAACTCTTACCTCCTTATTTGCTATTCGCAGCAGTTAAGCCCATCTGCAGATACAACAGGACATACATATGGTGTCTCAATAATCGAAATCTTATCTTCCCAAAAATCAAAATTCTGACACTAGTCAAAATATTTTTTTCTTCTTATCTTCAATCAAATATCACACTTTCTTCAATTTGACCGCTCATCATCCCTAAATGCCCCATATCAGCACAAGAAACCCATGACCTTAGACCAGATATATACTTATATATACCCTTTTCGAAAAAGAAACGAAAAACGATTAAATTATCCCAAAATTTTGCTTCCAAATTGTAGCCTTCAACATAAATCACTCAGATTGAGAAGCTCCCACAAACTAAAACAAACACTGAAAACTCAAAAGTGCATTACTCATAAGAAACACAAGGCGTAGAGCGAAAACGGATTAGTTAAAGACAGCAAATTTTCTGACAGAAAACAGAAAAGTCGAGAACCAGATTTTTATTTTTGCTTTTGTTTTTAACTTTTAATGAACTCCCTCTTTCTTCTCCCAGATTTCATACTCAAGACCATTCACACGTATCTCCCCCCTCTCTGTGCAGCTACTTTCTCTATCTATACTATACATGTATTTGTAAAAGTATGTTTGTATGCAGAGTCTCTTCACACGTACACACGCCGAGTGACTTTTGGAGAAAAGAAAAAGAAAAAGAAAAAGAAAAAAGAAATCTTTTTTATCCCCCTCACCTGATGCTGATGAGTTGAGTACTCATTATTACCGCAATCTAAATCCTTTTTAAAAGGGATTACTTATAATATTTCTTGCCTTTTTCTCCGGATCTGAAGAAACTTCTCAAGTACCATCACAACAAAACAACAAAGATCTTAAAGAAAGCCCAGTAATCTAATTATTATCGATTATTTATGTGAATAAAAAAATAATATAAATATTCTGCTGGTTACGATGTCGGATAATTAATCTGAAATTGTGGTGATTATGGTAGTTGAAGGAGTTTAATAATGTGATTGGGTGGTGGGGCTTAATTGATATTGAAAGGACCAAGGTATTGTAGTGAGTGAAACAGTCTTAATTTAAACAAGTCTAATCTTAACTTTAATTGAGGCAAGTCAATAGTTGCTCTAAAAGCAAGGTAGTAGTCTTGAGTAGACAAACAGTTGGGCGCTTAACTGTGGTTAGGAACCGTATTTACTTCTCTTTAATTACCTCTCAATATTGTACTCCTTGAGTAATAATAACTAATAGTTATTGTATTTCCCAACTCATTTAAAAATCAAATAAATAAATACAAATCAAACTTACACTTCTTCTCCAGTACGAATAAGTAAAACATGCTTAATAAAAGTGTACGTTTTCACTTTTTTCTTTTTTTTTTTGTATACGATCATAGCAGAAAATATTCATTATTTTAAAAATTATATATATATATATTTAGGTTTATATGAAATTATATATATATATATTTAGGTTTATATGAAAAAAAAATGTATATGACAAATGAAAATGAATTTAGACTCTCTATCTATATAGAATTAATGGTTGAGATTAATTAAATTTTGATATAAATATTTTTTTATTTATTTTAGGAACATATAAATTTTTTAAATAAAATTAATTTGTAGATGGAATCACAATCATTGATTTATTAAAATAGATGGTGGAGATCTTTTACCATTTTTTTTACAATTGGGGTGCGTGTGTTGGCCTAGTGGTAGTGAGGTTAATGCCCAAAGCTAAGGTCTCGGGTTCGAGTTCTCCGTGATGCGGCCATGTAATTTAATGTTAATATAATCCAATTTTAAAAGAAAAATAAAATTTAATGAAAGGAGATATACCCTCATTAATTGTAAAAAAAAATAGTTTTAGTGAGAATAAAATTTATAGTTAAAATTTCAAATTTCATCACTAATAATTTTTAGTGACAAATTTTTTTGCCCATCATCACATAGCATTATTGTTTCTCTAATTAAATATCAATAATAACGATATAATGAAGTAGTTTTTACACTCATTAAATGTATGTATTTTTTATAGTGATTATTTTGTAAGTTTTCTACACTAAAAATATATTTTGTTTTGTTTTTCTTTAATTTAGTATGGATTACATCCTGTGGATAAAGGGAATTTATCTTATTTTGGACATTTTTTCGTACAGACAAAGTAAATGAATACACTAAATTTTCAATTTTGTTGACACGTACATTATACCATAATTATCAATTGAAGCATAATTTGTGATTTATTTAATAATTTCTCCTACAAAATTATTTAGTTTACTACTTAAATGGTCTAGCATGTTCTGACTTCGGTGTATAGATAAGCCCATTAAACCCAAAAAGTTTAATTTCTCATTTAATTAGGCTTTGATATACTAGTATTTTAATTAATTTCCAGAATAATCTACCGGACTTTGAGGAATTTGGAGAAAAAATCTTTTGCAATATATTAATGACGCAAATATAAAATTCACAAATTAAGTCTTTTCTTTTAGACTCAATTTTAGCTCATTAGAACTCTATATATATCCACATTGTGCACAGTACTATTTTCTTCATCCTCTTCTTTTTTGAAAAATAATACTTTTCACTAATTTAGACACATTTTAACTAAAATTGTGAGAGTTTTATGATCGAAGAGTGTCTAAATTGATGGGAAAGAAGGAATATATTTATTTTATGAATTTGGAGAAGTTTGTGAAATAATTATGCCACATAATCGTAATGTTAATTCACAATAAATTTGTGAAAAAAATATATCTACAATAGCAAAAAGGTCAAAAATTTTAAATATTTTCAGATAAAAATATTACTGACTGATGGATGATTTCATAACATAAACGTTCAGCTAACACATAACTAAACACAAATAATAAATTTAATTGAAATGAATAAACAATTAAAATACGTGGAGACATCTTCTAAGCTTGCAAATATACCAGTTTGCTTGTAATATTTTGGCTAATTTATAAGTTTTAGTAAACACTAAATATAATGTGTCTTAAAGAAATTAAAGCCATATACCGAACTTGGATGAAACCTGGAGAATGGTAGCGTGGGATAAAAAAGAAATTGAATTACAATAAAATTAAATTATATAATTATATGTTTGTTACGAGGATTCAAATCCAAAACTATCCAAAACTATTGCTTTGAGCATTATATTAATCTCACCGAAACGGTAGTGTGGGATAAAGGAAGGGTAATCCTACAAAGTCAGCTTCATATCTTTTACTTTTTCAACTTTTTTGACATTCAACTAACAAAACTAACAAAACCCATTAATCCTCTACTTCTCTTACATTTCCCTACTCCAATTATTGCAAGTCATTTGAACTTCATCGCCAAATTACATATATATATACTATGTCTTTGAAACCAACGCCAATTTATATATTTACTTTTCAAATAACTTATTTTCTAGAAAAAAAATAATAATTTCGGTGACCTAATTTTCTCATAATTACGATGGACTAAATATTAGTAACCGCTAATCGATGCTTAATTAAAAGCATCGTTACATGTAATATACCGTTTACTGGACATATTTATTTCATGATAGTACTATAATTAATTGTCAATCAAAACACAATACACAAGAATATTTTCTACCCCCACTTGTGTGTATGCAAAGAGAGAGAGTGAGAGATGACATACAAGTAGGGATATACAGACTACTACTTCCATCGTGACACATTTTATTAGTATAATAGATTTAATTGAATATAAAATGTGTCAACTAAAGAGAGGAGAGAAAATATTAAAGTGAAATTTGAGAACAAAGACATAGTACTGCTAAATTTTCATATATAGTGAGTGACATGTGATGACATAAACACTCACCCCACTTTCAAATAATTCCGGTTGTTACAACTACAACTTGATTAATCATGAAAACGAGTAAATGTGTGAAACTGAATGAAAACAGCATTTTGTAGAATTAGGATATAATATAAATATAATTTAATCGAAAACAAGTTGCAATGCTCCAAATCAATTCCTAAATCGCAAGTCTAAAGAACCAACAATTAATTAATCGTTAATTTAATAATCTGATAAACTTGGACTATGCACGATTCACACAAACGGTATACACAGAATATACGTTTGAACTAGATTCGTCTAAATTAATTTGTTATTCGTAAACTATTAACACGCATGCATCACTTTCAACTTATTTTTTCCCGACATGTAATTAATTAATTGATCATCTTGTAATATTCCTTCTTCTTTTGTCCTCTACATATCTTCTAACTGTGTAGCTAAAATTTTATTTGGGCAATAAATTGATAATATTCGTGGTGATAAAAAAAAACATTAATAGGAGAAAATATAGATTCATAAGTAGTGATTAGGACATGGCTGGGTCTTGACATTATTATGTCATAAACTACGACCACTGTCTCTGTACCGCAGATAATGACTCGTGAACCATACCCTGCCTGCACCCACCTACAAATTACGAAAATAAAAAATATATATATATATTTTAATTTGATTTTAATTTTTGTATTATTTATATGGCTTGCGAATTACTGAACAAGAAGCTGTCGAGCGGTCCTAGATTAACAATAGTGGAGAATATATATTTCTTTTATGCATAATAAAGTGGACATAAAGAGAGAAGCAACTCATTTGTACTTTAATATAACATGTAATTGATGGGTAACGCTCTTATTGTAATTTGATAAATAAATTGAAGTAGGTACATATATATAAATTATTCCGAATTAAAACTTTGTCAATTTCGTTCATGGGGCCACCTCCCCACTCGCCTGGAGGATCACACGATGGATTTGTCTCTTAGTTTTTTTTTTGGTGAATTTAATTTTGATCTTGACAAAATCATGTGAGGATGGACCTATCACAATTCACAACTCACAAGTTCTATAAATTTTAGGAGTGACTGCGGAAAATTAAACTTTATTAATTAAGAAACTATAATTAGTTTAACTTTAATTAAATAAGTAAAAAAATGATATTTAGTGGGAAAAGTACGTAATATAGTGAAGCTTACGACATTTAATTTTAAATCGGTTTTAGTTATTCCAAGTGTTGGTGGGTGTTGTCCGAACAGCGCTTGATGCGAAACGTGACTCATTTCGTTTGTGTGTGCACTATTAAGTATTAACCCCACACAACACAACACAACACAACACAACACCGCTTCAGACAGCTAGCATCATGTGGGGATCACGCGCTCTCTATCTTCACTCAAATTACGGTTTTGCCATGCAATGCGTAATACAATACAATTATTTCCCCATTTACGAAACAGAAATACCTAATATGATACATGCCTGTATTTACAATTTACTGCACAAGTTTGTTGCTCACTGCTGTACTGAGTGTAGTAGTCAACTCCTCATTCTTAAAAAGGGGAAATATCATTTCACACCCCAACTTCTACTAAATTTTCTACAACTAATACAATCATACCTTAAAAGTGTACAATATACATATCTTCCCAAACAGTATAATAATTTTTTTGATGACCCGAATTTTAATAAAATATTAAATATATATATTGGTGTGTTGGAGTGAAGAAAGAGGCTAACATTTTTTAAAAATAGTACAAACAAGTGTTCTGTAAATGATAATGAGAATAAAAATCAAGAGATATATTCTTGCAATATGAAATGAAATAGCTAAAAGAATATTATATATTTTTTTTCGAATCGGTGTTTGTATATATTTGTGATTTTCAAAACAAATCAATTTTGGGTAGTGGCCAACTTTATGACCAACTTTGGATAAATGTTGTTTCTATAATTTTATGCAGATTACACATTTCAAATGTACACATTCAGGCGAGGCGTACCTTATCGTAAGATTGACCCAAGCCAATTAGGATATATAAGAGAAAGGATCATTTATTAATATCATTAGATTCATTATTAATATACAATCTAGTATTAATTAATTGAATAATTACAAAACAAATAGGGAGTGGGCCGGTTAGTAAAAATCATCGAATTAGTGTGCGTGTGTTAGTCTAATGGTAGTAAAGTTAATGCCCAAAACAATACGTTACAGGTTCAAGTTCTCGTAGCGTACCTATGTAATTTAATGTAAATGTAATACAACTTTTTAAAAATTAACAAATTGTTATTATTTATAAACATAACATCAATCGCAGGGTATTAATAATACCCGCAGCGGACGGTGGATCAATTTTACTTATATAGTCACATTGAGTTTAAGAATTGTCAAGTTCAAAGTGATGACTGGACCAATATAATTACATCAATATACTTCCTCCGAATTTTTCTAGTGTCGTATTTTACTAAATCACACATACTAATAAATAAAAAAATTATTTTTATACCCTTTATTAAATAGCATGATAAATACATTCATACAATCGATGACATTTATAAATTAGCCTATAATTTGAGAATATTATTGAAGGACTTAAGAAAACTAAAAGACAGATGTGCAATGTCCTATTAACACCAACTGGCAACTGTATGCTTTGGATACAGTGATTGAATGGGCCGGGTCTTGTTCAATTCCTGGGTTTGTAATTTGTATCTATAAGTAGCCACCCTCACTCGATCTCTAGCTAATTCAATATTTAGAATATGTTTGGTATTCGATACTCATCTTAATATAATTGTATTATACTCCCTCCGTCCCGCTAGATTAGACGCATTTTCTTTTTTGGGACGTCCAATTAGATTAGACGCATTTCTATTTTTGGTAACTTTTACAACTTAAAAGTGATGTGGGCCATAATTACCAAAAACAAATATAAAGCAAATATTGGTTTCCGATCCAAAAGCAAATGCGTCTAATCTAGCGGGACGGAGGGAGTAATTATTTTAATAAGAGTATAATTATTCTAAGATCAATATATATGGTACCTTCCTTGAATACTAAACATAGCGTTAAAAATTTCCACCAACTTCCAATTGCATACCATAATTTCATACCCTCCATTTATTTGTATAGCATGTTTTCAATTTACCTCTCGAAATATAGAAACAAACTCTGCCTAGCTAAATGTCGCAGTGGTGCGTCAGTCCTAGGCCTAGGCTTCTTACACCTACGAAATTCATTTCCATTAAATCTATTAACATTTCCTAAACTTATTGCAACAAACATGCCTTCCTTTTTACGTCTTCTGAGTTCTGAATGCTTTTAATTATGTATCAATATGTTTACACATATTTGACTTCTACATAGTTGGACCTCTTATAATTACTACTTACTTAGTACAATTATAAATCAAAATTCAAATTTCACTATAGATATCATTGAAAGTTACTCACTTCCTCCAAAAAAACTATAAAAAAAAGCTTATGTTGTTAAAAAAAAGCTTATGTTGTGAGGAAGTCGTGAGCACGAATTTTAAAGAAAATATGAAGAATATATTGTGTTTTTAGTGGAGAAGTGAGTTCACGAGATAAAATTTAAGTGTGTGTTAAAATACTAAATGTTTTGTAGAGTCATATTCGAAAAAGAAAAAAATACACATTTTGTGGACAGTCATAGTTCAAACTGATAATAATAATACATTTTTGTGAACAAAAATTATAATTTATAATTTAAGTTGATACTTTTTTTAATGATAATTTTTCTAGTTATAATAACCTTAATTTAGACATTTTAACAATATTGAAATTGATGAATTATGTTACACAACATAACATGTGATGTCATTGTAGCATGTACACGTGTGATGTGTTGCTGTCAATAAAAGAATTTAATTATTTTGTTACATAGATATCAATAGGTAGGTAAGTTAGTACAGTAAAAATTGACAAATACATGGTAGACAATGAGGTAAACTTGTAGGCTACAAGATAAAAGATATAGGGCATAGCCTTACTTATAATTATAAAGCAGCAGGTCCAAACTAATTTTGTAGGTTAACTTTTTTTAATTAACTCTAATCTAAATACATCAATTAGACAATTACCACCTAACTTATCATCCTAAACACACTTAATACTTTTCTTAACCCCTTCGTTCTTTCTTTTTTTTCTTTCTAATCGCTTATTGATCGACGAGTATTCACGATATTAATCTCAAATATGAAATATTTCCCCATATATGCTAGGTGCACGTTTTTGGACAATCATTGGTAGAAAATCAATAAGAAACAGATTTTGTGATAATGATACACACAATCTATTATAGGTATTTTAAATATATATATATATATATATATTCATTTATTTCCATATTAACATTAATGATCATTTATATGCAATTGTGCACTGCATGCCCTTATATTTTGAGATTTTGAAATCATAAAATAAGAGTTTTATTATCAAAGTGTGTTTAAATTAATAAAACAGAGGGAGTAGTGCATAAGTTCTCACGGGGTAGACATTTTTTTTTTCATTTCTTTTGTCACATTATTATCAGTTAATCTTGACTAAATATATGCTTGTTTTTCATTAGAGAGATGGGTAATAATAAGACAGATTGGGAAAATTGTATTAATCAATTAAAATGGACTGTAAGATAATTACTAATTTAGTGTATTTATATGCATAGCTACCGGCATATGATTTTACAATCCATAGAGTGATGAGTACTGCATGTTGCCTTATAACCAACTTGAAAATTGAAATATTACATGTAAGTTTTCTTGTATTTTACAAACTGAAACTAAGGTAACAGTAAAAACGAAATACAGCAGAATCCAAAAATAAGAGAAGTTGTGGACTCTGAAATAAAAGTTGAGCCCAATTGAGATAAGCTTAGGTGACAGCTAGAAGACAATAACTGGGCCTGGGCCCCCACAAACTGGACAAACACGTGTCGGTTTCACAGTGGTGATGACTCATGCTGTTCGTTACTCGTACCGACGACAGTGCCGAATGTCTGTCGTTTACTTACTACCCCTCTCGGTAAAATTGGGATTTTCCGAGGGCAGTATCGTCATTGTGTTGTGGAGAGTCCAAATTGGAACTTCATTTAATTAGTGTTGAGAATTAACACCAATAATAATAATAATAATAAAATTAAAGAAAGAACATTTGAGAGTTTTATTCTACTGAAAGCTGCTATGAATTATAAGTCAATATATATAGAGGTGAATTAGGGTTAGAGTTATGGGATCATTTAATAACATTAACTCAAGACTCTATCTTCATCTTTTTCCTTTTATTATACTTACCTTTAGAGATACAAGTCCATTCATATGCTTATGTTTAACAATTAGCATGCATGACTTTTATTTTTGTAAACGTTTGAATTTAATTGCTATTAAAAGATTATGTTATATAAATCAAATGAACTTATAATAATCGGGGAGAATATCTAGCGGGATTATTAACAATTTTATTTGATCATTTATGCGCTAATTACATGCGTTATATGATGTTAAAAATGACAATGTTTAATTACACTATTGATATTAAAATATTAGATTTTCATAATGTCAAATAAATCTCATATTGAGTGTCAATCTGTCTCATAGTTAAAATCATAATAAATCGAAAGTTCGTATAATTATATCATGCACAATGGGTTCCAACAAAATATAGTCCTATAAGTTTCTAGATGGATTAAAAACAAATATATTGTTTTATCTCATAATATAGATAACGATATTATTATATCATAATAATCGCTCGTGGCTTTTTTAATTAATGTGACTCGGCGGAGGTGGCTTACTCTAATATTAATACTTGTTCAGTTGTTCGTGTAGTAACACAAAATGAGACTAGAAAAAATTCAATAAAAAAATAACTATGACGTTAGAAAGTATGTTATATAAAATTTATTCCATTGTAGGATATAGAATATAATGTATATCTCAAGGAAGCAATCGTTAAATTAATTGATGGATCTTTTAATAAAATAATGTTGTCACACTAATGTCAATAAGTTAAGGCATCAATACACTGTTTGAACACCCGTCTAGATTGCATGGATGACACATGCATGCATGACCTCAAATCTCAAATGAAATACTTGGAAATTTTGAAGTTCTTGAGAATCTTGATCTTTACTATTTTTATTTTTACGCAAGTAATGAGATTTATTTATTACTCTCTGTTTTAAAGATTAGTCGCGTGTTTGATTTCAAGTTGTTCCAAAGATTTATTTGATTGGGGCCCATTTCAACAGTTGGATCCAGATCTAGCCCATTGTAAGACCTCGCCCCGGCCCATTTACATATATGTTAATTAATACCTTGGGATTGATTTTCTTTTGTAAGAAAATATAATTTGAGTTATTTACATATATGTAGTAGTAGTATGTTATGAACTTATGATTACAATTTACAACCACCTCGTGCAAATGAAATGGATGACGATTTAGCTTTCAACCTACAGCAAACACCACTTAGTCTGTAGTATTTAATAAGTAAAATAAAATAATAAATTGTAATAGAAACTGAAACTGAAACTGAACGTAAATTGTGAGAAAAAGTAACCGCCTCTCTCTCTCTCTCTCTTTGTCATGCTATGCTTAGAGTTGTTCACTCCCTCCAAATGACTCGGACACTCCCACCAAAATCTTACTACTATTCTACTCCTCCATTTTTCACATCTCTCCTTCATTTTCACCTCTTTCATTCTCCCAGTTTCTCCTAAACAAACCACACACCATTCATTCATGGCGTACATGAGACTTGGATCCAAATCCGAAGCCTTTCACCGCGACGGCCAATCCTGGTAACCTAATATTTCATATTTATTGCACATTATATCACCTGTTCCACGCCTGTAATTGTGTGTTTTCAGATTATAGAAAATCAGAAACAAACCTCGTGCTCCATTTTTAATCCAACGCTTGATCTCCTTGTGGATTTTGATTGTGTCAACTAGGGTCCTTATTTCCGCTTTTGGGATTTTTAGGCGATATATTTGATAGGGCGAGAGAGTAATACATCCTTATGATTATCTTCTCGTAGTGGTGATATTCAGAAAATTTTCAAGTTTAATGATTTTTCACGAACAGGCAGTGCACTTCTGGTCTTCAGAGCGATGTAACAGTTGAGATTGGGGAAATGTCCTTTCATCTTCACAAGGTGGAATATTCAATTTCGATAATTAAGTAAATAGCTGTCATTAAGTACTTACTATAAGAACCTGATATATACATGTCGGCTTGTTTTATGTTTCATGCTACAGTTTCCTTTGCTATCGAGAAGTGGACTACTTGAGAAGCTTATTTCAGAAATGGCGAATACAGATGCATCATCGCCTTATGTATTGCAACTAAGTCAGTTGCCTGGTGGAGCTAAATCGTTTGAGCTAGTTGCGAAATTCTGCTATGGAGTCAAGATAGAGCTTACGTCGATGAATGTAGTTAGCCTCAGATGTGCAGCTGAGTACCTTCAGATGACTGAAGAGTATGGAGAAGGGAATCTGATTGTACAGACTGAGGCTTTTTTTAGTGAAGTTTTTGGGAATTGGACAGACACTATCAAAGCTCTTGAAACGTGTGAAGAGGTTCTGGTGCACGCAGAGGAGCTCAACATTGTGTCGAGATGCATACAATCCTTGGCAGTGAAGGCATGTGGGGATCCTAATTTGTTTGGCTGGCCAGTGGCAGGGTGCAACGAGACAGGACGGACATCAGGGGCCGGGTTCTGGAACGGGATATGCACTGGTTCAAAGCCAACGTCCATAAGTGATGATTGGTGGTATGAAGATGTGTCATTCCTGAGCTTGCCTCTGTACAAGCGGCTGATTCAAGCTGTGGAGGCAGGTGGCATGAGGGCTGAGAATGTGGCAGGGGCGTTGGTGTTCTATGCGAAAAAATACATACCACAGATGAATAGGCAGTCTAGCTTCAAGAATTTGAAGGGTTGTTCGACAATTTCCGTCCCTTCTGAGCAGGACCAAGGGTCGCTTCTCGAGGAGATGGTGGAGTTACTGCCTTACAAGAAAGGTGTGGTGCATACAAGATTCCTTCTTAGGTTGTTGCGAACGGCTATGGTTTTGCATGCTAGTCAGCCGTGCAGGGAGAACCTGGAGAGACGAATTGGGTTGCAGTTAGACCAGTCTTCGTTGGAGGATCTTTTGATACCAAATATTGGCTATTCTGTGGACACGTTATATGACATCGACTGCTTTCAGAGAATTCTTGACCATTTTATGTCAATAGAGCTGGCTTCAGCTGCTGTTTCTCCATGCATTATCGAAGAAAGTGAGATGGTAGATGGGACAAATTCATTGTCATCGTTAACCATGGTTGCTAATCTTGTAGATGCTTATCTTGCTGAAGTTGCACTAGATATTAATTTGAAGTTTCCAAAGTTCCAGTCTCTTGCTGCTGTCATTCCCGACTATGCTAGGCCGCTTGCTGATGGAATTTATCGTGCTATCGATATCTATCTCAAGGCGCATCCATGGCTCACAGATGGCGAGAGAGAGCAAATATGTCGATTGATGAACTGCCAAAAGCTTTCATTAGAGGCGAGCACCCACGCTGCTCAAAACGAGAGGCTGCCTCTGAGAGTGATAGTGCAAGTCCTCTTCTTCGAGCAGCTGCGGCTGCGTACATCAATCTCCGGGTGGCTCTTCGTCTCGGACAACCTAGATAGCTCCCAGGACCCCAATTCGGTTCTTCCGACATCCAAGATGACAGGGTGGCGACAGAGAGAAGACATGGACGACGTCAGGGAACGGGTAACTGAGCTGGAGAGGGAGTGTCAGACTATGAGGGAGGAGTTCAACAAGATCAAGACGAAGAGGACTTGGAATATATTTTGCAGGAGGAGAACAGCTCAAGATTGTAATCTCAAGTCTCAGAAGCCATCCAACGATCACAAAAAGAAGCATCATCAAAAGGGGGAATTGGGGAATTGAACGTCTTTTTTTTTTTTTTAAATTTCCTTAATTATTTTGGAAGAGATTGATTGGGTAAGAGTACTCAAACGGTTCATGCATGACAAAATATAGGTCGACTTATTTTGTGGTGTGTAGTGTAGCAACCTTTGAATTGTTCAGTAAAGATCGAGGGAGGGTTAATTCTGGCAAGCAAAATAATATTGGATGCACATCACATTCATTCCTCAGCTATTTCTTTTTTATGACTTCTGCTTTGGTTAAAGTACTTCACTCACCATAATGGATATTAACCAGGGATAATGGGTAAAATTATCGATTTTTATAAAATAAAAGTAAAAAATATTTATAAAGAATTTTTTCATATGCTCGTATAATTTAAATTATTTTGTAAAATAAAATACATGAGAGATATTTTTCCTTTTACTTTTAGGTTGATATTTTTTTTACCTTTTAGTTATTAAATTAAGTATTTTAGTTTTTACGCATTTTTTGAATTTAATTAACCAAATTTTTAACTTTATATAAATTTAGATTAATCTTAAATTAAAATATAATTGAGGATTAAGAATTCTTAATGACATATTAAAGGTATAATGGAGATTGAGTAACATTATTGGTCGATTTATGGTTGGGAGTGTGCATGAGAAATGGAGTGGTATTGATGGGACCCACAGCATATCACATATGCATGCAGAGTAAAAACGGTGTTGTACGGTATCATTTTGTCTTGAATTATCAAACACGTATCTTTTCACATTCATTTGTACAATAAACCATACAATTTTCTAAGCTTCCAGAGCTACAAAATTGTGATGGCATAAAGCACAACACCATCACTCTACATCTTATCATGTCCGAACAGTACAATAAGTTGAGTTTGATGATTGTTTTCACTGTTTTCTTTTACTATGCTCAAAATATATTATCTTACTTTACTCTATAGATCTATCTATGTCCACACACATTAACACAAACCAGAACGGAGAAGATATATACATACATTAAAACATAATATTTTCCACTAGCTAGTAAGGAAATCACATAATGATTTCAGTAGTTACAACTTCCAAATCCAACTACAAAATGTAAAGGGGTATTACATAATGGGACCATTCCCATATACATTTACAAAAAAAAAAATATTTCCTAAAATCCCATGTTAGCTTCTTCTTCAAATTCCAGTTTTCATGATCTAATCAAGTCTTAGGTATGCCAGCACAGATAAAATCATCACCTCGACAAATCATAATCATCGGAGTATCCCAACTGCTCCGTTTCCCAGCTTAGCTTTGAAGCAACTCGTTCGTGGCGAGGTACGTACTCCTGCAGCCACACAAAATTTATTTAGCAGTCTGTTTCAAAGTTAGCAAGAAAATAACCACTCCGTGCATTGTATGTTTCTTCTGTTTTTTCTTGAAGTTAAATCACCAGATTAGGAAGTTGTGCAGCGCATAGATTTTTTACCTCTAATTTCTTGACCAGCTCCTTTGCTGTTGGTGCAGATACAATTATGTGGCGAGCATTTGGACTAATGAATCCTTCCTCTACGGCTTTGTCGATAAACGATAACAGAGAGTCATAGTATTCATCCACATTAAGCAACCCTACCTGAATATTTCCAACACATTCTTCATTACCTATCTTTCACTTCTCATATATCAAACTGTTTAACAAATGGTGTTATCTTATGTTATATTATACCGGCTTATCATGGATGCCGAGTTGAGCCCATGTTATAACTTCGAGCAATTCCTCCAAAGTTCCATAGCCACCTGCACGCATTGCATTCATCAACAACACTTCAAAACCAAATAGATGGGAGGTGCATGCTTTGCATCTTTCACAAAAATTATAAAAGAAGTGGATGCATATATATATATATATATATAGTTAATACTACTCATTATTGTAAACAGTAGACTGGATTGAAGACTATATAAGTCAAGTTTATTAAAGAATGGTTGCTTCTTGACTTGCCTTTTTTTCATTATTAATTGAAAGAAATTCAAGAACCCCATTATGCAGTGATCAATTATGATGAAAGCAGACAAAATAGGTGTCATGATTTGAGATTAGAATAGAAACCTGGTAAGGCAATAAAAGCATCAGAGTGTTTAGCCATCTCTGCTTTCCTTTGGTGCATATCTGCAACAGCTTTCACTTCCCCTACTGTTTCACCAGTTAGCTGCAAATAATGGAAAGAAAAGTTCCCAGAGAAAATTAAAATTTTGATAAACAAACTAATTGTATTGGTTGCTGTGCAGTTTTGCAGTCAAGTAATATGATACTATTTTCTTGCAGAGAAAAGGAAACTGAAATAAAATGGTGAGGGAAAACGCCAAAGGAGAAGAATACAAGTAATTAATAGCCATAACGAGAGGGGGCAGAGATGCAGAGATCAGAGCGAAGTGTTGTGATGAAACAGAAAAGGAAAAAATCAGAGGCAAACATTTGCAGACCCAAAAATGTATACACTGTATTCAGTTAACAATCACAGCCTCAATTCTCTGTGGATAAGGATACCAAGAAACTACCACTCTTTAATATGTTTTAGAACATGCACCCACCAAAGTATAGCAAACAAAAAAATAGATCAAATAACTATAGCCCAAAGGAAAAAAGATGCGGACAAATGGGGAAAGGAAGCAAAATCAACAAGAATATGCAATAACAAGAAAAGAAAAGAAAAAGGATGAAACTTGGATACAGAAAAGAGGTGAAAAGGAAGAATTGCAATAGTTTAACAAAAAGGGTGTTTGGTTTCATGGATAAAATAAAGAAAAAAGGAAAAAGGGGGAAAGACTTTTCTTAAGAGGCATAGCAGAACATACCTCTCGAGGCATGAGAGTCTTGGGAATCACCCTGGAGAGGAGACAATAACATGACAAAAATATAATCAGTGTTTAGTGAAGAATTAAAGGAAAATAACAGTGTTAAGGCACCTAATGATTGGAGGCAACAAGTGGTCAAAGGATAAGAGTAGAATGCAAGAAAGAAAGAAACGCACCCAATGACATGCCGACCGCCATCATGAACTGCTTGTGAAACCAAACCCATGAGGCCTATGCTGCCACCTCCATACACCAAATCAATGTTCCTAGAAACCTTAACAAACACACCAACCTCTCATTACTACTTTCATCTTCCAAAAATTTACATTTTCTTTTTTATCTAAAAGGACGATTTGGTAGTTGTACTGAGAGAAGTAGATAAAGATTGCTTTTGGCAGTGTGAGGCTGTAATTCACCATGGATAGTGCAGTGGAGAGAGTACTTCTTGGTATAGTACACCCAAATATTATGTTCTTATCCATTTGAGGAAGAGAGAGAAGCATTCATTGTGGGAAAAAAAACTGAGAGAGCACTGTGCAATGAAAGTAACAGCACTTTGTGGATTACAAAAAACATGTAAAGATTGCAACTTTCTTATTATCTTCATTGTGCACAGAAGCATTCGAAACTTCACTATTATATGTCCCCAAAAAGCAACCTGAAACTTCACCCAAAACCACCGTCTCCGCCGCCGGGAAAGAACGTGATTAGATTAGATATGGTTGGAGTTCTGAGTTCAAATACAAATATGCTATTGATTCAGATGTGATCGTGGTCGCTTTTGCAAGAAAGTGGTGATTATGTTCTGGGTTTGAAATTGAAATCAGAAAAATAAATACTTCTGTTTGCATGTGATTGTCTGTGACAGTCTCTACTGCTAAAACAAGAAGAAGAAGAGGAAGAAGAAGAAACAAAAGAGTAGACAAGATAACTTTTTGCTGAAAAACATAACAACCCCACCAATGAAAAACAAAAAAAAATCAAGAAAATTGAGGAAATAAAATATTAAAGACATGTATGCCTGTGTGGGAGAGAGAGAGGTATTAGTAAAATTACCAGAACTTTGCCAAGTTCAATAGCAGCTTCTTGATAGCTAGCCTTCTTGCCTTGGCTACTCCCACAGAAAACGCAGACCCTCTTGAATCTTGATGATTTCAAATCACTCTCTCTCTCCATTTTCTCTTCTTCTTCTTCTTTCTTTTCTCACTAACCCCTCTCTATATATTCGTCTTTTTTAACGTAGGTGGCAAGTTGGAATAAAATAAGAATCTTGCTTCTAAATAGTCTCCCCTGTTTTTGGACCAAACAAGTTTTGTGGGCACAAACTATATAAAGCCTACAGGCTAGATAATATCAACACAACACTTGTATCTTTTGTAAAGAGAGACTCAGAGAGAGAGAGAGGGGG
>JAPKLX010000022.1:737663-1060455 GCA_026898415.1 Leonotis leonurus
GGGGGGGTGGGAGAGTTTGCGCAATGATAGAATAGAAGCACTAAGGAATCAAGTAAGTTGCTTCGCCAAATCTTGACCTCTTCACCAATAAAATTTGGGGAAGGCTTTTATTTATAAGGGATTTCGCACGTGCAGAAAGCACTGCATGACTGGCACGTATGGACCACTCCATAATTTTATTTTGTAATTTTTGTAATTTCCATCCATTTTAGTTCCTCATTTTTCAACAAGTATATTACTTCACGGCACATGTTACATATTTCATTTGGTTATTTTCAATAACTAAATAAAGGAAAATAGAAGAATTTGGATCTAATATTTCAATTACGTTTCAAATATTCTTAGCAACGCTTCAGATCCGTCTTAGTATTGTTGATCCCGTTTAATTAAATCTGTGAGTGTTTTATTAACTTTTTAAATCAAAAATAATGGGACATACTGACTATATAATTTGTACTCTGATATAATTATAATTAAACTCGATCTAGTTGGCCAACATACTCTGAAAAAATAAAATATAACTTGAGTTTCTGCATTTCTGCAGCATGCTCCAATTAAATATATTTGAGCATTGGGATTGTGTTTAAAGATTAATACCTTTATTACTTAATGAAGAATAAGTAATAATCTAAACAGAGGAGTAGAGGACAGTGCGAGATGGGCAGCGTCTGCATGCGCATTAAAACAGCTGCAGACAGTTTCATTTTTAATTTAATGGGTAAGTTTCAAGAATTCAGATATGATTATAATTATTTTCTTTACTATGGAGCACTGTGTAAATTTAAAAAACAAATATTCAATAAAACGAATTAATAATGATTGTATACAAAAATAAAATAAAATACTCATACTTTGTAATGAAGTGGTATAAATAAATTTGTGAGCTGATGGGAAATTAAGTATTAAGAGACAAGTGTGCCGTATACATAGGAAACAATGTAATTAATGTAATGTGTTTTTAATTTATTAATATCCCGTCTCAATAAGCATGACACAAAACTTATGGGCACAGTTATTAAAAAAAATATATAAAATAGTGTAAAAGTGATAAATGTGATATTGTCCACACCTTTTTAAAAAGATAATTTTTACTATTTTAAAAATGTGTCAAGTTTAGTGGGACGGGGGGAGTACATGCTACCCATCCTTTCCCCATAACATTTAAGCAAGCATGATGTCCCTAACCTCACTAACATTCTCCTTGTAGTATTGTTTTTCTTATTTAATTAGTAGTATTAAGCATCTTAATTATATAAGGCTTAGCCCATGTAAGTACATTTTGTTAATTAGTTTATTTAATACAAGGGACATGCATCATAAATGAATTAAGTATACTATTAATTATATTCAGTAAATTAAGTATCCTCTTAAAATCTTCTAATTTTAATTTTCTTCGTTTTGGACCGTTGTGTTCTCGAGAAGAGACAATGTTATACCAAGTGATCAATTTAGATACCAATCTAAATCAATTTGGTACCATTTGTACTATATATAAAAAACAGTATGTACCAGTTACACACATTAACCATACCATATTTGTATCATACCCTAAGTTGTAGTCCTATTAGTAATTATTTTAAAGAATAGAAAAAGAAAACAATTCTTCTAGGATTTTGTAAATTTGCAGGTATCATCATATGCCACTTGGAAGTTAATTGCAGAGTATTCAATGCACAACTAATTGAAAAATACATAATATTTGCAATACATCAAATTATTTTGACAAAGCTATATAATTTCTGGGTCCTTGGGTCCTGTCCCATTAAAACTAGTTTGATTTGATTAAATCTATGAGAGTTTTTTTGTCAAATCAAGTCATTTTTATTGAGACATTTATTGAATCTATAGTTTCGATTCTGCATGAAGATACTTTATGATACTTGACATTCGCGTCACTACTAAAATCATATATACAATTTCATTAATCCTGTTATTTATGTTTTATTTTAATTAAAATTATAAGATTTTTTTTAGACAAAGCAGAATATAAATTGGCAGCTAGTCTAAAGCTTCTAGAATATTTAAAGTACAAATTAAGTGTGAATAATTAGTGTTGAAGAAGGTGTAAGATAAGGTGAAATAAATACTCCTATTGGATGAGAAAGTGCATGCAATAACCATTAATGCAACCTTTTCTTTAGTCAAACTATTAAAGTGTCTACTACTTTCACCTTTGAATCTTTATTCCAAACACTTCTCAAAAGATAATTAAAAAATTATACTATGTTGGATTCCTGATTTATAGCCTTTTCTTTTCAAGTTTTGAATCGTACAACATATTTTCAAATGAATAAATTTGTTTTGAATCAGTTTAACCGAAAATTGACGTCTTATTACTTATGATCACATTTAAATGGTAATTTATTTTAAGACATCATCCACAATGGAATCACTATTAAGATGTCGCCACTCAAATATTCTAGTCTTTGATTCTTCATTAATTAAGTGGTCAATCAATTGTTTGCAACAAATATTATTTCAACAATTTTAATTAATAATAAAATATATATTAATTAAAAATTCTAAATTAAAAAAAAAGTTGTTATAAAAAAAGCAAATTGAATATTAAGTAGTAAGAATTTAACTGAAGGGAGAAAGGGGGAGTAATAAATTATTTTAATACTAGAACTTGGTGCATGTCCCACATCTATATATATATATAAAATCAAAACCATTTTGTCACTTTTTTTCCCATTTTGCCATTCCTCTTATATTTTATTTAGATTAGTGTTTTTTAACTATTCATTTTTATTTTTTCTCATATTATCAATAATTAATTTTATTTAATTCCATAATAAAATTATATTTATTATTTTATTAATTTATATATTTTATGAAATAAACGTGTCTGCTCTTTTTATTATATTTACATTATTGTCTTTTAACTTCATATTTTTATTTTCTCTTTTATTAATATTATCAGTAATGAATTGTTTTAATTCCATTATAAAATCATATTTCTTATTTTATTAATTTACATATTTTATAAAATTATATATAGTTAATATTTTTATTATATTTACCTTATTATCTTTTCACTTCTCATTTTTATTTTACTTAAGTTATGACATTACAAATGAATAAAAATGTGTATACAAATATAGTTATATCTATATTTCTTATTTTTTCTTTTATTCAAATTATCAATAATTAATTTTTTAAAAATACATTTAAAGTTTTATTTATTATTTTATAATTAATGAAAAATATGTATATTTTTAGTTTATTTATTTTATTGTCTTTTCATTTCTTCATTTTATTTTATCTTAAATTATTACACAATAAATGAATAAAAAAATTTATTCAAATATAGTTATATTTATTATTTTTTAAGTTTTTTTTTCATATCATCAACAATTAATTTTATTTAATTTCATTTATAAAATTATATTCATTATTTTATTATTTTGATTATAAATATATAATTTATTATCATTAAATAATTTAATTATATATAAATTATTATTATATATAGTTAATTAGAAATAATACAAATCAATAAATTCATTAAAGAGATAATAATTAGGTAGTGGGGAGTGGGAAAATGAATAGTCTCAATAAATCATTAAATAAATTTGTATTACATAAACCATTATAAACTTAATAAAATGTAAATAAGAAATATATTTCACATATGTGCAAAAAAAAACTAATTAAATATTTTGAAGTCGAATTGCAACTTAAAAAAATTAGAAGATACGCACCATAAATTAATTAGGTAAACTTCAAATCGAATAATATGTAATAAGCAATTTTTTATGTTTTTGTTACATTGAAAAGAGAAACTAATACTCACTTCGTTTTTTAAAAAGATGCACATTTTGCAATTTTATTACATTCCACATAAACATGCACTTTCTGTTTTTGGATATGGTTTAAAGTTTAATAACACTTTTTTGTGGGTCTCAATCTCCATTACCATTCAAATCAATTATATTTTAACATTTAATAACACATTTTTGTCATGTTTTTATAAAACGAATGGAGTATATAATAACCTATTTACAATTTTTAAAAATATAATATGTAGGCTTAATACTTATCATATATAATAAGATAACTTTTATTTGGATCGTTTGATTTTATTAAACATTATTAAAATTATCTATATTTTAAAATGATGAAATTATATACAACAAAAAATAATTTCCCGTGCAACTGCACGGGTAAAAATACTAGTTGAAAATGATAGGAAAATATAAATAAATGAAGTTTATAAATATAACTAAGTTGTCCCACACGGAAAATTAAAGAGTTAGATTGGGGAGTTATAATTTAAGGGTTTGGCTTTAATAAATAAAAAATTATACTTCCTTATGAACTTTCAATTATTATTAATCAAATTATATTTAAAAAGAAATCCAAATTAAACCAAAAAATCGATTGGACCTAATTAACCGAACATGGACTGCAGGAACTAAAGCTAATCAACCAATACTCTTCAAGTAATGTCTTAATAAATGGAACAAACCCTAATCCCTAAGTTGGGCACTTTCTGTTTTTTAACCTTTCTCCCAAATCTTTGGTCTGCCTTTCTTTAATTAATTACTTATATATATAATTTTTTAATTGCAGGTATTTTTTATTGGGGATTGGGGTGAGTCGTGACTACTATATATATATTTCATCAATTAATAAACTAAAATATGTGTTATAATTATTGCACGCGTTTACCGCATGTATATGTGTGTTAGTGAGTATACTCATATAATACGTGCTACCCTATTCTCAAATGATGCCACTCCATTACGAGTTACTTCTTCTATGATAATTAATCGAATGCTATTATTATTTAAAAAATATTGCATGAGTTTATCTTTAAGAAAATCGTTTCTTTTTACATGTTTTATGTTTAAAATTTTTGTCAAATAAAAGTACAGTTTTATACAATGTGATCCAAATTATGGATTTTTTTAAGTCGGAAAGGAAGAGTGAAACGGGTAGTTAAACAAACTTAGATGGAAAGAATAGCTTACTTATGCTTGTGTGGGGCAGAGATCTAGAGAGAGATTAGGATGATTAGGAAGTACTTAATATTAACTAATTAAGGTTAAGGTGTGTTTGATTAGTGTTAATTAAAAAGAGATGAGAAAGAGAGACGCAACAAAAATTGACTAGTATTGGAGATAGCACTCGTAGTTGTGGGAGATAGAGCAAGTAAGCATGCTAGTTTGAGTGCTTTTATGCATGCTTATTCATTCTCTTGTATATTAATTTGTATTTGCTACGCAACTACTATAATAATACTATTATACTAATAATATTCTTTTGTGGATTCTAACATACATTTTCCACTATCATACTCCCCACTTCCTTCATCATTAACCTACACCACTGCTTCAGTTTAATCACACTAATTTCCAAATATATTAAATTAATATTTCTACTATACATCACATATTCAAGACTAACCAATTTAGTAAAATAGCTAATGTATGTCTAACTGCAAAGTATATAAATCAGGAATTGAAGTAAATTATTAATTGGGACTTCCCTATTTTTCTAACGGTTACAAAGTTGATGTTGACGTCATTCAACAGTGCTTAGAAGGTTTGAAAAATGTCGTTTTCAGCCTTGATTAACAATGCAATCTACTCCCTCCGTCCACGAAAGTCGTTAACACTTTGACTTGACACGAGTTTTAATGTAGTATGTTGACTTTGTGGAAAAGTAGAGATAGTGGAGATACTGGAAATTAAAAAATAAAAAGTTAGTGGAGTTAGTAAGGATAAAAGGGTAAAAGGATAAAAAGTTAGTGGAGTTAGTAAGGGTAAAAGGGTAAAAATGTATGTTCAAAAAAAGAAAGTTTTAAGTGTTAACAACATTGGTGGACGGCCCGAAATGGCAAAATGTTAACGACATTGGTGGACGGAGGGAGTAATATATTACCTCATCTCCCGCTAAAAATTGTCAAGTTACATTTTTGGACCGTCCCATTAAAAATATTAGACATACATTTGAGACTCAATAGGTGGAAGTTGGGATTTGACAAAGATTAGTTATATTATTAAATTGAGTAGTTATTTTGGTTTATAGAAGTAGTTAGTTTTCTGTTGTTGCAAGGTTAGTTTGTATACTCTCTAGTTTAGCTAATAAGGTGTAGATATATTGTACTCAACATCTTCTCAATACAAAATTTCAGTTTACATCAATAATATCTTCTCTTCTTATATCTCCTTCTTCCTTTATTGTATTTATTTCATCTCTTCTTGTATCACCTGTTATAGTTTTAATCAATAGTTATTATTTTTAAGCAAAAAGTGGTCACTTTCTCAAAAAAGAAAATAAAAATAAAAATATTAACTCATGCTTTAATTGTATTAGATAATTTGTGCCTTTATTTGTAGGAAATTGATCAAATAAAAACTAATCCTTACATAAGAACTAGGAATCAATTTGGACCGTTAATCTTTATATAATTTATGGTTCAGATTAATTGTGCATCAAATTTATGCATATAATGCGACATTGAAATCATAATGCATTACCATGTTATGCAATAAAATTCTACGTGTAATGTATCAAAATAGCGCATAACATGGGTAGATTTTAGTTCTTGTATAATATTTGATTCTAAACGGATCGTAACCCTTATTTCTAACCTCTTAATTAGTGTGTCAATTATAAGTTTTTTAGTAGTACTATATTATTTTCCTATCTCACATATTCGTTTTCTTTTCTTTTTTCCTTTTGGTGTAGACTAAGATTCACATGATTAATTTAATTAGTGGTGCACAGGGAGCCTATATATGAGGAAACACTGTTGTGAATGCTGATAGTATCTCAATTCTCACCAATTATTTTTATTTCCAAATACCTCCTCACCATTATGTCATGTTTGACCCAACTGCAACATGACACGTGTCTCATCACCCTATCCAAAAAACTGAGTTGGACTTTCCCTAAAATTTCATCTTTTCTTACAACATCTGGTCTCTTAAAGTTTAGCACAGGTATGACTTTGTTGCCACCCCACCGAATTTTTTAAATTAAAGAAAAAAACACACTTTCTTAATCACTTTTCCGCAACAATTTAAATTTTTTTTTTTGATGATATAAATTTCATATTAGTTTGTGTTCTTTTAATTTAAATAATTGTGATCTGATCGTACATTTATTTTTGTAATATGTTTGATATCCTCACATGATTCTTAATGTCAAATAAAAACTGAAACGGAACTCTAGACTCTAGAGTCGTGAGTTTAACTAAAAAGTGCAATAGAAATGGGGTGACATGGAATGGAATTTAAAATAAAATCGTGACAGAAAAAAGATTTTCAAAATTCAAAATAATTTTACATGATAACTAACGTCTGTCTCCATATATTCTATCAAGTGATAACTATTTTCGTTCAGTAATCAACAAACTCCCTTGATTGGGGTAAGGACAAAATATGCAAGAAGCAGCTCTTGCTATATAAACTGAATCCATCTAATTATATATAATATTTGTCATTAATTAAGATTAATATTCTACGTACTCCCATATAACTCATATAACATAGTACATCTCATTAAAGTTGATTTATTTAATTTCATAAATAAAAGAAAGGTGACATGGTGTAAAAAAGAAAGGTGACACAAATTCAAAAGATTTTTATTTCCTAATGGGGACAAAACTCATCTTAATTCAGTGTTCTTTTCCAATAAAGAGCAACACAACGCTTCCATCTTTAATCTTCTTTTTTCATTCTGTGTTCATATGGTACGAAATTACGATTGAAAAATATTTTTCAATATTACACTGAATATATATATATATATATGAACTATATTAATTAATTATTACATCATAAAAAAATGTCGTTTTATGTTCCTTCACCAATTCGAGCTCATGTCAGCAATGTAAGAGTTATTGAATCTATTTTTCTTAGAATTAGTGACGTAATTTGTCAATATTTACAAGTTATATAAATATTGCGATCTAGTAGTGATTAATTTCAACAAAACTAATGTATTTAAAGTATGGAAACATACTAATTATTTGAATTAATTGAAGAAAATGCGAGAAAGCGACACATAACGTGCAGTCCTCAGTGAAAGAAAGCCAAAACTTGAAACAAATTAGGTGTTTCATTATATATATATATATATTGTTTAATAATTGAAGTCTACAAAATGAAAAGCCTAATGTGAAGGGTTTATAGGTGGAAAAGCTATGAACTTTTTGACCCAAAAATGTTAGAATTTTGGCTTGCAGTTGGGTAGTTATATATGACTTTTGAATTATTTTAATATTTATATTTGGAGGGAAGTGTTTGGATTCAGAATTTTCCTAATCAGCCGACACATTGCATTCATTAATTTCTATATCATTGCTTTAATTGAGAAACATTGCTTAATTTTGATATTTATTCTCAATATTAATGGCCAGTGCTTGCTAATCCAAGTTTTGACTAAGTATTCTCTGGAAATTAATTAATTTATTAGGTTGGGTGAAACTTATACACGCTTATTAATATATAGTAATAATATATTAATAATTTAGCTTTGTCTACACCAACTATTCGTCGGTGAGCTAGTGCCTTGTTTGGAGATAAAACTTACCCCAAATACGTGTCGACATTCATGCTAATTTCTCCATCCATTTTCCCCTTAATCACTCATTCTTTATGCAATAATCACTTAAATTTGAGGATGAGAAAGTATAATCATACAAGTGTGCTTGTTATTTTAGTGAGGATATTACATATCACACGTTAAAGTAATTTAATTAAATACTCTATCCGTCTCCTTAATTTTGACACGTCTAATTAATAGCGATTAATTTCTTTATTAGACAAAAATTAATACATGGATATTCATTGATTTTCATGTAATGCATATTTATTGAGTGTTTCTTAATTTTTTTGTAAAAAACAAATGAGTCGTTATTAAAGGGACACATGCAGTATCATATATTTGTTCTCTCACTTGCGATCGACACAATTTAACATGTTCTCAACTGATGTGACAAAAAAATATATTTAAGTATATGAATTAATTACTATAATGTTTATTTTTTATTATTTTATATAAAATAAATATTAAATTATCTTGCATTAGTCACAAACGAAGATATTTTTATTAGGTATCAAGATTTTAATCATACTTTTATACCGGTTAAACAGAAATCCCAAAAATCAAGGAATTTATTAGTTATGTTTTTATTTTTAGTCTCTCACTTTCAAAATCGTACGAATGATCCTATAAATGTGTCGACACCCCACATACATTAACTATTAACTAATATGCAAATGATTCTAAACGAAAAAAAAAAAAAACAATATGATTTGAAAAGGATTAACTGAACATAATTAAGCAGTGCAGAAGAATATAATACTATTAAATAAGTAGTAGAAGAGCGCTGTTGTTGATGGGATTATTTGAAAAAAGGTACCAAAAATTATTACTATTATTATTAGGCTTGTCAATGGGTGGGTAAAACCCGAACCGAAACTGTTAAATTAGATGCGGTTCTAAAATCGAAACCGGACCGTTGAATATCGGGTTCGGATCCGGACCCGGACCCGGACCGTTGATTAAAATATTAATGGTTCCGGTCCGGGAGAATACCATGAGTATTATTGGGTATGGGTTACTCATGGGTCTCGCTATGTTTTATTTATATAATTATTTTAGTCACCAATTCGTTAAAACGAATTCGGATTATAAATAAATTAATTAAATATAAAATATTTAATAATGAAACTTCACTCTTATTTTATTTAACCATTATTCAAAAAACACTTAAATATCATACTTATTTTACGACTTATTTGTGTTTATTGTTTGGGGACATTTATTATTTAATTAGGACGTATAAAGTGTTCGTCTACGATCAAGGATGTAACACGAGATATTATAAAATATTAATTTTTTAAGATAAAAAAAATTAAAGAAAAAAAAGTGAAAAAAATTGGATATAATATGATCGGGTCGGACCGGACTAGAACCGGAACTGTACCTTACGGGTCGGGTCGGGTCGGATCTGGACCGATCATGAGCGGGTTTGTACGGGTCTAGAACCGAAATCGGAACCGAAACCATAACTTTAAAATGAGCTAATTTTAACCGGTTTCAGTTTCAATACGAGTAAAACCCCCCATTGACAAGCCTAATTATTATTAATAACGTGACGTCGCAACTTTAAACTATATAGATTAATTAATGGTAAGCAAATTAAATAAAAAGTTGGAAAAGATTCGATGCCCCACCAACCCAATTCAAGCAATCCCAACGGCTAACCGGCACTCCATCTCCACTTAATTTGGTAGTTAATACCGTTGCAAAACTAACAAAGTCAATATAACATCTTTATATGTTCTGCTACTTGCAATTTTTATAAACATTTTATTTTAGATACAAACAAAATTAATTAATTATATAATCTTTGCAAATATACCCAAACTATAACTTTCATTTTTCTACACTACTGGAAAATATTAGTAGATGAAGCCTCTACTCATATTTTTTAATTTCTTACTGTTGTTTTCATTTGAAAAATAAATAAATAATAATAAAATTAATTACCTCGACTTTTAATATGTTTCATTAATCTATTTAGAGTTTTGTTTTGCCTATGCACAAGGACTTTAAGTTTGAGATATCAAAAACCACTAAACTTAATTAGATAATTCCTTTTTGCCATCTAAATTTCTAATTTTATTTTCCAAATTTTTCATCAATTACCATGACAGATTTTTTTATTTTTTCCATTAATATTGTCATCTCGAGTACTAGCTAAGTACCCAACATCTGTAGTGTCAATGGATAAAAAGGGAGTAGCAATTTTTTTAACAAATGACAAAGAAGATTAAAAAAAAAAAACTTATATTGGCAATTCATGTCTGGTTATTCAAGGATGAATACAAATCCTATTTTTGCTTTTCTCAAAAGCGATCTATATTGAACTTATAGGGAATTGATGTAAATTGTTGCTATCTCTTGAATCTCCCGTCCCGCATTCGGGGGTCAAAGGGGCGACGACATGCCCTCCCGCCCGAACAGTATGTAGTATTGGCCTTAAGCCAATTTGATGTATTCTCTTAGTACTATATATATATATGTAACTTGTAACTATAGTCGTTTAATAAAATATATTCTTTTCTCTACCCATTGATGTAGTTAATTGGTGAACCACGTAAATCTGTCTTCTTTACTTTTATGCTTTTTATTTTCTCATTTAATTATATTTAGTTACATAAAAACAAAATTCAATAATAATAAAAAAATCATTTTTTATTTGAAAGGAGAAAAAATGACAACTAACAAAAATAATAATACGAAATACATGAGATCGATTAATAAAATTGGTGATAAAAATTATAAAAATAAAATAAGAGACGTGAAATGAAACGCGTCGACAAAAAATGCAGCACGCCTTTTTGCTTTGTTAATGCATGCAGAATATTATAGTAGTTTCCGAGGTATAGATCTCTTCTTTTTCTTTTCTGTTGTTTTGTAAGTATTGTTTTAATTTGTATTGGTGTGGGTGTGTGAGTATTGTAAGAAGAAGACAAGGTATCTATCTCTCTCAGTCATTGATCACAAGTCAAAAAAGTGGGCCAAACTTTATTGCCGACTATCTATATATGTGATGTAGTAGTAGTAGTAGTAGTGTAGTACATGTCACCGAAAGCCCCCATTTTTAAGCACCACTACTTACTCACACGTTATTCTGTCCCTTCTCTATTAACCTTTTCCCTTTATACAAATACCACTTCCTAAAACCTCCATCCATGCCAATTGCCATGTATAATTATTATTTACTCTTTCATAACATTACTATTTTCTCAACTCAATTATATATGTTAGTATGTATTAACTATTATCATCCTTTTCACTATACTAACTTCACTCTTACAAATAAAGTTCAGTGTTGGGTTCGTTGAGCACTAATTTCCAAACGAGAAAATATCATCTAATTATAAGAAAAAAGGTTGTAATAAAATGTGAGAAAGAAAGAAAGAAAGGTAATTAATGTGATGGGCCCCCCAGAGACGGTTGCTGATGCTGTCTGGCTTTTACAAGGAATATATGTCTGGCCCCTTTCTTGCTTGTCTACCTTTCCCTTTGTAATAAATTCTCCTACTTTGCAACTTGTCCCTCACCATTTTTACTATCCTAGCCTTGGGATTTTCAATCACTACCCCTTTCCCTCCCCTTTCCTTCAATTTTTTTCTCTCAAATAAAATATTTTAATCATCGTCTCGCTATTTATTTCTTGTTTTGATTAATAATTTTTTATTAACTCATAACATAAATAGCAGGACGGATAGAGGGGTACACTTAAAAAAGATTAAGTTAGTTCATTATAATTTGTTGGAGCTATAATCAAGAGTGTTTTCTGAGAGGTCAAAAGTTTGAATCTTATTTCTACCTTTATGCTGCTTTTTTGTGTTATATGATAAATGAGAGGAAAATTACATGGTGGGTTTGAATGGGGTCAAGTTCTTAGATTAAAAAATGTGTGGAATTGAAAAGGAGGAGTTGGTTGGAATTAATCATTAAAAATTAACAAAATGAAGCAACCGAAAAGTTGACAAATTCAACTGTTGAAACTATGGGAAAAGCATGTTACACTGTTCATTTTATTGAATTGGAGGGCCTAAAGTGAGGCATTAATGATTTCTAGTAATCACCTCTTTAATTTCAAACTTTCCATGACTCATCACTAACCTTGATTGTTTTTTTTTTACTTTTGAGTTATTGATTCAAGATTCTCAATTCAAAATAATTAAGAAAATGAGGGCTCAAAGCAAATATTAAAAATTATTTTATTTATGTATTCAAGGGCCCAAATTTGATAAAATGTGAAATTAATGGATCTAAAACAAATATAGAACCGTTATTATTTTGCACAAATAAGTACATCACGTGTTTGAAGTCAAAAGAAGTGCAGAGATAAAGTTGTTGATAGAATGATTAAGACCAATTTTATAAGAGTAAAACTATCATAAAAAATTTAGGAATAAATTTAAATAATCAACCACTGAGAAAGTAAATGAGTAGAATTTGCGAGTAGGGACACAGTTAACAATTAACACTCATTGTAAGCCTCCTCAATAATCATTAATCAATCAAGTAATCCAGTCTCTAAACTAAATGGTCAAACTCTTAAATCTTTTAATTTTAAACTATGATTACTGCTACCGACCTCTACCTCATGATTAGTATTCTGTGTTTATTTTTCAATTAGACTAATCATAATATTCCGAGCTCTTATAGACTATAACCAGATTATGAAATTCCAGTTCAATAGATAATAGATAATGCTAGTAAACTTTGCAACTTAAGAAAATGAAAACTTAAAATCTTGATGATCAGCATCTGATAATAAATTACAAATTCATGTTATCTACCCCCCCAATTTACGTTGAAATAATAAATAAAAGGTCCAATTATAAAAATTTGAATTGGGCCATATTTTCTTTTATTCGGATCGGGCCAGTGCATATAAGAAGGTGCAAAAGGAGTTGATGTGAAATAATAGAAGAAGAAGACACAGTGAGTAGCAAAACAAAGTTAATGTTAGTTTATGTCCATATATATATATTAACATTAAATTAAAAAGATACATTTTATTTGGATAAAAAAAAATCATAGTTAATGTACTTTATCAATCTATCTCCAAATAAAAATAAATAAATATTAGAAACTTAAATAAAATTAAGTAAATTATAATTATTTTTTTAATAAATTTACCTTATTAATCTTAAATTGTGCATATAAGTTGTTTGCTGAAATATTAAAAATTAGTTATAGTTATGCAAAATCTTTTTTACCACAACGGATGCAAAAAAATATTTAGATGAACATTGTGATGTGACTATTTTATTTATAAATGACTAATTTTCACTTTTTCATTTAAGATAGACTATTTTATGAAATTATATAGTCAAAACTATAATCCTAAGAAGAAGAAAAAAAGAAGAAGAAATTGAATCCTATTTATAGAATTTTTTTCATTTAATATCACTTTTGATAGTACAATATTTGATTATTGTAATTGATAAATCCAAATTTATGCTATATAATATTTTTAAAATTTCATTTTTTTTAAATATTATTTGTATTATTTGAATGGTATACTTTTTTGGAGGAAATAAATGATAGATTTAATAATGGGACAGAAAAGTCATTTAACAAATCATGGGTTGTAATTTCCGTTAGGAGGTCGTTAACAGAATAGAAGAAAATAGATTACAATTTGTCGCCAGAAAATAATACACACTTAAAACGGAATTGTAAGAACCAAATTTAGCTAAAACACTCAACTCTGCCATTTCTCGCTAGAAAAATTGAAGCACTGACCCAGAAAATGATGCCAAGAACCTTGATTCTCAAAACGTAATATCAAGACTATTACATATTTCTGCATTTCTTAGCAGAAGGAATGAACGTACATTTGGAGAGCTGATACTTTGCTTGCAGCTTCACCAGTATTTCCACTTCATATCATCTTCATATCATCCGTCATGCGATTCTTGGCAAACCTGCTAGAGTTCAATCCCATGATGATGATAGTAAGACATTTGATATTATGTGGTAACATTCATCAAACTTCAATAAGTGGCATGAGAATAAATCCTAGTTATAAGTAATACCGTGAAAGATCCTATGCAGGATCCAAAATGTTTCGATTTGAATTTCAACGACGGTCTTCAGCGGGGCTGACTCGAATAGCTCGGCCATCAAGCTCCTACCAAGAAGAAGTTTCAAAAGATGCAATTAATAAATCAACAATAGTACTTCATATCAGTTATATCATTGGCACTGAATAAAGAATCTAATCGCATAGCAAACAAAATTTATGAAGCTGGTTAAAAACCAAGCCATATATAGATGGGTGAGAGTTGCACTAGTGTGCTGTTGTGTAAATTTGGCAGCCCGAGTTAATCATTGTTTGCAGTATGCTATATTAGAGAAGACAAGAAAATAAATTTCAAGCCTCAAAAAATCAATATTGGGAATGAAAAAACAAAGAAGATACACAATCCATTCATGAAGCATGCATCCATAAAGCCATTAAATATATTCTAAACTACAAGGGTACTTACTGTGCCATCCAATCCTTCAACAGCCTTATTGACCTCCTCAGAGGAACCGTAGGTTACAAATCCAAATCCCCTTGATCTACCACTATCTCTATCAGTAACCACCCTGGCTTCTTGAACTCTTCCATGCTCGCTAAACAATGACTCAAGAGCATTGTCGTCCACTCCCCATGAAAGGTTACCCACATAAATCTTGTTGCTACTACCAAAACTTGATCGCTCCCTTCCCCTTGATCCTCCTCCATATGAAGAGTTACCACCATAATCCGATCTTTCTCGTCCCCTGGATGCTCCTCCGTACGAAGAGTTATTATCATAGCTTGATCTTTCACGTCCCCTGGATCCTCCGAATGAAGAGTTTCCTCCAAACGAGTTCTCCCTTTTAGGAGGTGGTGGCCCGATGTTTACACGCAGAGCTCTGCCCTCAAGTTCCTGTAAATATCATAGATTACTTAAAAAATAAAGAAACTAAGCAAGAAAGGTCTTTGATGTACATGTGAAGGAAATGGTAACAAATCAAGACATGACAAGATAGTAATAAAGCATTAACAGTCAAATGTTGCTTCGAGGTAGTCTAGTACCGAAGTACTTATGGAAGAGAAAGCTTACATATCCATTAAATTGATCACGTGCAGCTTCAGCTTCCTCAACTGAAGACATTACAACGAAGGCAAATCCCCGACTTCTTCCCGTGACCTTGTCGTAAATAACCTGCAAAACTTTGTAGCTCAGTTAAGGAACTCAATTAGTATCCGGTAATTGACTTTTTCTTCATCCTATACACTACTACGCCAAATCCCTTTCAACCCCATAAAACACACAAAAGAAGATAAATTCAAGTAAACATTCACAGTTAAGAGAAATACTTAAGAACAGAATCATGGCTCTTAAATTACAATGCGGTTATATAATTTGATAGTCCAAAGTACAAAACAAAACGAAATAGCCGGGTTTTTTTATCAATTAAGCTGCCTTCAATAAACAAAATACGAGAGCTACCATTTTCGAGAATTGAATTAGCAGAAGCCCATCTCAACGAGAACCATAAAAAACAAACTCACCTCGACCTGCTCCACACCGCCGGCTTGTTGAAAGAGCTCAGCAAGGTCATCACTCTTAACTTCAAAGGACAAATTCCCCACAAAGACCTTCAAATCGGGAGAGTAATTGGGCTCGTCATCCTCCTCCGCCTCTTCCAAGTCCGAAGATAGCGCGACGTTCCGTACGAAGGTGGGAGCGGGGTGCGCGCGTATGCTGACGGAGGAAAGGCCGAGAACGATCTTGGGCAGGGCTTTGAAGGAGGGCAGCGTGAATAAAGAAGCAGCGGAAGCGGCGGCGAAGGAGTTGGAGTAGTGAAGGGAGAAGGTGCGTGGCGCTAAGGATAAGAAGTGGGTAGAAGCAGCCATTACTACTGTATACTGTGCGTAGAGATAGATAAGGTTTTGTGGATTTCTTTGCTCTACTCTTGAGAATGGAAAAGGGCGTGTTTGGAGTAGGAGTAAGAGTAAGAAGAGGATATTTATGAATAGAAAATTAGGTTTATGGAGGGATAGAGAGAGAGAGAGAGAGAGAGAGAGAATGTGTGTGGGAACTGCAGTCTGCAATTCGCCTGCACTGCACTCGCACTTAACTTTACCTTATTTGTAAAACAACCCCTTTATTTTGGATAATTGGGTCAGAGTATAACCCAAGTTTTAACACTCATCTTTTACTATGTAAATTTGCATCTTGTATTTTAGAGGAACTAGTTATAATAAGCCATCGTCAAAAATATATATATATATATCATTCAATTTGATTGGATATTTTAACTAGGTGCAACTAAAAAGTTTATGTATTCATTTGAATGATAGAGTTATAGAATGAAACATAACAACCAGTATTGAGAAATGAATGAAATATCTTTTGAGGGGGTAGGGTTTTAGATAAGGTTCTGGGGTTTATCCTCTACAAGCAGAAAAGGGCTTTGGGTTAGATATTTAGAGATGCACAGTATTAGGTTTTATACAGAGAAACTACACAACGGTCCCTCAGTTTTAGCTTATTTCTAAAAGACACCCTGTTATTATGGTAAATAACTCCAAATGCTTCAAAAACAATATTTAGGCAAACAGAGTACAAGCATCTCCACATTTCATTAAGCAAAATCCAACAACTCAAATCCCACATGCATTCCAGTTCCAAATTAATGAATCCTATATGTTCATTTTAATCCAAAAATAAAATGAATTGTTATTAATCAAACATTCCAAAAAAATCGAATCAAATTGAATTTAGGGCCAAATTTAACCGATCAAAAGCCCAAACCTCATAGTGGGCCTGGGCCCATCTGATAGAAAGATGAAGTGAAAACTAAGGTTAAGATAGACTTATAAAAATGAATAAAATTTCACGTATATTTAGAAGATGCAATGAACCGACTGCCCCAACATTAATCAAAGTGCCCCTTAATTAAATTAAATTTTCACGAAACCCCAAAAATCACAATCTACTTAACTAATCAATAACAGAAATTAGATTCTTGGGGCAGTCATAATCATATGGCTACGTGTCGCCCCCTAACGGTTATATTTAACTACCTTCATGCTTCCCTTAATTAGGGTTTTATTATTTTCCAATTAAAGAATACATACTATTATTGCAATACTAGATTTGCGTCCACCACTTGGCAAGATATATGTTATAAGAAATTCATCAATTTTAATGAAATAGAATAAATAGAGTTATTAGACTTAAATTCGTCATTATATATACAAAATTGCTTATGCCTCAAATTTTTTTTAAGTACAATGTATTTGTGCATCATAACTCAGAAGTGACACTAATTTATATTCATAATAAGATTTAATATAAAGGTTAGGATATAAAATATTTCTCGTGAAAGCTTTGCATCCTTTGATTCAATGAATATATATCAATGGCTGAGTCAACCATGTGCCTAAAATTATCAATTATTGGAGCTGCTTTTATAATTATTAAATATCTTATTTTTTTTTGTATTTGACTCCCGCATAGCTAATTAATTAAATCAATGTCTATATTTTGTTGATAAAGAAAATTATACAATGTTTCATAATTTCATGTAAATAAATAGTTTGGTTTGATAAAAAATTCTCACATAATTAATAAAAAAGAAAATTAGTGAAAAGAAAGGAGTAATATATATTGTACTTATCCCAAAATATGATTTCCATTTATAATAATATATATTTGAGTATCTCATCCAAAAGAAGAGATGAGAAATGCATATCATTAATTAATTAAGAAGACTTTTGCCTTTTGGTGAATACAAACAATTGAGACTGTACTGTAGTAAATTGGTGATTTTGTTTGTATTGTCCAAGACTCCAAGGTCATTAATTGATTAGATGTGAAAAATCATTGTCAGATGTCCAAAATATATGCTATGAACCTATGAGGGGGTCCAGTTGCATTTATTATATATTGAATGGGAGTTCTATATATATATATATATTTTTTATTAGCCAATATTCTGTACAATTGTACTTATGTAACTTATGTTTCCTTTGGTTTCTCTTGAGTCTTGATTTGGGATCAAAGTACAAACCTCATTCTTCTATGTTAATCAGCACTCAAATCATTATAAACTTCTTTATACTCCATAGTTCAAGGCAAATGTATATGCCTGCCTATCTGTATTCGTCCTTGAATTATTACTATTACTCTCTTCGTCTTTGTCCGGTTAAAAGAGGTTTATTCCTTTTTTGTTCTACTAAAATTAGTTTGCTTAAAAAAATAGTAAATAAACTTTTAAAATATGTGGACTCCATATTTTTTCATAATTGTAACAATTAATGTAGAATATAACGAATTGTACAATTTTAACATCAAACATAATCACTTTATCACTAAGCAAGCATATGCACCCTCTTAGGGGTGGTTTGGTTTGTGTGATAGGATTAACAGGATTATAACATTTAAATCTCTATCTTCTTATTCATAATCTTTTATCTCCTTATGAATTTACTCATTTTTTATGCGCCTTAACCATTCAAATGCTTGATTAAATAATCAAGCTAAATTTGGTGTGATTATATAATCAAACATTTTAATGATTAAGGACATAAAAATTGATTGAATTCATAAGGAGATGGAGGATTATGGATAAAAAATGTAGAGATTTAAAGATTATAATCATATCAATCTTATCACACAAATAAAACCACCCTTTACTTGTAATATCGAATACAATTTCAGAAGTTTATAGTAATCTAAAAAATATGTTATTACTCAAAAGTGGAGATAAAAAAGTGTGAGAAGGGAGACAACTTTTGAGACGTGGTATTCGTCCCCTTGATTATGTTTGTTCTAGTTTGTCTGGATCTTGGAGATTGAATTGATTGTCAGTAAGGGTGAAGGCTAGCTGTGTTTTGTGGAGATTCTAGAGTGTGTTTATGTGATTGGTTGGATGTGAGATTGTAGTTTGTTTGTTGATATTTGTGATATTGTACGCTCTTCTATGCTAGGGTGGATTTATAGCCACGCTGTACTTGACTGAAGTCGAGTGCAAGTCCAAAAATTTTAGTTAGGTATGTGTGTGTTTTAAAAATCCATTATAATATTAGTTTAATCCAAAAAATTTGTACATGTATAAATTATAATACTTTGAAAATTTTTATTTATTTCAGTCCACCATAAATGCAAATTCTAAATTCGCCCCATATTCTATAAGGTAATTATTTTACCCTTTCTTAGTAATATAATCTCTTTCTTTGGTAAAAAAAATGTTATTACTCAAATGTCACACGCGCACGCGCGCACATATATATGTATGTATAATGGGTTGACCATTTTAACTAAGTACAATACTAAAAAACAATATCTATTAAAACGATACAATTATGACTAAATATACACATATTATCTGTTAACAAACATACATATATCGTGTTTTTAAAAATTAAAAGCATCCATTTTAACAACCAAGAATCTAGTAAGTAATAAATAGGGCCCTCAATATTATCAACTATATAGATTATTCATATAATCAATTATTAGCCCTAGAAAGGGACACATCCCGATTATTATTTATTTATCTTTTACTTTTAGACAACATCCCCCTACTCCCGTTTGTTTTATTTTTAATTTATACGTAATTTTTTTAAATTAAATTATATAGATACATTATGAATGATTCGAACCCGACACTACCACTAAACTAATTCACCCAATAATAATATTTTTCTTGACAACATCCCGTCTAGTATTTAATTAGATAATGAAGAAGTCAAAGAGATTAAGAAATGATGGGGTTTGCTTAAGCAATGGGTCAAATCCTAATTTCTTTACACGTTTCAAGATTTTTTAGGGACCGCACTACTTATAAAAAGTGTTAGGCTCCATTATGAATGTCAACACTCATTACCCATTGCCAAATATTGGTTGACTTGCACTCTTTTTTCTTTTTAATAAGTGTGAGCTAATTAGCATTATAGTTTATAAGTTTGAAAATTTGTTTCAATTTAATTTCATGGAGGAATCTTGAGGTTAATATTATTTGTCACCATCTTCTCACAAGATGAATAGAAAGAAGTGAAGTCCAATCTAATTTCTCTCAACTTAGTTGGAGGGATGTAATTAATTGCTTACATGTATGAAAAAGACGGTTTATAATATAGTTTGGAGGGATGGGCATGTATACAAATCTCATTTATTAATTTTCAGATAATAATAGATCTTGATTGGATAATATTTATTTGTAATTTATGCTTACCTTACGTGGGTGATGAGCTCATTTTAATTTAAATACTCGGTGGTGTTTGAAACTTTTGTTAAAACGTTTAAATTTTGGAACATAAGCTGATATTAAGAAAATTATCTTTTGGCACATCATACTTATTATCTCACTTTGCAAAAATATTCGATATTTTAAAGTTCACATATATACATATATTTATTTTATGAGTTCACATATATACATATATTTATTTTACGAGTCACATTCTTAACTAGGCTTTTCATTTTTTAAAATCTCGTGTCGATTTCTTTTCCTAACAATTTTCATGTTATATATATGACTTAATGTCTATCGTAACACAAATTAAAACTTTTTTACTAACAAGTAACAAGTTATTACCAAAAGTATTGATGATAATAGAATGATGCTACGGATAAATTTAAATAAAATTATATATATAAAGGAAAAACTTAATATACATCCTTTTAGCATCATTCGTGTATTTATAAAAAGGATAAAAGTTTATATAGAAATAAATAATGTATGATAAATGAGACTAAATATAGATTTTTCATCTATTTAAAATTAATTAAATTAATTTAAATATTTTTTAATATTATAAAAATATTAAAATTTTAAAATGAAAATTCATATATAGATAATATCACAATTATTGATTTATTAAAATATAAAATCAAGATATTTTTTCATTTATCATATAAAAGTTATTTCTTATATGATCAAAAAGCTTTATAAATTAATACCTACAAATAAAATTTAAACTTAATCCAAAATAGCAAAAGTAAAAACTAGTATAAGATCTTATGTTCAAAACAATTAATGAAACACCAAGCGTAGTATCCAAAGCAACAACTCCCCTAATAGTAGAGTGAAATAAAAATAAAATCCAAATATTTCTAAGTGGAAAAGTGGGTGATCATAAATGAAACATGTAATGTAGTTCTTCTTCCCGTCCGGCTAAATGTGACCATGTTTTCTTTATAGTACGTCCAACTAAAAATGGTCATTTTTTCAAAAAGTAAAAAGTTTTATCTTTAAAATACATATTTCTTATTTTTTTTACAACATTTTACTTTTTTAATTTACGTGTCGAATTACTTGGACCGCATTTAGTAGGACGGAGCAAGCAACTTTTTATCTCTTTACTATTTCTCTCCCACATTTAACACTGGCCTTCTTTGGTAACTCCATTACTTTCAGAATGAGGAAAAACTCCAAGAACCTTTTTCTTGGCAGTCACCATTTTAATTTCTCCCTTTCCCCAAAGATTATATTTTTTTTCATCTGAAACAAAGTCCAGTCACCCCACCACCACCCCACCCAACCCAATCCCCAAGGCTTTGCACACACAAACATGTATACAGTTAATATATATGTATAAATTAAATGTTTTCTTCTTCTCTATCTACACTCTCCCAGCTCACACACTCCTCTTTATCTCTATCTACATCTCTCTCTTCCTTTTTTTGTGTATCTATAGTTGCTTCTCCTGTTGATTGAGTAAGTATGTCAATAAACACGCGTTGGCTTTCTCCAAAGCATCTGATCTAAACTCTCAGCACGTACGCGACGCGGAAAAGGTAAAGATCAAGGGGATTACGGTGATAAAGTAGAGGAGAGAGATGAAAAAACCCTAAATATTTGTGCTCGACTTGTTTCAATCTATGTGGTAACTACGCAGTTAATTGCGTGTAATGCGCGTGCTTACTGCGTGTTTCTATCGATGCGAACGGATTCGCAGGTCGTTATGTGGGTATTGGTTGTTAATCAGGTCCAGATCCATTGCTGGCTGCAGTGAGTTCATCTGCATGATTGTTCTGATGGTTTGTCAGCTTTGACTGAATGCAAGATTTCGTCCTCTGTTATTGGTTTTTGTTTTTGGGATTGAGTGAGCTATTTGTTAAATTAGTTATATTCTGGGGATTCTGTGTGTTCTATCCGAATTTCTAGTGGTATCAGTCGCGAAGTGGGAGATCTGGTACGTCTTAAGTGAGCTGCTGTTGTCAGTTGTTGAATTTCGGCTTAGCGCTTCAGAATCATTTGTTAAGGTGTAGAGTTCCGTTCTGGTAGGGCATAGAATTTAAGATTATATTTTGATGGGATGGCTTCAAAGAGCATACTTAGTGTTGGCTCATGGATTTTAGTCTAGTAGCCGGTGTCATGTCGTTACCATTACTAATAGGAAAAGAGTTCCATTCATGGTGATCTTGGTGAATTTGCATTTTTTCAGATTTATCTGAATGTCTGTTCTGTTTCATTTGGTGGCTGACTGTAGCATCATGGATTTAAGGTTTGAATTTCTAAAACATTTGTGCGAGTCTGAACTCTGAACCCCATCACTGAGAGCCACGTGAAAGCTTTGGCTAATTTACTAAGGTTTCCGATTTATTATCCTCAGCAAGTTATTCTTTCCATCATATCAAATTATGAACTTTTGGACGCTAATTGAATTTCTGTAATTTTTTTGTTCGTATTACCTGAACATGTTCAAATGCTAAATTATGGGAATTTGCTCCACTTGATTTCACATGTATATTCATTTTTAAGATTTTTTTTTATTCTTTTGGGTATCAGGATTGCAAAGGGCCGCACTACGAAGTTTCTGCATTTTATATCATATTGGGCTGAGAATATTGATTGAGATCAAATCCAACTCGATCAGAAGTTATTCCACTAATGGAATATATGACAAAATTCTGATAGCATAGGTCAACTCTCTGTTCTGGACATGATCGATCATCGGCATGAAGATAGGCTTAGTTAGAGATCTCATGGTGTAAAGGTTTTTCTTAATTAGCACGAACCATACAACAATGAAGTTGGGAGGCCTACACATGCAAAGTTGTGGACTGACTGACTGTCTTCTGTGCTGATGAAGTTGTATGGTTTATTTCTTTTTCAAGTGATCAGAGGACTTCTAACATCACAATCAGTTCCTTTCAAGGTGGGAGTCAAATTTGGTAATATTTACCTACAAGTTCCTATTCTTGAGGACCATGCAGTTCATCTTTTATTCTGAATAAAAAATGGAATATGAGACACCGGTAATGGATTATCAACCAAGAACTAGAGGGCGGGTGCTTGCTGCTGTTGGTCCGGTGCTTTGGATTGCTATCAGCTATGTAGATCCTGGGAAGTGGGCAGCATCTGTGGAGGGGGGTGCTCGGATTGGTTTCGATTTGTCTTTGCTGGTGCTTCTTGTAAACTGTGCTGCTATTTTATGTCATTACCTGTCCGCACGAGTAGCAATTGTCACTGGGAAGAATCTCGCACAGGTGGTTTTTCCCTTAGTACGTTGTTTCTCATCAGGTGGATGAGTTTGTTATAATTAGAGAACTTGGATTATAAGAGAAGTCATTTAGGGAGCACTCAAATTTGTCTGTTACAAGTATTGTAGATATAAGGAAAGTGTCTGCTCAATTTAAAGGTTATCTGCTTGAATATTCTTAAACTTGACTTGGTTATACAAACGATATCACTTTTAAGCTGTCCAAAATTCTCATTTCAGTATTGAAGTTGATCGTAATTATTTTGATCTCTTTCTCTGTCTAGTTGGTGATTTTTGAATAGTTCCACTATTGTTTATCTAAGAGTGGGCACCTTTGTTGTTTGGGTGTCCATATGAAATATCATCAGCTGGCAGACACCATCAATTCTTATCTGTTTTTTATATGTTTCAGTATCGAAGTTCTTTTTAGTGCTCTGTATTTTAGAACATTATAAAAAAATCTATATGCTTTATAAACTCCAAAAAGTAATGTGAACTTACTTTGATTGTTATCTCATAGATCTGCAGCGAGGAATACAATGAATTGACATGCATACTCTTAGGAATTCAAGCAGAGATCTCAATGATCGTGTTAGATCTCACAATGGTAAATTTATTCCTTTAGAAGTTATTTTGGATTTAGTCATTTCTCTGACATTCTCTCTTACTAAGTCAAAGTGTATGAATGTTCCCTCTGGTAGGTCCTGGGCACTGCTTACGGCCTCAATGTTGTCTTCGGAATCGACCTATTTAATTGTGTTTTTTTGACTGGCTTTGATGCTATCCTGTTTCCGTTTCTTGCTAGCCTACTTGTAAGTTTGTATGATTTCATTTTGCTACAACTTGTAATTTGGATTGGTACAAAATATTTATTTATGGTGCGACTCTTTTCCAGGGAAATCCTAGAGCCAAGATCTTATCTGTATGCTTGGCATGCTTTGTTCTAGCGTCTTATGGCTCGGGAGTTATAGTAAGTCAGTCAGAAAGCTCATTCTCCACAGGTGGGATTCTTAATAAGTTGACTGGAGAAAATGCATATACACTCATGAGCATTGTTGGAGCAAATATCATGCCCCACAACATATATCTCCATTCTTCGATTGTACAGGTATGAATTCTTTGTGTCTCGTATGGTAGCAATTTTAGTTCCAAATCTGTTCTTTAACCTACTGGAGCCTTCTAATACAATGCTGTAGTGTTGCAAAGTCCGGAACTTTTTGAGCTTCTGGTTCTGTGTACTTCTGATAGGTTTAGCTACTCATATGTGAACCAGTGCTGATTGTGCTTTACTTTTTCAGGGTGAGGGGCAAACAGGTGCTTCCAAAGAAGCATTATCTTTTGACCAATTTTTTGCCACTTTATGCATCTTTAGTGGCATTTTCCTGCTGAACTCGATGCTAGTGAACTTGGCTGCCAATGTGTTCTATAGTAGTGGAATAATTTTACTCACTTCACAAGATGCGTTATCATTATTGGATCAGGTTGGTTGAAGGAGTCACTAAATCTTGTCTTATCCATCATTTTAAATTATTTATGCTGTTTTCTGGTGTATTTCAGATAATATTGACAATTTCTGGATGATGATGCAGGGATTTCGAAGTACGTTTGCTTCAGTTGCTTTAATATTCATTATGTTTGTCTCCAATCAACTTGTAGCCGTATCTTGGTGTCTTGGAAGACAAGTGACTACTCCTGATTTCTTCAGATTGGATATGCCTGATTGGCTTCACCGTGCCACGATCAGAATAATTGCCATAATTCCAGCACTCTTTTGCGTTTGGAGTTCAGGAGCTGAAGGTATATTTCAACTCCTGATCTTTACGCAGGTTCTCGTTGCCCTTCTGCTTCCATCTTCCGTCATCCCTCTATTTCGAGTGGCTTCCTCCAGATCAATTATGGGAGTCTACAAAAATTCTCTTTTGGTGGAATTATTTGCTCTAGTCTCCTTTATTGGGATGTTCGGGTTGAAGATTGTGTTTGTCACTGAACTGGTATTTGGAAGTAGTGATTGGGTCGTTAGTTTAAGGTGGAACATTGGAAGTAATGTGCCTATTTCATATATCATTCTTCTGAAAGTTGCTTTTACCTCCTTGTGTTTGACGCTTTGGCTGGCAATCACTCCATTGAAGTCTGCAAGTTCTGATGTAGATACACCGGCACTGAAGTGGGACAGTAAAATTGCTGTGATTGAACCACCTGTAGACAGAGGCCCAACTGAAGTTAGTGAGGTTCAACATCAATTGGAAAAGTGTGTGGAAAAGCAGGAAGCTGCTGCGGTAACACCTGAGAAATTCTCTGGGAGCCATCAGAACTTACTGACTCCAACTCCTCTTTTGAATTTTCCTGAAACACTTTTGGATTCTGAGATCAATCTTGATCTGACTACGATTCAAGAGAATATTTCTGATGATACATATTCAAATCGTTCTCCAGGTAATCCTGAGATACCAGCAACCATTTCAGAATCTGCCTTTCATGGATCTGGTATCATTGATAAAAGGGAATCATCACCAATTGATGTTGAGTTGAGCAAGGAATCAAAAGACATGGTGGAGAAGACGTTAAAGATTGAGGGGGATGTCCAGAATCAGAAGGACTACGAAGCAGATCAATGGAAGCCTCAGGAATCAATTAAAGATGTTTCTGAGAGTGGCCAGTCTTTGTCTTCTGATGGCCCAGGATCTTTCAGAAGTGTTGGTGGAAAAAATGATGAAGTAGGAAGTGGTGCAGGAAGTCTTTCAAGAATAGCAGGGCTAGGCCGTGCTGCAAGGCGCCAGCTAACTGCCATTCTCGATGAATTCTGGGGACAGTTGTTTGATTTTCATGGTCAAGTTACACATGAAGCAAAGGCTAAGAAATTGGATGTCTTGTTGGGGGTTGATTCCAAGGTAGACTTGAAATCTTCGATGGCTTCAATTAAATTGGAAAGTATCAGTAAGGACTCTGCTGGATTTATCCCTTCTCCTGGTGGTAGGGGATCTGATCTTTTAAGAACTTCTGGCTTTTACAATACCTCAATTCAACATATTGGACAAGGTCCAATAGCATCACCTCCTGGGATTCAACAGGGGTCAGCAATGTGGTCTAATCAAATGCATCTAATAGATGCATATGTACGAAAGACCAGTCACAATACCCTTGACAATAGTGAGAGGCGCTATCACAGTGTGCATATCCCATCGGCATCTGATAGTCATGATCAACAGCCAGCAACTATTCATGGTTATAACATGGCATCATATCTGAGTCAAATGGCTAAAGAAAAAGGTTCCGAACAAAAGAGTCAGTTGGAGTCCTTAAAAGAAGCCTCTGTATCATCGGTTAAGTCTAATTTTACAGATTCATATAATCGGCCATTAGGACAGAGGCCACAAAATGGATTGCGCAAACCACCTGGTTTTCATAATGTCCCTGTATCTGTGTCTCGAATGAATTCATTAAAAACCGAGAGACCTTTTCAGGACATTGGCTCTCCTGAGCTCGTGGATTACAGCTATACCTCACCCAACGCGAAGAAATATTACAGCTTGCCAGATATATCAGGGCTCTATATCCCTAATCGAGATTCCTCCTCTGATAAAAGCTCTCAACGGAATAACTCTATGGTGTATGGGCAGCCCAATAGCCGCCCAGCTCAAGAGCAGATGAGTTCAAGTGCTTCTTCATGGGTTGGCACTGCCTTAGGATTCAATGAGTTTTCTCCTCCAAAGGTTTGTAGAGATGCTTTTCCGCTGCAATATAATTCGGGTGCAGGGCCTGCTTCATTGTGGTCTAAGCAGCCTTATGAACAATTCGGTGTAGCTGATAAGTCACCCCCAAAAATTCAAGAGGCTGCATCAATTATTGATATGGAAGCCAAGCTTCTGCAGTCTTTCAGAAGTTGCATCACGAGACTTCTGAAGCTGGAAGGATCTGACTGGTTGTTCAGACAAAATGATGGAGCTGATGAGGACCTAATTGATCGAGTAGCTGCAAGAGAGAAAATCCTATATGAAGCTGAAACTAGGACTGTTGACAGAAAGCTTGGTGCTGCTATGAGAATTGATGAAGCAGACCTGTCAAAGTTTATGTCAGTTCCTAATTGTGGTGATGAATGTGTTTGGCGAGTGGATCTCATTCTAAGTTTTGGGGTTTGGTGCATCCATAGGATTCTTGAACTTTCCCTCATGGAAAGCAGACCTGAACTTTGGGGGAAGTACACTTATGTGCTAAATCGTCTTCAGGTAAAACACTGCTATATATGCTCATGCTCCTGAGAATTTTGCACACACTTTTATATTTGTACCACTAAGGGCTGCTTTATTTTTGTTTATTTTCCTAAATCTTCATGGTTTCGGTAACATTCTTCTGGTGTCATCTTTACTGATGGATGGTGTAGCTTTTCTAATATCTGAGCAGTTACATAATTTTTTACTTCCTGTCTATGGTTCTTCATTTTGATCAGGAATGATGTTTTCTGTAGGGGATTATCGATCTAGCTTTTTCAAAGCCTCGTTCCCCAATGGCTCCCTGCTTTTGCCTTCAGCTTCCAGTTGGATACCAGCAAAAGATGAGCCCGCCTGTTTCAAATGGCAGCAGCTTGCCACCACCTTCAAAGTTGGGCCGGGGGAAATTCACAACTGCAGCAATGCTTCTAGACATAGTCAAAGATGTTGAACTTGCTATTTCATGCCGCAAGGGGCGAACAGGCACTGCGGCAGGCGATGTTGCCTTTCCTAAAGGCAAAGAAAATTTGGCATCTGTTCTTAAGAGATACAAGCGCCGTTTGTCAAATAAGCCTGTTGGTGAGAAGCCCGTTATTTCTCAAGAAGTCGGGCACGGATTGCGAAAGGTAGCTTTATCATCTCCTTTGTCATCATCACCTCAGGGCTTGTAGCCCATGTCTTAAGTAAGTTCATAGGTGCCGGGATGAAAGCTTATTGGGATTATTGATTCTGGAGGAAGGAGATGCACTCAGATGCTATGGACTAGTACAAGTCCCCTTTCTCCCTCCCCTCGTGTATTAAAATCTTCTCTCCACTTCTAGTTTCCTCGTACTTTGTCGTGTATACATAGGTTGTTAAACTGTGGTGTTGGATGCAATGCATCTCCAGAAGGAAAACGAAACGGGTAGAGGAAAGATGGAAATATATTTTGATTGAAAGTGGAATCTAGCTTTAACTTTACTTGGGCAAAGTAACTGGTGTAGTATATAATAATTCCTGGAGGGTTTAACTACGTTTGCTACTTGTTTGTTTTTTCCCACTTCACATTTTGTAGGATATTCTTAGTGTGGTTCTTTAAGAGGGTGGGTTGACTTCTATAAGTTATTATTAATTACATTTCATAAACATTAAAACTTCAAAATATGCAATGATAACACCAATAAACAGTCGATCAAATAAGATCCAAAAATTTATTCCCATCAAAATTTTACACTTGAAAGAAAGCATAAAACAAAATTTGCAACCAACCAACACGATTAAATAATTACCCCCTAAACCAGCAAGCTGAATGGCACAAAAATGTCGCCATTAACACAATCAACAGTAAGGAATTACACATTTCATAATCAACAAGATTTATCAGCAACAGTTCAAAAAAAAAACAAGATTTATCAGCAATGTATTAGTGATCTCTACATCAAAGCTAACAAAAAAGCGGCATTCTAATAATCAATATAATCGCTTCAATGCTTTCCTAAAATAAACGCGACTTTTAAAAATCGCTAATCTTCAAACCCAGTTTTCTTCCAAATGGCATTTCTAACCCTGCTCAAGTCCCGCCCCTTCAGCGTCCTCCCAATCCCTTCATGCACCGAGAGCGACGCTGCTCTGGTTCGCGCCAAATACTCGTGAGGGGGCATTTGGTCATTTCCATCTTCATCACTCTCCTCTCCCTCCTCCCCATCGTAATAATCTCCCGAACACTCTCCGCCCGCGCAGTTACCCCTGCGGATCTTCGACCAATCCGGAATGCTAACCGGCAAAGATCTCGCCCCGACCTCGGCCGCGGAATTCCTCCGCAGCGGCTTCCGGAGGGGCAGCGGGTTGGAGTTGATGGATTTCCTGGTCTCGGTTTGGTTGGCGTCGGCGCTGGTCCAGACTTGGTCTTCGTCGAATTCGAATTGATGATCGGAGAATTCCGAGGAGGAGCGGCGGGCGGCGCCGCCGAGGAAGCGGTGGCTCTTGGATGCTGCTGCCATTGCAGTTGGCGGTTGCAGAGAAGAAGGGGTGAGAGCAAATAAAGTTTAATGTCTGTAGGTGGGAACTGAAATAGTTTGGTTGTAATGGCATGAATATATAATGTTTGTTTGTTTTGGATAAGCTCTGCCAATAATTGTGTCGCCATTTCTATGAGGACTATTATGTTTTGAGTTTTAGGAAGGTGACCTGTGTAATTAAATATTCAAACCCAGCAATATTAATTACTTTCTACTTCATTTCCTTTAATTTAATCCTATACATTCTGTTATAGTGTTATTATTCTCAAAAAATTAAAAATAAAATAATTAATGTGTTTATGGGATTAGCTTTATATATAATCCTAGCTAGAAGAAAAATAAGAGAAAACCATAGATTTTAGTACGACTATTCACTCTATAGTTATTTTATGAGGTGATCTATTAAAAGTTGTTGAATTATATTTAGAGAAAATGACTTTTTGTAGTTAATATTTGTATTTAATCTGAATTTCCAATTCAAATTTCAATAAGTTCAACCACTATTTCAACACCGGAGTTGCTTCTGTATAGAACGTGAAAGTTATATCAATTTTATTAACTTGTTAAAGTCTAATAATAATAATATAATTACGTACGAAATCAGATCATATCATAAAGTAAAGTTGAAAAAATAACACAAGAAAAAATATATATATATATATAGGTCACAAGTAGAATGTGATAGGTATTAATAACTAATAAGAGTATCGTTACTTGTGGAGTTGCAATTGATGAGCAAAACTTGTGAACGTTCCCCACCCAAAAATCTAATTCAGCCATACCTTTTTATTTTTATTTTATATATATTCACATCTCACATTTAACGGGTAAAAATGTCAATAAAGTATAAATAATTGATTATCTAGTAACATGATTAATTATTTATTTACTAGTGCTGCCGTACCATAACATGGTACCATCATCTCGTGGGCATGGGTCGTTAGATATATTGTTTGAAGTCTTTAATTCTGATACGAAAGAAAAAAGTTTACTGAAAATGAGATGCATCTATCCTATATATCTAATCCACCTGTACAAAAGGCCAAAATAACACTCAAATCATATGAGATGCATGCATGCCCAATCATGTGAATCATATTTTTCATTTTTTTTAAATCTACTGACAACTGTGTATATACATGATTAATTAAGTACTGCAATTTTATCCAATTCTCCCACTCTCGCAGTAATTAAACACATTACATAAATGTGTACAAAAACAAAATACAATTTAATTACATTCCAGAACATAATTGGCATGCAGCAGTTGATAGATAGTGAAGTGGGGAGAGAATAAATAATTAAGACGTAAATCCAAATTCAGAAAATAAAAAATTAAGCTGTGTGGAAATATAATTTTCATTCCTTAGTATTGAAAATGGAAGTATAAATGATTTCGACAGTGAATATATATTACATGAGCAAAAATATCTAAGCCAAACTCCATAATCACTATAAGTTAAAATATAGAATGATGCATGTGTCAATTCCAATATAAGTCAAAATGGCTCGTTTTTCATTTGATTAATTGATTATAAACAGCTAACGCAACACTTTTGACGCATTGTTCATTTTAAACATGTTTTGTAAACTATATGGATACCAACACTTGACTTATACTCCTTTCCCGATTTGTTAGATTTGCTAGATTTGCTTTTGGGTACTGAATTTAGACAAAATTTAGTATAAATGGTGATATAAATATATATTATTTAAATCTGCGTGAGTAATAAAATTGTTTTGAAATAAAATATAACAAACTGAGTGAGACAACTAAAAAATGAAAACGTAATAAATTGGGTAAGGCAGATAAGTAATTTTTTTTTCTTCTCAATCATCAATTCTAATAAATTAAAGATTATGATTTTCTTTACGAATTAACTTTCATAAATAAATCAAAATCAAATATTATATTTATTTAAGGGTTGAAAAATGATTTAACAAGTTTGGAGAGACTTGGTGCAACCAACTTACTTAAAGATTACATTTATATATACGAATATTCTGGTATAATTGTTCAATTATTTCAATAGTTTGGATTTCATAAATTTGGTTGGATTCAAATTTTAATGTTTTTGGTTGAATTCGAAATAAAATCGAACTAAGAACGGAAACAAGATAAGAGAGGGTAAGATTATATTGATTGAACAAAAACTACTAAAAAGTAATTTTTCGGTCCTAATAAGGATGACACAAAATTTTTGGGTATGATTACTAATGAGAGTATGTAAAATAGCGTGAGAGTGATAAAGGTGGTAGGGTTCATACATTTTTTAAGAGATAACTTTTATTATTTCAGTAATGTGTCAAACTTAGTGAAATGTCTTAATAAGAAAATTGTGTTAAACTTAGTGGGATTATGAAGGATTAATTAAATTAATTAAGATATGAGACACTAATAATTTCATAAATCGGAAAGTGTTTTGCTGAATTAGTCCATTACACACACACATGGATGTATGTCTATGTGTGGATGTTATGCATGTAGTTTTGTGTGTACCAATTATTCATTCCTACATTATTAAAATAAAAATACCTCAATTATTATTTAAAAAATAAAATAAAATGCACGTGATTCAGTTTTATCCGATAAGTTTAGATTGCGTATGGGGTGTGAATTATTGATGCATGCATACATGTCCACCTTTTCCCCAACCCTACGGTCCCTACCTATATATACAAAAATAGATTATATATATATATAATAAATTAACTAAATCAAAGCAAAGAGTAGTGATGATGCATAACGATATTTTAATGCAAATTCATATAGCTTCTCAATTATTTGCATGTAAAAATCTAAAATTATAAATGTAAGTGTTTTCAAAGTTCAATTAAGTTGGATAGATAGATAGATATATTAGATAGGTTATGGGTAGTGAGTGACGTGGTATAAATATTTATTTTTTTCAAATTAACTTATGATGCAGTGTAATTAATTAGTTGAGTAGATAGATAGAGATCACGTGGAATATATATTCAACAATCAACATGTATACTACAAGTGTATATATATGTAGACAATGTAGTGATTGGATTAATAAGAAGCTATGAGATGGTTATAACATATTTTATTTAATACAGTGATCAATGCATTATTATTGGCCTAATTATTCTGGACTTGTGTCCCTCTATTCTCTATAATCTATATTCATATATATCCTTTAGTGCCTCTCCCGCCACCACCATTCTTTGTTGCCAAACAAATAATTAAGTAATTCATAACCCCCATTTTTAAACGTAACTCATATATAAATTGTACTACTTCCGTCCACGAATGTGGTTAACATTTTGACCCGACACGGATTTTAATGTATTATTTTGACTTTGTGGAAAAATTTAGTAAGTGGAAAGTAAAAAGTTAGTGGAGTTAGTAAGGGTAAAAAAGTAAAATGATAAAAAGTTAGTGGAGTTAGTAAGGGTAAAAGGGTAAAAATGTGTGTCAAAAAAAGAAACTTTTAAGTGTTAACAACTTTGGTGGACGGCCCGAAATGGCAAAACGTTAACGATATTGGTGGACGGAGGGAGTAACATATATAGAATATATAATTAAATAATTATAACCCCCAAAAGAATTGAATCACCGTACCATTGTTGTTTGCATAAACGTAAAACCTAAAAATGGGGGTTATAATATAATCCATTAAAATTATGGATCCAAATTTCCAATTCCAAACATTTTCAGAATAAAAATAGGTGATGACCTAAAACTGATTTGATTGGGCATTTTCCAAGCCCAAATAGACTGACTATGTACAAAATAATTGAACACTCGCACATAAGACCAGAAGCCCAATCCAAGGCCCAAGGACACAATCGTCATTACACACGGGTCTCCACAAAGCCCTAGCTGGATATAATTCAAATACGCAAACCTTGCTCAAAATCTATCACTGCGCACCGCCGCTCCTCCTCCTCCTTCACTAACCCTAACTTGCGCCACCAAAATGCCGCCAAAGTTCGACCCCTCCCAAGTAGTCGATGTCTACGTCAGGGTAACCGGTGGTGAAGTCGGTGCGGCGTCTTCTCTCGCCCCCAAAATCGGACCCCTTGGTCTTTCTCCGAAGAAGATCGGTGAGGACATTGCCAAGGAAACCGCCAAGGACTGGAAGGGCCTCCGTGTCACCGTCAAGCTCACCGTGCAGAACCGTCAGGCCAAGGTCACTGTCGTCCCCTCCGCAGCCGCGCTGGTCATCAAGGCGCTCAAGGAGCCCGAGCGCGACCGCAAGAAGACGAAGAACATCAAGCACAACGGAAACATTTCCCTCGATGATGTCATCGAGATCGCTAAGGTAATGAGTGTCAGGTCAATGGCAAAGGATTTGAGCGGTACCGTTAAGGAGATTTTGGGTACCTGCGTCTCCGTTGGCTGTACGGTCGACGGGAAGGACCCCAAGGATCTGCAGCAGGAAATCACCGACGGTGACGTTGAGGTTCCTCTCGATTAATCGAGTTTTGTTGGATTGGTTTTTTTTAATGAATTGTTTCGGTATGGATTTTGATAATGTATCTCGGTTTTGTATGTTTTGTTTTGATTTTATGGAATGCATGATGCTTTTTACTCGGATAATATATGACAAGACCAGGTTTGATTTGACAATCCGATAGTTTTGCACACTCTCCCTTTTTTGCTACAGAAATGCCTGATTTTAGATATTACTGAAAATGTTTTCCCCTTAAATATTGCCTAAGATTTAGTAGTATTAGACTAATAGTGAGAGTATTGTAGTTATTAATATTTGTTAGAGCCTTCATCAATTGGGCAATTTTTCTATACTGGATTGCAATTCTACTAGCTTATATTTTCGTGTTGTGATGTTCTTTTTGCTTTAGATAAAAGCTTTTGCATTTTAATAACTTGTGTTGATTGTTGTGATATTCTAAGCTTATATTTGATGATCAGCTATATGTGCCAACTCTTATTTGTTAATGCAAGAATCATGTTTCTTTTGTGTTTCTATGCACTTTTAATGGAAGCCCATGTTTTGTGAGATGCCCGTGTGCAGTTCTGATTCAAGTGGATTGTTTTTGCATGTTTGATGCATGATCACTTGATCAATCATACTTAGACATACATACGTTGACCATCTTAGTATGAGCGTATTCTGTGTTATTTTTCAGTGTTAGTAGAGTTTGTTACCTCGTCCATTTTGTGCATGTCACTTACCTTGAAACCTTTACTAATCATATTACATTCCTCTGTACAACTTGATCTTCCAGTGTCTTGATTTGATGATTTGTGATCTTTACTTGCACTCCTTAGTTTGTCAAAAACATCTCTGTGAGGATTTTCCTTGCGTGGTTGCTATATTTTCCATATCTATTTAACTGTAATCAAAATATTGAATGAAGTCGTAAACTTTCTTCTACCTCACATACTTCTGCACGAAATATATTTAATAGCTATTCCTCTGTCCTATTAATTTTGACACGCCAGGTTAATGAGCTGTTCTTGAATTCGCTACTTTTAAAAGTTCTATATTGTTATTCTTTATTTGTTTATTTTGTACTATTGATTATTGACGGATTGTTATGATAACTCTAAAAAACTTCCATAAGAAAATCTTATCAAGGCCCAATTAATTAATTAGGCGGCACCTACCACATGCCTGAATTATTCCAACCAATTGAATAAAGAAACTGTAAATTGATACAGAAATTGCCAGTATTGAGTAAAGTGTTCCTTATCAAATGTATAGCTTGGCAAAATGTCATCAAGCATGAAATGTCGTTGTAGCATCTTTGTGTTTTAGTTTTTGGGTAGATTAATTAAATGGTTTTGTATTTTATTTAAAATTTCATGAATTTTTTTGTAATTAAATAATTTTATGTTCGATAATTTTATTATTTGGATTTATTGGATATATGGTCATCATATTCCTTTTATCTTATTATTCCTGATCAAATGTTAATAAAATATTTGTAGTTTTGGTTTTTATTATTCTTGATGATAGGTTTATAAATATTTATAATTTTAATCAAATAAAACTAAAAATAATGAGACCATAGTATATAATAAATGATACTCTCCCCATCGATGAAAGTGTAACATTTTGGCTTGTTACATGTTTAATGTAATTTTTTGACTTTGTGTAAATATTGGTGGACAAAGGGAGTAATATTCAATTTGATTCGTCACTATTTGACCCGACGCGAATTTTAATAAAATGTAGTTGACTCAAGCGGTAAAAGTGTCATTAAGTATTAACTATGAAAATTATGAATATGTATATTATATTTATGCAGTGATATTGATTATTGACTACACATTTTAGACTAGAACATGAATAAATATATATCTACTTTAGAATGGCTTAGAAAACATGAAGAAAATGAAATGTGGTAAGGTTCATCCTCTCAAAGATGTAGCGTAAAACTAGTACTCCCTCCGTCCCAGGTGAGTTGTCTCACTTACCAAATAAGGGTGTCTCCCTTCACTTGTCCCATTTCCTAAAAAGAAAAGAATTAGGGTGTAATAGAGGGAGTTAATGGTAATAAAGTAAGTGAAAGAAGAAAAAGATGAATGAAGTAGGTGAAAGAAGTATGTGAAAGATGTAAATTAAGAAGATAATAAAGAGTGTATTGGTTTGCGATCCGAAAGCAAAGTGGACAACTGAGGTGGGACAGAGGGAGTATTTTACAACTATGATCAACCGACCAAATAACATAGGCCACATCTATTAAGAATTAACCAAATTTTGCAAGGGCTAAAATGGGATCACAACCCTCTCGACGCGTGGCATTGTGACGACGGCTTTTGAGAAATTTGCCTTCCCTGAATTTAGAGAGAGAGAGATGATGTGTGGAATTTAGCATTAATAAATTAGTGTGTAATTTGTTGGGTGATGATGGGGTGCTTTGTGGTGGCTGCCGGAGTGACGTGGCGGGAATAGAGTGGTTGGGAGGTGGTAGTGGTGGGCCCAGGGCGGTGCTGCTGTCTCATATAATTCCATTTCTTTTTTGCCTAAATTATGCTATCGATTGGTCGGTTTTACTCTTTCGCCCTTAAACTGCTTGAACTTAATTCTCTGATCTGCAAACTTAATCTTCACACTCATTGCCTCAAAACATAACCTAATTTCTTAATATCAACCCAGATTATCATTTTAACTTGAATAAAAAAATTATGAACACATACCCCAATTAAGAAATGTCATGAGAAATATATTATGTGGAAATAATTATCCCACTTATAATATTTTAACCAGAAAACAGTCCATTATTAAACGTTTCAGTAACATCGCTTTTTTAATGCTACGATGACTATACTCAGAAGAAAAAGGAAAAAGAAAACAAACCTTAAATTATTTATTTTTTGAACACGACAAAAATTGAAACGAAATAAAATAGAATAAAATAAAATGAAGGTGTGCGTGCGAGCAAGGGAGTGGGGTAGAATTACAGAAATGGGGCGGCAAAATTCAACCTAATCCATAATCATTGCCATTAACACTCACTCATCAGTCATCACTCACTTCTCTCCCTAGCTAGCTGGTATAAATACCCCTTCAATTCCAAATTACACTCATCAATCATCTTCATCATCAAGCAAAAGAAGCAGAGCTACCTGCGACTAGCTAGTGAAGAGAATTCCAGATCATGACTAAGGATGTTGAAATCGGCGGCGCCACAGAGTACGGCGCTAAGGATTACCAGGACCCTCCGGCGGCGCCGCTCATCGACATGGAGGAGCTAGGAAAGTGGTCTCTGTACAGAGCCGCCATAGCTGAGTTCGTCGCCACCCTCCTCTTCCTTTACGTCACCGTCCTCACGGTGATCGGTTACAAGAGCCAGAGCGTCGCCGACCAGTGCGGCGGCGTCGGCATCCTGGGCATAGCGTGGGCCTTCGGCGGCATGATCTTCGTCCTCGTCTACTGCACAGCCGGCATCTCCGGCGGCCACATCAACCCCGCCGTCACCTTCGGCCTCCTCCTCGCCCGGAAGGTCTCCCTTGTCCGGGCCGTGCTCTACATTGTCGCCCAGTGCCTCGGTGCCATCTGCGGCTGCGCCCTCGTCAAGTCCTTTCAGAAGACCTACTACATCAGCTTCGGCGGCGGCGCCAACGAGCTCAGCGACGGCTACAGCACCGGCACCGGCCTCGCCGCCGAGATCATCGGCACCTTCGTCCTCGTCTACACAGTCTTCTCCGCCACTGACCCCAAGAGGAACGCCAGAGACTCCCATGTCCCGGTAACTTAATTACTATACTAATTACAAATCCAAGCTCTCTCAATCCATATTTAAAGTTGAATTAATTACAAATCGAATTAACTAATCCAATCAATTATATGATTACCGGGCGGTTGCAGGTTTTGGCGCCGCTTCCTATTGGATTCGCGGTGTTCATGGTTCACTTGGCCACCATCCCCGTAACCGGCACCGGCATCAACCCCGCCCGGAGCTTCGGCGCCGCCGTCATCTACGGCAAGGACAAGGCCTGGGACGATCAGGTACTGGCTTGCAATTATTACTTAGAGAGTTAATTTACTATTATTTTATACCTTGCTTAATATTGAATATTATAAATTAATTTGGTGTGCAGTGGATATTCTGGGTGGGGCCATTGATCGGAGCAGCTATTGCTGCAATATATCACCAGTTCGTGCTGAGAGCAGGAGCCATTAAAGCTCTCGGATCATTCAGGAGCTCTCCCTATAGTTAATCAAATAACCATTTCAATGTTAATTACTTTACTTGTGTTGTGCACTTCGGCACTAGTTTTATAAAGCGTGCCCAACTCTGATGTTTCTTGTTTTCTTGTTTTTTTTTCTCTTTTCACCTACTTTCGCACTAAATTGCAGTGCTGCCTGTAAGCATCCAAGTAAATAAAAGTTCCTGTTTAGTGAATTTCATTTTTTATTTTTTTATGGGCAGATTAGCTACATTTATTTAGATTTGCAGAATGGCATATCTTGGTGTTCCTATTAAAAGATTTTCAAACTTTTAAGTTTTAACATTACCCAATCCACTCACAAAGAAAGTCAAGATTATAAACAATCAATCAATTTCATAAAGAGTGTAAGTAACCTATTAGGGATTGGTCATAAACTGGATCGAGGTGAATAAGGGCCAAAGCCCAATTCAACCCGGCCCACTGCCGCTAATTTTATGTGTGTGGTTTTTTTTTTTGGTATAAAATGAAGTATTCATTAATATAATAATATTATGTACATAAAGAAAAAACACTACAAAGAGAATACTCCACTCTTTCATGTTATGAGTGCTAGAAATGCATCGAATATTTATTTGCACTTTTAGAATGAAGGATGAATAAAATGTGCTAAATTTCATATTTTTTTTATAAAAATATGATGATAGTCTCACTAATAATGAGTCACTTTAATTTGATATGAAATATTAAGATCATGTTCAGATGGATCTCCATGTAAATTTTCCGATCCACTATTTCCTTTTTGGGGTAAGAATATGGATAATCTGTGAGAATTGGTAGAAACAAATCGTTGGAACTCATGCCGAGCTCATCAGCAGCCTTTCTTCGTTCTTCACAAATCCGCCTCCAAAACCTGTTCCAACACTTCCCAACGATTATCTTGACACGAAACAATTAACGTAGAAGTCAAACGCTCTTCCAATGCTGTATTAATAGTTTTCTATGTAAAGAGCCATGTAAAGAACATAGTAACATCAGAATAGACTTGAAGACTATAAGTTGTGGTTTCATTCTTTATTTATTTACTTTCCAATAACACATACTCCCATCTTTAGACTGAAGTCTGGATCTGCAGACGATTAATAAATATGAAAATTATATAGGGAACACTTGAAAGAATGAATTTTTAAGATGGTTGAGTTCTGGTAAGGTAAGCTACTCTAATTTGTTAATGTTCTTTTTTGATCATATCAGGCATTGGTAGGAGATCTTAGAAGAAAAAACAAAAATCAGGCTCACCTTTTAGAGTCCAGAAAAGACCTCAAGTGTTCTTGGTGCAGCACGAGTGATGATATTCTACGACACCTCTATCCTAAGCAGTGTTTACTTTGCATGATATAATTGATTAATAAAAATAATCCAAGTTAATCTAGTATTTAATTTGATGTGTATAAATGATGGATTACTCAATTTTGAACTAATTTAACTATCATATCTTTCAAATAATCAATCACACATTTTATCAATCTAACTTATCACTCAAAGTAAACGACACCTGAGTGTACGCATCTTCCTATATCGAGACAGGACATTACAAACATCTTTTCACATGCATTTTTATGTTTGGTAAGAGAGTGCTTCCAACCCCATTTTGGAAATATGATTATTGTGAAGGGGTAACTTGTGTTCCGTGCTTCATCTGATTTTACCAAATCAAGAAAGACCTGGCTTAGCTAGCTCTCTTATATTATATTGTGTCAACCGGTCCGGTACCGGTTAACCGGTTAACCGGTACCGGAAAAGTCCCAATTTGAGGAACCGGTACCGGAACCGGTTCTTTAACCGGTTAACCGGTTACCGACCGGTTCGGTACCGGTTAACCGGTAGAACCGGTTAAGGTACCGGTTTTTATAATTTTATTATTTTAAAATATTTTTTTAATTATTTTTAAATTATATTAATTTAAAAAATAATAATTAAATATAAATATAATTTAATTTAATTTTATAAATATTTTATAATATATAAAATAATTTTATAAAAAATGTAAAACATAAAATAAATATATAAAATATATATTTTTAATATTTAATTTTATAAAACCGGTACCCGGTTCGGTACCGGTTCGGTACCGGTTACCCGGGTACCGGAAATTTTTTAAAACTTAGAACCGGGAACCGGCTTATTTCCCGAAAAACCGGTTCCCGGTTCCCGGTTCCCGGTCCGGTACCGGTTCGGTACCGGTTCTTCCCGAGAACCGGTAACCGTTTGACACCCCTAATTATATATATATATATATATATATAACATAACATTCCAAAGAAGAAAGTTTGAGTGATATATACTAATTTCAATTTACACATACATACGACTATGGTGCCAATTGCCAAATGACGTTAACTTAATAAGATTGATGTTTTCATAATTTAAGTGGACACACATACACTACAATTGGTAACGTACACGATTATGAATATATTGATGTGATGTGATCTTATTTCCATACTACATTTAATTAAAATTAATATTTCCTGACTACCTTTAACTTGTGATATCTCGCACCCTTAATTTGTGTTGTATTACTAACATCAATAAGAAAATCGCCTCCGTAACCTAAGAACATAAAAGTATTCTCAAATTTTGTAATTCAAAAACTATAATAAAATAATTTCAAATAAGATCTCAAAATTAATAGATACGAGGTTAAATTGAAAGTATCAGAATTAGCTATACACTCAAAATTAATAAAATAAAATCACGACACACCCCCCAAAGTTGAACACCGAATCATCATCTTATAATAATCACGACTGGAAAAGAAAATCATACTACTATATTTAAAATTTTGATGGAGTTGGAATATATTTAAAACAAATGATATATATTTGTATTTCCTATTTATGCTATTGAGTGGGAAAGTATCCACGTGTTAATGTGAAAGTGTGCAGTTAATGTGGGACCAATGGATGCACCAATCAAAATTAAATTAAATAATAATGAAAAATGGAAAAGTCTACCAAACCAAACATATCTCATTATCTGAAACAAAACAGAGATTGAGAGGGTTTTTGAAAGGGATAAGTGATTGGGTGGTTATTATTGTATTAATATTTAATACTCCAGTCCACTATATGAGTAAATGAGTATAACAAAGTAAAAAAATTATTGTGGTCACATTTTCCAAAATTCCTTTATTCTCATCTTTGCGATTTAATTAAATATAATACTTAGACAATGCTAAAAGTAAAAATTCATTGATTAATAAACTCAGATCCGATACAAATGAAAAAAAAAACCTCTGTAGTCTCTACCGACATCTAAGAATTAAGTTGTCACACTAAAAATTATACTTAATCCGTCTCAATAAGCATGATACAAAATCTTTGGACATGATTATTAAAAAGAGTGTATAAAATAGTGTAAGAGTGATAAAGGGGTAGAGTCCACACCTTAAAAAAGGATAATTTTTACTATTTTTAAAATGTACAAACTTAGTGGGACATCCAAATAAGAAAATTGTGCCAAAGTTAGTGGGACGGAGAAAATACTATTTTCTTCGTTGCTCATCGCTATTTTTTTTTTCCAAAACTAGGATGAGAGGAATTTGTGTGCATGTGGGATGAGGAAAAAATGGAGGTCAGACCATCTCATTCAATTATCATTATTTTCTCAAGACTGATATCAACACCTTTTGCGTGATTATGTACGTGGCATGGTTTTTTTCAATTGGTCTTTTAAAAATTACTAAATTAATTTATGTGGTATGTTTGACATTTGAATATTACAAAATTTATTTATGTGTAGCTTTAAATTAATGGCCGGATGTTAATGGGGAAATAAATAGCGAGGCAATATTAATTTCACATCGCCTAAGCGTCGGACCTAGTCACACTTTTCATTGCAATGTTAGTACAACTGCCATAATTATTTTTTGAATTTGCTTTATATTACGATTTTAATCATAACAAAAAATTAAAGAAGAACAAAATAATAAATTTCTAAGAACTAATTTTTATCCAACTAAATCAAAATGTGGCGTATAGATTTATCATTTATCCTAAGTAAGTTGGCAAACTTTCTGTAATCGTGCCATAAAAACAAAATAACGGCTGTGTCAAAAGTGAATCTGTAATTTCCCAAAAGTAAAAGAAAACTTCAAACCTAGGAAGGTGAAAACTTTAGTAAATGTAGATCAGCAAATGGAGTTAAAAAAGAGGAAGAATTACCGGTCAAAAAGGCACGGGTTTCTGATGCTCTATATAGTATTATAGTGTGTGTGTGTATATAAAGAAAAAGCATGGGTTTGCTTTGCTGTAAATCTGTGAATTGTAATCGTGGACGATTCCTATCTACCACTTCGACTACGGATTCTATCTATCACCTTCTTCTTCTTCTTCACCTCCACCATACTGCCATTGGAAACAGATAATCTTTTCCTACTCACCATATCATATTGCGTTGGGAACAGATACACTTTCCTTATTTTATTACTGTTTTTTCTTCATTTAGAGCGCCTTCAATTAAATAAGCACACCACGGTCGGTAGCGGCCATGTGGGCGGAAGGAATCTGCAGCAGTGCCTGGCGGAGCCGCTTATATGGTGGTGGGCTCCACCTCGCCACGTCAGCTCCCACTAATCCTATTATAAAACCCCCGCTAATCACGAGGACTGCCTGCAGATTCCCAAAGAGCGAGACTAATTATTCCACCAATTCCTTGAGGGCACGTGCCAGCGGAGGGCGCCGGCTTCACATTATGAGCGCGAGTACAACCGCGGCACCAGCGGCGGCGGAGAGTCTGCGGAAGGGGATCGCGGAGTTCTACGACGAGTCATCGGGGGTGTGGGAGGACATATGGGGGGACCACATGCACCACGGATTCTACGAGCCTGCCTCCGACGTCTCCATCTCGGACCATCGCGCCGCTCAGATCCGTATGATCGAGGAGTCCCTCGCCTTCGCCTCTCTCTCCGGTAGGTGTTTTGCGTCTTTGGATAATGATATCGTACTTTGTGATTGCTGAATATATTTAATATTTTTTTAATTTACTTACTGTTGAGGCACACAGTGTGCATGACAAAAGATTGGGGAAGTTAGAACAAATATGGAACGTCCATTTTTGTCCGTACCAGTGAAATCCATTGTTTTCTGGCTCGTGGTGTTGTCGATTCTGCATATGGTGATAAATTGTGTTTTGAGTATGTTTTGTGTCTATATTGATTTCTGATGGTAGATCTGATAGCAAAATCATAGAGGAAGTGCCATGAAAGGACTGGATATATTGAAACGATTTTGTTAGTAATAAACAAAATAAATTTTATATTCATATGAAACCATGAGATATGTATGTTGTTGCTCCATGGATACAATCTGGTATGTCTCATCACTGTGAAAAACTTGTACCAACATCCAATTCGAAGTGAAACATGTTATTATGGACAAAAGAAAAGGCAGTTCGATTGAGGAAAGAAGAAATATGTAGTTGACGTGGACTGAAGCTTTATCTTTACAATTTGAATTTGAGCATGTGGGCTAAAGCATTTTCTGTGTTGGATATTAAACTTGCAGAGAATTCAATTCAGGAACCGAAGAACATCGTTGATGTGGGATGTGGCATAGGAGGAAGTTCTAGATATCTTGCAAGAAAATATGGTGCAAAATGTCAAGGCATTACTCTCAGCCCTGTCCAAGCACAGAGAGCTCAACAACTAGCTGATGCTCAAGGATTAAATGGCGTAAGTTCTCACTCTTGTTTTTGGTATGCTTTGCATTGCAATGTTAGACAGATGTACTGTGTGTTCATGAATGTAAGGATTCACTATTCAGAAGAGTTCACTCAGATGCTACTATGTTGTTATTTACATCACTCTTTCTAACTGGATTCCACTGCTAAATATGGATGATGATGATGATTTAAGCCTGGCATACTTCAGGTTTCCTTTGAAGTTGCTGATGCACTCAACCAACCATTTCCTGATGGCAAATTCGATCTGGTTTGGTCAATGGAGAGTGGAGAACACATGCCTGATAAGGAAAAGGTCTGTAGTCAAGGCGTTTATGATCAAATTCTCAAAAACTCCATCCTTGCGTGTTAGTATGTAATGATTTTCCAAATGAACGTGTAGTTTGTAAATGAGCTGGTGCGAGTAGCTGCTCCAGGTGGAACAATAATCATCGTTACTTGGTGCCACAGAGACCTATCTCCTTCTGAAGAATCTCTGCGCCAAGAGGAGAAAGAGTTGTTAGACAGAATATGCCGCGCCTATTATCTTCCTGCATGGTGCTCCACTGCTGATTATGTCAAATTACTCCAGTCCCTCTCGATGGAGGTAACTACTTACCCCTCTCTTATTCTATCTGGCTTCATTCCTCTACACACAGCATTAACCATATGTTTTCTGCAGGATATTAAGGCTGCAGATTGGTCTGATTATGTTGCTCCATTTTGGCCTGCTGTTATAAAATCAGCATTGACATGGAAGGGTGTCACCTCATTGCTGAGGAGTGGTAATTCAGATTTCTCTATACATATTCTTCGTCTCCTTTTCCTGCATTCCTGCATATCTTTTACAAAGAATTATTTGCATTGTAAATATTAGGATGGAAGACTATAAGGGGAGCCTTCGTGATGCCATTGATGATCGAAGGATACAAGAAGGGATTGATCAAATTTGCCATCATCACTTGCAAAAAGCCTGCATCCTAAACCTCAGCTATAGGGAGAGTCACTAGCCATACTACATTAGGGTGAAATAAGACAGGAGAGAAACCCATTGTTGTGAGGTGCTTCTTGCTCCACATAGTATACCTTATTTATTATACCCCTTTAGTATAATACAGAAAGCAAGCATTACTTGTAACATTTGAACGAACATCTGAAGCTGCCATAAACTGTTGATGCTCATCTTGTTAGGGACATGTAATGCAACTTATCTATTTATAGTGGAAGTGTTATTCCCTTTCACTTCATCAGTGATTAATTTTGAGGTTCTTTAAATCTGAGTTTTCCTCTGGTATGGTTACATAAACAAATGAGCTCCTCTCATATTGAAATATGTAGCTAGTCCTGGTAAGATTCGTTTGTGATGAATTTTATTGGCACGTGGCAATCATCCTGACTATGAAGCTTTTGTTCTAAGCATCTGGGGAACAAGAAGCCGAGCATCACGCTTCGAACAAGTGCCAAATACAACACTTCCCTTCTTCTTCCAATTGATCCTTTTGGACTCTAGTTTTACATAAAGAGACAGAATAAACAAAGCAAATAGTGATCAAGTGATTCATTTTCACCAGTTCAAGCTTTATTTACATGCCAACACAAAAGCAGCATTATTTGACAGAAAGTGATACAAAAACAAGTAAAGGAAAGCTAGTGTAGGGCCGGCCGGCCATATACTCTTCATATCTCAGCAACTGCTCCACTTCGATCTCCATAATTTATACATATATGCAGCTTTTTCATGATACACACATTCCCCATTTCACTTCTAAAATCTCAATGCCATTACTACATTCCATGCAAAGGCTTCTTCAAGTGCAGTGAGGTATGTATACGGAAAGATCACGCGTGCCTGGCTCCTCGTATGCCATTCGTGGAATACACCAATGGGCGGTGGCCTTCGTGGATGGCATGCTAGGAGCCATGCACGCGTTCCTCAACACTCTTTCCGCATTTTTGCAATACATCTTTACTTTCAATTGAAGAAAAAGAATGCTCCACGCAATACACATCTATATACCATGACACATCCTCTTTTTTGTACACGATGAATGATCTTTCTTCAAAAACCTACTGGCTTGAACAAGCAACTACGTCGTAACAAGTACGTTATCGAGCTCACGCTCTGTTACCGACTTACCGATGACGGCGTTTAATGACGTAAGACTATATTTTAATAGCTAAATAGTATTACTTTTCCGGCCTAGTAAAAAACGTCCTAGTTTTTGTCATTTTATATGATCTAATTTAACTAATCGGTGATTTGTGAAAACAGAAAGTGAACTGTGATTTGAAATTTTTAAAAATTATTGGAAAGTTTGAGAAGTTGTGTTGAAATTGCAAAATATATTAATTTCTCAATTTATTTTGCATATTATTTTTATAAATTTAAGTGTAGATAAATTGGTTTGGACAATTAGGAAATTTCGATTTTAATAAAACCAAACGAACTCTGTCTCCCCCTTCGAATTGCTTCGCGATTTAACTGCAATATGGGAAACAGCAGTAGCACTAGCAGTGATGTGCAGCAGCGGAGAGTGAGCTCCGGCGCCGCCCATCCCCCGCCTCCGGCGAATCCTCCTCCGTATTACCAGTACCCGGGTTTCTACCCGCACCCGGCGGCGATGCCGCTCACTATGCCGGCGGCGAATTGGATCAGTGGGAGGTATCCGATGATGCCGCCGTCTCAGCCTATCGAGCATCAGAAGGCGGTCACCATTCGGAACGATGTTAATTTGAAGAAGGAGACGCTCAGAGTCCTCCCCGATGACGAAGATTCTGGGAAGTTCCTCGTTGCGTTCTCCTTCGATGCCACGGTGGCGGGGAGGTACTAATTCCTTCACTCTCTATTCGGTTTTGCTCTTTCTGATTAGATGCTGCTCATTCCGAATTGAAATTGTTGTGTGCCGAGTCTACTGTGCCTACGGCTTGAGTTTCCCAGGAAATAGCTTTTTCAGTTTTGGTCGATTTAATAGCTGAAGCACCTTTTGATGATTCGTACAAAATGTGGAACTGAAATTCACTTGCTTTAGTAAATTTTACTGTTCGTGTTGAATTAGCTTTGATCATCAGGATTTTCTTGATGTACTGTTTGATGAGTTTCTCATTATGGCTTAACTTGATGGATTAATTAGAAAGGTGGGGGATGGGGGGCTTGCCATACGAAACTAAGTGTGACCCTAATTTTGTTTGAGATTTTCAATATCAGAGTTGATCGTTCATTTTAAACGTGTCTATAGGGTAAATCAATGTTTCTCAATTTGCCCCCACTTTTGGTTTTTGTTTGTCCTCTTCATAGATTTGGAGTGGACAGCTAATGTTAACTCACGAGTGTCCATCATTTGTGTACTACCTTCCCTTACAGAAAATACGAACATTACTTTTTTGTCTCAGTGAACTTTATCAATTGATGTGATCTTTACTAACTGAAACTTGAAAATTTTAGTAACTCGTCTTTTTTACCTCATTTTATGGGTGAACTGGTGATCATTAAAAATAAAGGAAAGTAATGGTAGGGGGCAAGTAATTGATGTGAGGAGTAAGGTGGATCTTATCATCTTCCTTGATTAAGCTCAACGTTTCTTAGTCTTAGAAAATAACTCGAAGACCATGTAGTTGGAAGATCAATCTCAATGTTATAATCTTTTTCCCCTGTACGTCTTGTGTTAGTTCAGATATAGGAAGAAGAGTAATTTTTAGTAAATTTCAATGTTGTTTTGGTCCATCATGCTCTAGTAATAACTTCATTATTTTTACTAAAGAAGAGGCTCGGAAAGTATACAAAGGAATGCTGGGAGGTTTCTGATTTTTCTTCTAAGTATCACGCCAGGTCTCTGCTCTTTTGCTGAAGGTTGACAAGACATTTGATCTCTAATTTCAATGTTCATGCAGCTTAACATTGATTTTCTTTGCAAAGGAGGATGAAGATTGTCACATAATTCCAACAAAACAAAGCTCGTATGAGCCCATAACTATGCAGTTTCAAGAAGGTTTATCACAGAAGTTCAAACAACCCTTAGGAACTGGGATAGACCTATCAAGTTTTCAAGAGGCAGAGTTGTCAAAAGACTGTGACACTGTCGTGTACCCTCTGGCGATTAAGCTAGAGGCCTCATGTAATGATGATAAAAACCGAAACGCTGATAGTGGGTCGTCCCCAAACTCCCAGATAACCCTGGCTGTGTTTGAGAAGGACAGAGAAGAATACCAGGTTAAAGTCATGAAACAAATACTGTGGGTGAGTGGCATGAGATACGAACTGCAGGAGATCTTTGGAATCGGGAATTCAGTCGAGGATGAATTCGATGGGAGCGATCGTGGAAAAGAATGCGTTGTATGCCTCTCGGAACCACGAGACACCACTGTCCTCCCTTGTCGACATATGGTAACCTCCCTCTTCTTATCTCTCTGATGATAACATATATGTATATAATAATATAAGCAACTTTGACAATACAATTTGTGTGGATGAATGCAGTGCATGTGCGGTGAGTGTGCAAAAGTATTGAGGTTTCAAACAAATAGATGTCCCATATGCAGGCAGCCCATTGAGCGCCTTTTGGAGATCAAGGTAAGTAATGAGGCTACTACTAATCAATGAAGAAATCCAACTTTGAAGAGAAATCTTTAGCACCCATAATGTGCATGTAATATATACTCCTAAACATTAAGTTTGTTCAACTGGAAACCATAAAGTAATGGTATTATCTTCTTTGTAAATTCGACTCGACTTCTCAAACATTTCAATGAATTATCATCTTTCGATTTGTTCTCTGATGTTTTAGAAGTCGTGTTAAATCTTTAGAATGGGGCAAAAACCATAATTTATTCATCAATTATCTCTGAAGTATGTGAAGTGATGAAGTACTTGAGATAATAATGGATCCATTCCTGGTCTTATTAACAAGACATAATGAATGTTCATTCATAAATCATAAACTAAATAAAGAAAATGTTTATCAACTCATCAGAAAATAAAAGGGTGGGGTTAATGAAAATTTAAATACTAAAAAAAGTTTAAAAGTTATTTTTACTTTTCAAAATTATCGATAATTACCATTAAGTTACGAATTGTCCTTTGAGCTCTTATAAGTCTTCAGAAAACGACTAATTAATTACTTAAATCCTTAAATTTTAACACTAATAAAAATATAGTTTATTGTCAAAAATAAATAATCAATGCAATCATGTATTATACAGTCAAGAAATTTTTCAAAATAATACTCGAATTCGATAGGCTAAAAGCTCTCCAATAAATTCTTTGGGTCCCAACTTGCCACCTAAAGATTAAATTGATCATTGAAGTGTAAAAGTTGGATTCATTCAATCTCAGCCATGAATTATAAAAAGGACGTAAGCCAAAAACTCCTTTTTGAATAGTAATTTAGTTTTGGTTTAATTCTCCTAAAAAATACTAGAACGTTTTCAAACTTCTCAACTTATTACATGACTTCGTAATTTGTCTAAAAATACATAAATTTTTTGGATTATGTTCAATTTATCACGTCAGTGTTTTTTTGTATCAAATTGAGGTTGAGCTGCATTTAGAAAATGCCAACATGGTTAAATTTTTCGAAAAAATGATGTAGCTTTTGACTTTGTTTTAAAAATAAGACCATTAATTTTTACTGAATTGAAAATTGCATTATTTCATTTCGTTTTATTGATAAATGAAAAGTAACCATGGCATGTCCTCCTCATCTTTAAGTTAGGTAAAAATACAGCCAGTAATACATTGAGAAAATTATATATAACGCTTCACCAATCATCTTCCATCTTTTATACATGATGATTGAGTTAGTGATTATACATAGGTTATTACACACATGTACTAATTTATTTTAATTTATATATGTGGTGTGTCCTGTGATGGATGTATCGGGATGTTTCGTCCATTGTTAAATTTGTCCCACATTGGTAAGAGATGATTAAAGTTTTCTCTCTGCTTTTCTTAACAAAGCATTTTAGAAGAATTTGTTCCAATATCTATTTCTAATATAGTATCAGTCCACCCTATTTAATAACGGACCGCCACCCAATATCGTTGTCAACAAATATCTATTCTAATACCTAGAAGAATTTGAGCAAGAAAATATATATTCCATCGTATCATCCACTAATATATATATATATATATATATATATATATATATTCTTGTACTCATAGATAAGTAAGTTGACATTACAGTACAAATAATTATTAATAATATTATATGGAGCATTAGCCATTGAAAGAGACTAGCAGATGATTATATTATAATTAATATAGAGTTAATTAGTTGATCTACATCTACTCACCAGACAAAATAAAACAATGGCAGTCTATTTCATGATTGTGTAAAGCTTTATTTTTGCGGTAAATGATTGTATAAAGTTATATAAAGTGGCTACTTTAAGTGCTTATTATGCTTAGATCAGCATCACATTTAGGCTTATTTGGTGAAGTTTCCAATCAACTTCAAATCCATTTAGATTGGATTTTGAAAATTGTGAATCATTATATATATTAGTAGTATTTTAAAAAGATACTGCGTACACTAATTAAAACGAGGCAGTTACTATTTGTTTTTTCATGTACGCCATTTATTGTGCCTCTTTATGCAAGGAAGTACATGACATTAGGGTTTTGAATGAATCGTGACAAATTAATTATTAGGGTTAGAATATATATATAGATCTTACAAAGTTGCATTAATTTAAATACAAGACGAGAGGGTTGACTTCACTAGAGTTTAACAATATAGTATGATGATTGATTGTCCACATAATTACTCCCATTTATATTTCTATTCTGAAAGAAAAATAAAAGTAAAAATAAAACAAGGGCTTATATATTTGTAATAACATTTTGGCAAGATCAAATCTTTATTTTATTTTTGATATTTTATAATATGCAGCTGGTTAAAAAAGAAAAACACCATAAATTATGATTATTGTTAAAAAGCAGTATTTTAAGTGAAGCTTAGGATATTGTAGGCTTGGACGTAAATCGTAATGAAGAGTCTAAAATATTCTTCTTTTGTGTTTATAAAAAACCGTTTACAATAAAGGACAATATATATATATATATGTGTGTGTGTGTGAGTGTGCATATCACTGAAAACAAAATAAACACACACACAATTGTTGCTTGTCAGATAATTAAGGTTTCAGTTGCTAGGACGATTTATTCTCTGTCTCTCTATGTTGTTTCTCTTTTGTGGTATATAGCTTACTGTTTTGATTAACTTCATATTCAATCATGGAGACTGCTGAAGACAAATCTTTATCCAAAGAAAGTGAAGAGGGCTGCACTATAAACCAAAAGTTTATTAATTTATCACCTTCTCTGCTACCAAAGGTATTTCTCTTTCTTTTCTTTTCTTCTTTTTATGATCTGTCATCATCCCTTTTCAGAAAGAAAAAATAATGATTTTCCTGCGAATGCATTCAGTTGTCCTATTTATGAATTATGATGGTGCTCCTTGTTTCTGGTTTGAGATGCATATGGATTTTGCTTGTATGATTTCAGTTACAGTATTGTAGTATTGATACAGTATAAAGTTTGTAGCTTTATATTACTTTTGAACCTCAACGATGATCCAACTCTTGGAGCTCGTGAATACTTGAGTTTTGGTTTCTTGATTTCCTAACTTCGTTAAACAAGAATGAAAAGTAATGTGTAATGTGATTTGGACTTTGGGAATAGATGTTTTGGATTGGAATGATGTTCATTAGGACATCTGTTACACAAATGTTTAATATGCGCTACAATGGAATTGGTGAAAGATATTTGTTTGTGATAGTTAGTGTTGCCTTTGTTGTTTCCTTTCCTTTGAATTTTGGGTCTGTGTTTATTGAGTTATTAGGTGTGTGTTTGTTGTAGACAAGGTGTTTGTGAATTTTCCCCTTTGGTACCTTTAACATCATAAGTTCAATTGCAATCTTATTTGAACCATGTTTGTCTTCACATCTGCACGCACCTATTCTGCTACTTGCTAGCTTAAATTAGTAAGATTATTCTTTATTGGTACTAGGTAGGAGAATCGAGCGAAATAGTAGTCGAGGAGGCGGTGAGCTGTCAGCAGCAACGAGGGATCGACTTGATTCTGCACATTCCCTCCAAGGCAGTTACTGAGGGATATGTGGAGGACTCTGTGGCAATAAACATGCCCCCTTCGCCAATTCCAACTCCCAAAAGAGTAAACTTTTCGCCATTACCAAGTCCTAATAGAGTACAGCTTAATGAGCCTCCAGGTCCTTCATCCAAAGGGAAATCATCCATGAAAAACTTGCTTCCTAAACTGAGCTTCAACTTTAGGAATAAGAACTCAGAGATTGAAAAGGCTGCCAGGCTAGCACTGGGAGCTTCACCCGAGATGCGGGGGAAGTCATCAATTCATAGGAATTTCTCTCTTCCAAAGATTTTCACATCCAAGATGAAGAGGACATCATCTCTACCAGATTCTCCTATCTTCCACTCAAATCCGGAGTCTGCTCATGGAGGAATTAAAGGCACTGCTGCTGATTTAGCAGTGAGTACTTACTTATCTTTTCATTCCAAGATAATCATTAATTTTTATTCATTTTTAAAACATGAGGATGGATGATATGAACAGCATTGTCCTTATACTTTAGTCACCTCGGAAATATAGATTAGTAATCCCAATTGTCATACCTTGTTTAACTTTAACCCCCTTTATTGAAAGGATATTCATAATCAACTCCTTCTAACTTCTGACTGGATCTTACAGATGCATCGTTCACGCTCTGTACCCGTTTTAAATAAAGAAGCAAGTATGAAACAGACGGACTTAGGCAGTGTATACCGTGTGATCCCTACTACTCCGAGGATTATAGAGCAGACTGCTGAAAATTTTGTGCCCGCTGGAACTATTGATACAGGTACATAATATGTGAAATGATTTAGGGTGCTGCATTTTAGCTTGAGATGAGGCCACTAAATAAACTAAAGAACTTGATGACAACTGTGTATATGTTTAATACTCCAAAACTGTGTAGGAGTCTTAATAACTTGCTTCACTGCCATCTACTTGTTTGTTATCTCTTGCAGTTTCAAGTCTTACAGATTAGGTGTGTGTGTTTATCCCAACTGTCATTTGGTTTTCGGTTAGTTGTATTCGATGCATTGATGGTGTGTCAAGTGATGCTTTTACAGATTTGATTCCTCTAGAGTCTAGAAGAATACTAATGAACACCATGGTTTGACAAATAATTGGTGAATGCATAAATTAACAGCATTATCCTAGACATTAGTGATTTGCATACTTATTGATATGAGTTGCACACTATACTGTACAGATGAGACTCATGATTATGCTGAGGACATCCCTCAAGAAGAGGCTGTTTGTAGAATCTGTTTCGTTGAGCTCAGCGAGGGCTCAGACACACTAAAAATGGAATGCAGCTGTAAAGGTGAACTTGCACTAGCGCACCAGGAATGTGCCATCAAATGGTTTAGCATAAAAGGCAACAAGACTTGTGATGTCTGCAACCAAGAGGTCAAAAATTTATCCGTCACACTTTTACGTATTCAGAGCACTCAGACTCAAAGTTATGGAACTCGTCCACCTGAAATAGCTCAATACAGGCAAGTATATGAATTTGTTATAATAAAGAAAAAGTAACTCTCAGATATAAGTTAACTAAGTTGGTAGCTATATCAACCCTATATAGGATTTGGCAGGACGTCCCGGTTCTTGTGATTGTTAGCATGATTGCATATTTTTGTTTCCTGGAGCAACTTTTGGTGAGTAAGACAACTCTATACTATGGAAACAACCACATTTTTCTTCCGTTAGAAATGTATTTCCTGATTATGTAGTATTTCAAGTGCAGGTCAACAAAATGGGATCTAGTGCAATAGCCATATCTTTGCCCTTTTCGTGCATATTAGGCCTCCTCGCATCAATGGCCTCGACTACCATGGGTGTGCCGTTTTACTAGTGAAACTTAAAACATACTGATTCTTTTACTTTTCATTTAAACTCATACTTGTGCTCTTTTGTCTTTGGGAAGTGAGGAGGAGATATGCTTGGATATATGCTGCCATTCAGTTCACTATGGTGGTTCTTTTTGCGCATATTTTCTACTCGCTGGTAAGACACCGTTAAACTGAAAATGTGTTACTCATTTGCACAGAACCTAAGATACTATGACTACACTACATGATGTTTAATAAATCATTATGAACTAGTTAACATAAATGTAAGAGGTATTTGAGATGTTCCCCTTGTAATGCAAATGCATGCAGCTTCATGTGCAAGCGGTTCTATCTGTTATTCTTGCCACATTTGCTGGTTTCGGAGGTGCTATGTCTGGTACTTCCATCCTTTACGAGATACTCAAGTGGCGAAAAACATGGAACAACTGGTCGACTTCCCAACACGGTACTGCTCAGACAAACCAGTCGTTGGAGACTGGCGATGCAGCACAAAACAGAGCAGACGGGAATGGCCCGAACAGCTGATGGAACCATTTATACATACTATCTTAATTTTTCCCACAGCCACCGAAATATGGCAAAGAATTGAAGCCATCATGAGTTGCCTACTTATGGCTAAATCTTTGTAAATCTTATACCTTTGATATTCATATTTTGTCAGCCCGGTTTACTGTTAATAGGAAAAAAAGAAAGAAATCTGTATAAAAATCAGCTGCTTCTTGCTTTTTAATTGCTCTTAACCCAAGTGAAAATTTTCACAGGTGAAGTGATGTTTTTACTATGTATCGTTTGTATATGGTTTTTGTTGGAAAAAAAAGAAAAGAAAGGAAGTTGATGGAAAGCCCAGCAAAAACAGCAACAAAAAGAAGAATATTCATACAAATAACATTTGGATATAATAATTTAGCAGGAATCCAGTGGCAAAATTGGCCACTAAAGAAGAAGAAAAAGAGAAGAAAGAGAGAATTTCCAAGAAACTTCAATTATTTTCATAAAACACTAAAAATGGCTGCTCTCCTACTTACAAAGTTGGTTGTGCTTTCTTTGTATCTCAATATGATTTGACTCGCTCCAAAAGGCAACTTTATACCCCTCTCTGCCTATACATTGAATCTTACAGCACTGACTTTTATCACATGCTTTCTCATATTTCACTGAAAAAACATAACTGTGCATCAAAGCAAATGGCAAAGGCATCATCTTTTCTTCAAAACTAGAAACCTCAGAAGCTTTTCCTATGCACAACCTTCATTCGTCCTTCCAATCATTGTTTGTAACTCAAACCGCCTGCCTTACCTACTACTGCTGCTGCTGCTATCGATGGCTTTTCTTTCAAGCTCGTTGTACTCAAGAAAGAATCGGGGTTGCTCGATTGGGTCTCAGCGAAGCCCGGCCTCATCCAAATCTTGATGTGGCCCTCACGGCAAATTGTTAGGACAGATTCCTGAGTGAATGTCAAGCCAGAGAGAGGTTCTGTGTGAACACGGTGAGCTACGAGTGGGGAGAGCTTTGGAACGTCTCGCATGGTTGGAGATGGTTGCAAGGTCCCAACGGGGCAAGCGCTGTCCCAGTGAGACGACTGACTTCCAGTACTGAATGTGGGAGAGCCACCCGGGGGACGTCGAACTGGCACCACAAGCTCATCCATTTCCAGATCCCATAACAGCAATTGTGTGTCCTGCATCGCATTTCGCACTAATCAAGGTCTGATTCAAAAGGCAAAATCCAAAATATATAGACTAGTGAAGTTGATAATCTCTGCTATTACTAAGTTGTCACCCACATGCAAATCCAAAGAGCTGCATCAATAAAAAATTTGCACTTCAATAAATCTTAAAAGGCTGTTTAACTGATTTACTTACTATAGTATTACATCATTTGAAATTATATTTTATAAACATTCTCAACAGCCATTTTCATCCATTGGCATATCAATCATATAAGAAACGACAATAACAATTTATTCTTTACCCATAGTTTTCCCATTCTTGAATTCATTTCTTTCATACCTAAATTTCATTACTTCATATCAATCAATCACTAGCTAATGTTTATAGAATCAGTTCATTAAGCGTTGGCCAGAACAGGAGGTGCATCTATATCCACATCAAGAAAATCTGTGGAGCTTGTCTTTGGGGTGATATGTTAAACTCCAATACATGGAGGTAGGCTTGTCAATGGGTGGGTAAAACCCGGACCGGAACCGTTAAATTAGATACGGTTCTAGAACCGGAACCGGACCGTTGAATATCGGATCCGGACCCGGACCCGGACCCGGACCGTTAATTAAAATATTAATGGTTCCGGTCCGGGAGAATACCCATGGGTATTATTGGGTATGGGTTACCCATGGGTCTCCCTATATTTTATTTATATAATTATTTTAGTCACCAATTCGTTAAAACGAATCCGGATTATAAATAAATTAATTAAATATAAAATATTTAATGATGAAATTTCACTCTTATTTTATTTAATCATTATTAAAAAATCACTTAAATACCATAATTATTTTACGACTTATATGTGTTTATTGTTTCGATACATTTATTATTGAATTAGGACGTATAGTGTGTCCGTCTACAATTAAGGATGTAACACGAGATATTATAAAATATTATTTTTTTTAAGATAAAAAAAATTGAAGAAAAAAAAATGAAAAAAAAATTGGAAAAAAAATGATCGGGCCGGACCGGACTAGAACCGGAACCGTACCTTACGGGTCGGGTCTGGACCGATCATGAGCGGGTTTGTACGGGTCTAGAACCGGAACCGGAACCGGAACCATAATTTTAAAATGAGCGGGTTTTGACCGGTTCCGGTTCCGGTCTGGGTAAAACCCACCCATTGACAAGCCTACATGGAGGGAAAATTTGTAGCCTATAAGTTGTTTGGTCTCAAGGTCCCTTAGGAGACATCCAAGAGGTGTGAAGACCTCCCCTATATATAGATAGGTAAGGGATTCAGCCCCCCCACCGCTCCCCTCCTTCAACCATCTCAAGAAAGAAAATAAGTTTTTGAGAAGATAAAAGATCATGACTCAGTTCTAAATAACCAAATTAATTTAATAGATGAATGTACGTTTAGGTACCTGACCAACAGATCCAAAACGATAGACTATGTTTTCACCAACACCATCTGAATTTGGAGCAAGCCAATATGAATCAAATGCCACTCCACTAACCTGCCAAAGTTGAGAAAATGGAATAAAATAATCAACACAAAGGAACATGAGTAACTAAAATGCAAACTATTTATACTTTTGAAATCATCCACAGAAACAACTGTCAAAAAATATTGTTAGTACTAGAAAGTGATTTGTTTATAAGCAAAATGATTCATTCAATAGTATTGAAACTCACCCATGAGTTGTGTCCTTCTCCCCATGCTACAATCTTCCGATCTTCCATACTCCAAACTTGAACAAGGTCATCCTCTCCTCCCGTCAAAATGTACTTTCCATCCATGCTGTTGTTTGACTAGATATTAGACAATATTCATATAACATTGGCATAAACTAACTTAATTCTGGAGCAACTGACTCCAGAGGTAATGGGAAAACTGAAAGCAACAATTTCACAACTTCTTAACATAAATTGGGTAATCTTACCTCCAAGCACAACATAAAAGTGCACCGTAATAGCTTTTTCCACCACATATGAGCTGCTCGGTTTTATAGTCAAAAACTCGCAGGTATCCTGCAGCCAAAAAAATGTCCTCATCCAATAAAGAGAGATGGATAAACAGGGGGAAGCATAGAAACTAACAAGAGAATCTAAGTACTAAAATGATAATGAACAATGACAATACCATCTCTCCCTACAGTTACTATATAAGCACCATCAGCTGAAAAAGCGATGCCATTTATTGAACCTTGGCATATATGCCACCTAGCAACTGGGTTCTGCAAAGAATTGCACAGAATTAGATAAAAGCAAATTAGACTGTGGATGTTTGCCAGGATCATAAGAAGAAAGTCAAAATTGGAAAGAAACATGGGGTAGCAATTGCTTCCATAAGATAACCCTCTCTTGGTGGTAAAACTGTTAACATATTGACATGATTAAGAGCATGTTCTCTACAAGCTATAAAGTCTTAAATCATATATCATTCAGAACATAAGAAATCAACAAAAAGGCAACATGCGGGCAGACTTAAATCCTCACCGACACTTTAAATTAGTAATACTTCCCATTCCAGTTACTGTAGTTTCACTGATCACCTGACGATATGCAACAGAACAGCAATACTTTAATCATGAAAAAGATAGATACTGCAAATAAGGTATTCTGTGGAAAAAAATTGTAAAATTGCCAGTGAATTTTCTCTGATTAATATATATCCACTGGAGTAGCCAGAACTCCTAATAACATAAATACGCTTGAAAGAGTGATCATTCTTAACAAGTAAATGGCATCATTACAGATGCCCATCTCAATTTGTTCATGGCTCATAACAAACATAAGGCAGCAAAGATATGAGACTAATAGCAAATACACTAAATATGAAGGACAAAAGGAGAAAAAATTAGATACCAACTCCCTAGCAAGATAAATAAATTGAGATTGATCTATCTTCGCAAACTAAAATTCATAATCATCCCAATATGATTGACACAAGACCTGGTAAATTTAATAAAATACTTGGTCCAAAATCCTTAACAAGATCATGATAAATAGCACTTCCATTTCTCTCCCCAGCTAATAAACAGATGTATGAACCATCATATTAAAAAAATAAGGTAAACACTAACAAGTTCAGGAATTAAATCGTGAATACCTTACTGTAGCGTGCATGTGATACAGAAAATTGAGTCTGGTCCTTGATCACAGGGAATGAAGGATCACCAGAGACATCTTTGTTCTAAAAAAATGAGTATGTATAAGTTTTTAAAGTAAAGTAACAACAGAATTACATATATTCCCGTTCCTTCAAAATAAAGTCTAAGACTTGCCTTTTCATATACATACATATTTCCATCTGCATGAGATACCACGAATGAGCCATCTCCATTAGGGATCCAAGCAATACATGTACAGCGACTGTTAAATGGAAATAAGCAATTAATGACAAAAAAAAATAAGTCCGCTAAAAAAAAAAGGATATATTCATACGCATCTTTAGTTTGTTGAGAAAAAGTGCAGCATAAGGGTAGTAGACAGTTGCTGATTAACTAATCCTATTGACAACCTTAAATATCACAATCAGGCATGAAATTTCTGAGCCTGATGATGCATAAGAGCACAATGGTTTTACTCAAGCAATTTCTATTTTTGTTGCCCCAAAAAGAAGTAGCCATGATGCTCATCTATATCTTTAGAAAAGGTTCAATGAACTGATAATACATCAGCTCAACTAAGCACACTATTGTGGAAGAATGTACGACCTAAGTCTGAGGAGCAACTCAGCTGTTCAAAATCAAAATGTTTAACTGGAAGAAAATGGAAGAATCAGCTATCAATGCTCTTACAAACTCTAGTAGACACACAATTTACACACATGTATTTTTACAATCAAAGTTGATGTGTTATTACTAAAGCCTTAATTTGTAAAGTACTATGAATGAAAACCTCAATTTTTAACATCTCAACTTGGCAACAAAACCATTCCATTTATAAACATCTCTTTCCATCATAATCAATAACTCAGGAACTTATCTCGGTAAGTTCAACAGCCCAATCACATATAGTTAAAATCATTACGGTTAACCAGAACACTTAATATCAATCTCAACACAGGGAAACTAAGAGCAAATAGTAAGTTCTTATTCTGTGATTTCATGATATGTTAACGCTTAGGTGTTTCCACAGGATCCACACATGCTATGTTAGGCTTCCATTGAAAACCATATTTCTTACCATTATTAATAAATTTATACCAGTATGCTGGAACATTACAAACAAAACACAACCAACTGCCAAATGTATTTCCTGAACAGAATACCACCACCACCACCTCTCTCTGTGTGTGTGTGTGTGTGTGTGTGTGGATAGACTCTTTTTGTGAGTAGAAGGGATACGTTGCATTATCCTTTTCTAATCCTTTTCTTATTGAATTCCTTTTTTTCACATACTTCAAGGATTGCACAGGCAATTATCATTGACAATTCAGGTTTTACATAGATGCAAACATACTTATTCTGCCAATAATGGAGTTTAAAGCTTTAAAGTAACTAAAATACTGTCATTCTAAACCTGAAAAGGAATTAAAGAGGTAATCCTTCACAGAGCAAGAGAATAAACTCAAGGAAACAATACGACTGGATAAAAAGATAATAGGTAAGACAAAGATACGAAAATTGCAACACAAAAGGAAAGTAAACAAAGAGTCAAAAGGAAAGTAAACAAAAGAGTCATTTCTTGCCTATTATTAACAGCGCCGTCTTTATTATAGTGCTGAGCCCCCACAAGCTTCTTACCAACATCTTGCAATTGTTGTCTAAGAGACACTGAATAAACTACAAAAGCAAAAAGAATATGCTGAGGTAAAACTGTAAGACATGTATGCTGGTACTAATTAAAATTCTGAGAAGACGGGGCATACCATCTCCAGAGTTTAAACCAATAAGCAAATCATGCCCATCTTTAGCATCAGGATCATATGAGTGGCAAACAGGATTTGAATTACTAAAATGTATAGACTTTATAGGATCCTATGCAGCAGAAAAAAAAAACCCTTAATATCAATTCAACTATGAAACAAAATGAAAGGTTTGAGTGTGAAAAAACAGAAATGTACCTTATCTTGAGAATTTAAATCACTCACAAAAATCGCATCTCCAACGTTGAACACCAAGTAAGTCCCTTTCCCATCGAAATTTGGATTACCGACCACATTATTTGAACTTGAAGTCCCTAATGATCCTATTCTAGTACTGCTGCTACCCACAGGCTTACTTCCACCATTCCCTCCAACAAAACTAAGTGCCCGACTCCCATTACCACCACCTAAGAACCTCGCTGCTGCGGACCTCACACCACTGCTTACACCTAAAGTAGACGATGATTGTGACAGTGCCTGCATTGGCTTTTCCTTGAGATGAGCTAGTGTCACCTGATGAAAAATTAATGAGATCATACTATATTCTAAAAAAGGCAATGCACAATTCAAACTAGCTTCAGAAAAAGACTTGAAAAACCAAAAAAGCTAAAAATACGAGGCACAGCCGCACAGTCCTATGAACTTGCTACTAGTTATTCCCAAAAGTCAAATAGCTTAACAGTTGGAAGGCGTCGCATGTCCTAGCCACAAAAAGGTATCAAAAACACAATATTCGCGCATAATTCAACTAACCCAAATCCACACATTATCAAATAACCCATTCAAAAACTTCTACTTTATACCTCAATCAACGGAAAATCATCGGAACCTGCTAAGAAAGCCAAACGCAGAACCCATCTCACCAAATTCATATATGCAGCAGAAAAAACCACAATCAACAAACAACCACCACAGAATCATAACCGCCCGGAAATGGGAAAACCTCGAATAAACCCCTTGCGCAATAAATTCAAACATATCGGATCCCTAAAAAAAGGAGAATGGACAATTGAGGCACCTGAGTGACTGTTTTGCCATGGGCATAGTGAAGTAGACCGGCGGGATGTGTCTTCTCGTACTGAAGCTTATATTTACCTTCTGGGGTCTTGAAATACGTCTTCAAACCGGGTCCCGGCGCGCTGTTTCCAGACGCCGACGCCGACGATGACATCATGTTGTTACTCGCCCCACTGTTCATCATCCCTCCCTACTAAAGAATCTCAGAATCGCGATAAAACAAAAGTCAAGAATTCGACGAGATCATGGGCTCGGAAAAGGGTTCATCTACTCTTGAATTTTTATTTTTAATAGGTAATAAATTAAGAGAAAAAAGAAATGAAATGAAATATAAAAGAAAAGCTGGGTTTTTGGGTTGTGCTTAAATGCTGGAGGTGTATACAGCTTTGTGCTATTGTGCGAGACTGTGTGTGCGCATCAAAGGGTTTTTTCCCTTTTTTCATTTTCTTTCTTTTCCCCCTTCATTTTCCTGCTTGCTGAGAGCTGTGTTTATTGTTTAATTTTGTGTGTGTGTACTTAATCACAATGGAAACTCTAAGATTTAGATTTGAGATTTATGTTAATTAATTGTGTATTGACTTTATATTTGGAGTTGAGAATGAGAAGTAGCAAGTGTAGGCTTTAGACTTATAATGCGTGTGAACTTGTTTTCTTGCCTTCTCATCTTCTAACATCTTTATTTTACTACTTCATTTTTAACATATAGTATTTATACTACGATTAGATCTCGCTTGGAGGTCTTACCAATCATCGCTTTTTATTTATAACATCATAACTTTTATTAGACCATTGAAATTTGAGTTATCTACAAAATTTTCATTAAAATATATTTGTAATTGATTGCAGTTGAATTGCAATTGATGTTAGGTGTTATATATATATATAGATAGATTTAAGACATCTAAATCAAGACTAATTATGCAAACGAGCACATCCTATGCTTTTAATAATATTACATCTTTCTTCCCCTCGATGAAAAATATTAGTATGTAACATGAAAAGGAGTATAACTTTATATAATAGATATATTGTATAATACTATTGTTGAAATAAGATGGATAAAAAATAAAGTAACATGACAGCAACAATATTGCATGTAAAACAGGTCATCTTTAAGGTTTGGAGTTTTGGTGTTGGTGCGACAATGAGATGTGATGGTGATGATGAAGAATACATTTATCATACCGTCCACTGAATTTTAGTTACACGTCACCTGACCGACTTGGTCTACTCAAATTGGAAATTATATTCTTTACTTTGAAAACTTATGGTGGATCCGAAGAACCAAAACTGATTTAAATTGATATATCAAGTTCATGTTCTTTAAGAGTTCCAAGCGTTGGAAAGTAAGAACAAACATTCAATTGAAGGTAAGAACCAAGTTCGAATTCGAACTAGTGAATTATAGGCTAAGCCAAGACCAAACACAGAGAGTAAAATTCAAGCCGAGCTCGAACCAACTAGTATTCGGCTTAATTACAGTCCTACCTCGGATGGTGATTTCCTTTACGTGATCTGTCAATTGAAGACGTACATTAAAAATCAAGCAATTGCCCTTCTTTCGTTGAATAAAATTTGTACATATAATAAGCCACGGCTTTTAAAGTACAAATTGTTGCACTAACATACACTATAGAATTAAAAAGAACTGCACCTACAAGCGGTTAGTCAAAAATTGCTAATCCAAAGAAAATCAATGGTCCATATAATTTCTCAGGTTAGAAAGGAAAGCCCCCTCCTCCTGGAAACCCCCCTTCAAAGTGGAAGGTAAATTGCTGCCCCCCTCCGCCAAAAGGATTGAATCCTCCCTCACCCATTCCCATACCGTTATCGTCAATGTCTTCCCCTCTGTCATATCTTGTACGTTTATCTTCGTCGCCCAGGATCTGTGGAGAACAAAATGCACATCAACTTCTCCAAGTAATGAGACAACAGTAGATGAAAAGCAACAGAAGCATGAATATGAAATATAAAGATGACAGATACGTAAGAATCATTTACCAAAATAAGAGCAGATTGACATGCATAGAGAAACTAAGAGCAAGAAGTTCATCCAACCATATAATAGCGACTATGACTAAGCAATAGATGGTACTATGGAAAAATCATGAAGCGAATGCAGCTGATAGCCTGATGCATTAGGCAACTACAGGTGACGAGCTATTACCTCGTATGCAGCTGCTATTTCACGAAATTTAGCTTCAGCTGCTTCTCTATTGTCAACATTCTTGTCAGGATGCCACTGCAATGCGAGCCTCTTGTAGGCCTTTTTAATCTCTGACATTGATGCAGTTTTTGAAATTCCCAATATTTTGTACCAGTCTTTGCGTTGGCTCAACTTCAATGCTTTTTCAGCCCTCATTAGAACTTCACGAACATTCATATCCTATTAAAGGTAAACGGTTATGCAAACACATGTGATTTAGTAGGTTGAGATGCACTATCACCTATACTTAATATATTTTTATACTGGAACTAGATCTCTACAGAAACTCAGCACCTCATGAATAAAATCTCATAGTATATAGTAGATATCTTCCCCTCATGGATAATGAATGAAGGAACATATAGAAATCTAAAATAGACAACAGTGAGTTAATACTACCAGATCCAAGTTACTATGCTGAAAGTTAGCCAAACTTGCTAATTTATATGTAGATTCTCTGCATCAAACTAGAAAGGCATCATTCACATAAGTTATGGAAGATATGTAATCTCAAGAAATCCGCTCTGTTCTTGTTGTAGTTACAATTATTGGAACAGAAGAAATATCAAAGATACTTTATTTTCAGATGCAACTCTTGCAACAAAAAGTTTTGATCTTTGGAAGCTAGAATAGCAGTAAACCATAGCTTTATTCTTGCAAGACACTTGTAAAAAACATTATAGAGGCCTAGCACTAGATACAGAATCAAAATTTACGTGTTTGCATGCACATGGGCTGATGGGCTAATAATACGAAAAATGAAGACTGTAAAAGTTCCTCAGTAGTTCATTGTGCAAAAGTAGTTGAAAGCCTCAAGTATATAAACCTACTTCCTTCATAGACCACAATGAAAATTGAATAGTCCAGGAATCAGAAGGTAATTATCCTTATGGTTTCAAACCCAAAGAAATCCTGAATGAATTTTCAGCTACATATGACAACTCCTTGAGAAATCAATGGATTCCTAATTGACCTTTCAAACAATAATCTATTTCTGCATTGCAGAAGATCCTCATGATCATTAATTTTCAAGATAACACTTACGGGTTTAAGCAATCATGCATGTTACTTTAAGGCCATAAATAGTGGCCGTGCAATTTATGCAGAAAACAGAGCATCACAAGAAGTAACAAACCTGAGGTGACTTTTCAGCGGCTGATTTTAAATCAGCTACAGCTCCCTCCCAATCTTCAACTAAAAGCTTCGCTTCACCCCTCTGTGAGAAGAAGTTATATTCATAAGATAAATAAATCTCGAGTTATTCCACTTTGCAAAGAATACAGGCCCAGAAAGAATTCATGGTATAGCCTTTCTATGTCACGTTCCTATTTCAGAACAATATGAGCAATGGCACAAGATTAATACCTGGACTAGAGCTTCAACTAGATCTTCATCGATTTCAAGTACTTCTGTGCAACTTGTTACAGCATCAATTCCCCTACCAAGCTTCGCATAGACCTTACACAGTCCAAGATGAAGGTGTATATTGTGTGCGGTATGGATTGGGTCAAAAGCAAGGGCTGCCTTATAGTCCTCCACAGCTAGACGGAGCTTACCCTTGCCGGCATTGTCTTCTGCCTGCACAAAAATAAATCAAATTTAGATTGGATTCCAGTAATGCCACAATTTCAAAAGGATCGAAACGAGCCATTACACTTTTTGTCTTTTTTAGGAGGTTTTTTAATCCAAAATATGCCTTCTTCAACTCGCCATGTTCAGGGTCAAGACGAAGACCTTTCTGGTAATGCCTGGGAAAGAAATATGCAAAAAAGAGAAGACTAGTAATTGATTGCAACGTTGCAAGTGGATAAGTGGGTGATGAAAATAATTTATGAGATTATGGACAGACCTAGTAGCTATGTCGTGATCAGCTAAATAATAGTAGGCACGACCACGCAACAGCAAAGCCTCTAAATTATTTTCGTCTTCCTTAAGAATGAATCCTGTCTCAGATATGGCTTTTGAATAATCTTTAGCTGCTATCAATAGCCTCACTTTAAGGAGTTTAGCCTGAAATAAAGTGGCATGACTTATAACCTTACTTGGAATGCTTATACCAGAAGTAAAATCATTGTTTCTTTTTTCATATATAAGACGAACTTAAAAACAAACCTTTAAGCATTCTGGAGAAAAAACAAGTACAACTTTATATATATATTCCAATGCCTTGGTAAAATCTCCTGAATCAAACAGCTCGTTGGCTGAATTTAAGGCATTCTGAGCTTGATATAACTGTGAAAGCTCCTTTTCTGCTGCTGAATTATCAGGTTTCATCTCCAGAAACTTTTTGTAACTTCCCTCCGATTCCTCATATCTACATCAGCAAAAAACTGCCTGAATCATGTGTTTATCAATGAAATGCAAATTAATAGAGAAATACTGAGATCATCCATTTATCCAACATACATTACATGATTTATTCTATATCTCTCTAGACAGTGTGTATAACACCTTAAGAATCACATAAAATTCTCAACTAGAACCCCCGAACATAACGACTCTGAACAAATATAAATTCGGCTAAGGTTTCATATTTTTTTGTAGATGCTTGTAGAAGCAGCAGATTATAGTTTGGAGTATAAGGTGAGAGATCAAAATAAAGATTGGCTAAGGTGCACAGTGTTCACCACGGTAAACAAGAAAATGAAATGACGAAGCAAGGGAGAGCCAGATGTCATCCTTAAGTTACTGAAGAATTCAGTAAAAACAAGAGGATAAGGTAATAATAGAAGTTCACAGAACAACTAAGAACAATGCAACAGTTATTTGAGTTTATCTAATAGCTGCCAAAAAGACCTGCACAGCTGACGAAGAATGGATGCTCTATGCCAATATGCTTCTGAAAGTGCTGGATCTGCTTCTATAGCAGCATTTAGGTCTCTGAGAGCATCACTATATTTTTTCACTTTGACACTCTGTGAAGCACTCTCGAAGAGAGAAGCACCATCTGCTTTTCCATCTGCTCATTGACAAAAAATATAAGCTTAGAGTACAGATACTTAAACGAATATCATAGAGCAAAGAAACAAGAACATGACACATGTTACCGATGTTCATTTCACGTATTTGAAGGCCAAATTACTCAATCCAATATACCATCATATGATTCATATCTTCAAACACTAGTAAACACTGAATTAATGGAAAATCTCGATAGAAGAGCTTTAGTTGAATCCAACATACAAAAATGCTCGCTTTGAAACAAATAACAGAGTGAGAACATGAAAATGATGAAACATGAAACGAAGGCCAGGTTGAATTCATTCAGTTGATTCCACTATATAGTTACAAAAGAAAGACAATCATACATCTCCTTCTCCTCAACGAAGAAATTGTCTTTTAACCTATTCATCACAACAAGGCTATGTGATGGTCCTTCACTAATACTCTGGCACATGCTTCGGTCATGTTATTGTTATCATATGTCTAAGACTCTAATCAACATCAATCAACAACCAATCAGTTTACAGGGTCGGGGAGGATCATCATCATTATCAGGAATATACTGGTCCCACAGAACTGAAAATACAAAATACTATTACATGGTTTGAACTGAACCTCAGGAGCTTTAAAGTTCATCGAGAACATAGAAAATTGAGGTATCGAACTGTGTAAGTGTGCATAAACGAAATATTCTCAAGAGTTTGCACATTAGCTGTGTATCTCGACAAAGTCCCATATTCATATCAAATATACGAGCCACGCCTCACTTCATCTCACTAAATAGCCCTAACAATCAGACGTGTCCTAGAATAGCATCGTGACAGCAATGTGAAAGCAGAGAACATTTAGAGATACCTAATACTAACACAAAATGAGGAAATTAATGCTCATCAGTTCTTTCACTAGAACAATTCAACATCTGAATCAAATATGCATCCAATGCGAATATAAGTAGATCAGCCGACTAGTTAAATCGATTCAAAAAATAACAAAAGAAATCGAATAAACCTGCAGCAACGAGCGGTTGGAGGAGGAGAAGCTGGCAGCAAAACACGAAGTTGAGAATAAATGCTGCATAAACTAAGCCTCTTCGCGCCACTGAATCAAAACAACAGAGCTTCATCCCCATCTCCATCTCCACCTCGATGTTGCACCTCCAATATTTTGCAACAAATCTTTAGATAAATAAACAAACAGGGATACAACTATAGGTACATTATTACATCTATTCAAGAATTTTTATTACCATATATGAATAAAAAGAAAAGGAAATGTGGCTGCGTGGAAAGACGAAGTTCCAGTAGTCATTCCACGTTATATCGCCCTATAGTCGCTTGCCACGTACAAAACCATTTTCCCGTTAACATATGCCACGTGGATGAAATTTTGTTTACTTCCCTTCCAAAGATTTGGAGCTACTAAATGGGCCTCCTTATAAAAAATACTAGAAGTATATCTTTAGCCCAATCGATAGGTCTCGTTTTTTGGAATAATAGGTCTAATTACAACTAACGGCCCAATAGAAGCCTGCATCTTATAGGAGACCTTGGTTGCTATCCAAGTAGGCTTATCAATGGGTGGGTAAAATCCGGACCGGAACCGTTAAATTAGTTACGGTTTTAAAACTGAAACCGGACCGGTGAATTAAAATATAAATGATTCCGAACCGGGATAATACTCATGGATATTATTGGGTATGAGTCACCCATAGATTTTGCTAAGTTTTATTTATATAAGTATTATAGTCACCAATTCGTTAAAACGAATCCGGATTCTAAATAAATTAATTAAATATAAAATATTTAATAATGAAATTTCACTCTTATTTTATTTAACAATCATTGAAAAGTCACTTAAATACCATAATTATTTTACGACTTATATGTGTTTATTATTTAAGTACATTTATTATTGAATTAGGACTATAGAGTGCTCGTCTACGATCAAGGATATAACATGATATATTATAAAATATCATTTTTTAAGATAAAAAAATTAAAAATTAAAATGAAAAGAAAATGATCGGGTCGGGCCAGGCTAGAACCAGAATCGTACTTTATAGGTCGAGTCGGGTCTGGACCGACCATGAGCTGGTTTTTACGGGTCTAGAACCAAAACCATAAATTTGAAATGAGCGAGTTTTGACCTGTTCCGGGTAAAACACACCCATTGACAAGCCTAGATCCAAGTCCAACGATGGTTGTAGTCCATATAAAATTTTTATTATTGATTAAAATTTACTAATTAGATTAAAATTTAATATTTATTTTATATTTCATTTGTGTCACTAAACATGACTCGTCTCTTTTTTGCACGTAAAGTGGTGTAAAAAAATAAAAATTGATGGGATCCACAAATTTTGATGAGTTATTTTTTGTTATTTTTGGAAATAAGCTTAATATTAGTAGAACAACCAAAAAGGAAAATAAGCCAGCATTAACGTGCGGAGAGTATAAAATAATAAAAACAATATAACGATTCATATATTTAAATAGCATTACAAGAAATTATCACATCAACCATTAACACGTTAAGTTGTGTCCGATGATGAATTTCATTTCATTATAAAATGCTTAGTGGAAATGAATAATATGCCCTCAAGCCCAAACAATTGGATAAATAAAGCACATGAAAAAGATTCAGATAGTGAGTTGCAAATATTAATTGGTTAATGTGATAAGGCTAGTCAACGTCTAGCTATAGAAAGGCAATCCCATAACCCAATGTAAAAACTAATTTAAAAAAAAGGTAATACAAAAATTATTTTCTACGATAAGTTGTAGATGATCGACCACCTATCTACACTTTCAAGATTAAAGTCTCTATCTTCGTGTTTTGCTGCAATTTAAGAGAAGTGGTTAGGGAAAATTGATGTCCAAACATATATATAAGACAAATATGTCGACTTCCGATAATATTTTTCATACTAATACAATATTTAATTTTATAAGATTAACCTAACATTCTGCCCTAATTAATATCAATGTATATCGTTCAATTCCTAATTACGTCTCCGAACTAGTAGTTAGTAGACAATTATTGCAAGTCAATGTCACACATTTTCAAATTTCTTTTTTTAGCTATTGATGGTTTGGAAATCAATTTTTTCATGATTTATTTTACAATTTAATCTCATTTGAAAAATTAAAAATTAATTACATACGTGGAATATAGAGAGTTGGAATTGCTCAAGTAATTGATAAATTCTTCACCCATCGAGAGTCAATATGAAAATCATACCGACATATGCATGTACATAAATTTCTAATTCGTGATTGAGTTCTCATAATAAAAGAGTTGATTCGAAGTACATCAATTATATATTCTCTGAAAAGAAATATTGCAATAATACCCATATGCTCAAAGGGAAAATGTACACAAAGAAAATAGAGGTTCGAGGGCTCATGATGATGTGACAACAAATTTCAACAAATATATGAAAATGGTGGATAATATAAACTAATAATATGTGTAAATTATTTGAGCCATTTTCCACTTCTTAGTTTAGGTTGTTACCCAAGATAAATGCATGAAAATTATTTGATTTAGTGCGTATATAATTAATTATGGCATCTTTTGTGGTTTAAGGTATGAAATATTCAGTACCATAGCTAATTAAACTATTGCTAATTTTGACTTATTTTTTATATGTACATAAGAGGTGATATAAAATATAAAAGGCGATGGAATTCACAATTTTTAAATAGTTACTTTTTTATATTTAAAAAAATAATATCAATGTAACAACTCAAAGAAAAAAACAAATCAGGGAAGAAATTAATATTTTTTAAAAAGTTTTATTAATTTATTTCCCTTTCCAATTTTTTGTTGGTACTCGTCCATTCATACAGTTGCGCACCAAATACTACTAATATGTATGCATCTAGAGTTACTATTTTTCGTAAAAACTAAGAAAACAAGAAGTAAGTAGAGCCACCAAAGTTGACGAGGTGGAGGTACGGTTCCAAGGCTCAAACCGGTGAATATCATAATCAATTAATCATTTATTAATTAATCCCATCATTTTCAAAGAAAATACGAGTACCAAAAATTGAAAATAAAATTCCATCATCATTCTAAATTACTATTACACCGTACAAGTATATCACCACATTTTTCATGCACTTTCGATCTTCATTTTGGTTACCCTCGTTTACGTACCCATGTATATCCATATAACAATTTGAATTCTTCATTATCTTTATATAATATAAATTCTCATCAAAATTGATTTGACTAAATATATACTATTTATAAATTTTAATTAAACCAAATTAATGATAATAGAACGAATAAAATATATGTATACACAAACGCAAAAGTATATAGATACTCACATGTGTTATTCTATTCGACTATACTAACTGCCATTGCATAAAATATAAAATATAAAATATAAGATGGATCACACGTCATTCAATTATATTATACGAAAATGTACTATAATATATTCTCTTTCTTTAAGTTGTTTTCCCTCACATGCCACAGTACAAGATCGGATTTTTTGATTAAATCATGTGTGCGCCTACAAATATATATATGTGAATACATATATTAAATTCCTAGCTAAATAGCAATTTAAAACACATCAGTAAAATATATATCGAGTTAAAATGACATGATCTTTCGTTAACAGAGTATAAATTAATATATATACTAAATTTATATGCGTGTTTACCACATACATAAATATATTTTCATGCATCATCTATTGATGAAACCATGAAATCATGCAAACAGAACTGAATTTCATTTTGATTTCGAGTTTTTTGTGTGGCGATGAAAGAGGAGTATAATTTGTGTGGAAAGGAAAAATATATGATAAAGTTTGCGCTCAAAAATATTATTATTATTATTATTATTATTATATGGTACAACAAAAAATCAAAAACTAATTAATTAAAATCAAGGAAACGAAAATGCGCATAATATTGTCTGAGGCGGCGGCTGCTGCTGCTGCTGCTGCTAGTGATTGCTTGTATTATAATGGGTGAAGCCCATGGGCGGACTCATGGAAGCAAACTTAGCCAGCTCCTGCTGTAGAAACGGCCCTCCGGATTCTCCGCCCATCCCCAGAAAATCCCTCGTAAAACCATGCAAACCCGACTGCAAACTTACCGAGTTCGTATTGAAGTTCATCATTCCACTTGCGCCGGGATTCTCCGGTTGCTGCCGCCCGAACACCTGATGCAGCTCGCTTCTGTTCTGCTGCGGCGGTGGCGCCGCGTTGGTACACGAAGACGACGGCGAGGATGAGTTCATCACCCCCACTGTGTTGCCGAAGAACGTGGGGCTGCTCTTCGTGGACCCCATCTGCGCTGCCTTCTGCAACAGCGCGGTGGCGGACATGGGCGAGGATGATTTCGTCGGATTGTCGGAGTAGAGGGAGGCTAGGGAATCCGCCATGGTCGTGGCCGCTGCGTTTGCCTGCTTGTTGCTAACCGGCTCCTCCTTCATCATCCCTTGCGCCGGCGGTAGTGGGGATAACGACAGATTAGCATAGCTCCCCATCGGTGAATTTGAGCCGTATAAATTGTTCGACGTCATCTGAATGATGTCCGCGAAGCTCGTTGAACCGGAATTAGGCATGAACATATTTGAATTATGATCGATGCCACCGTGATTGAGCTGAGAGTTGGCTTGATCCAACCAAAGCGAGAGCCTCGGCTTCTGCTGTTGATGATGTTCTTCCCCTAAATTCAAATTTCCACTGCCGTACTCCGGGCGGAAGCCGCCGCCGAGGTGTGCGATTGCAGCGGAGGTACTGAAATTAACCTGCGGATTCATCAAATTCCCACCCAAATCGCTTCTGAAATTCAAATTATTACTCCCAACGGTTGTAATTCTCGCACTCTCCTCCGCCAACGCATCGCAGAAAGCTCGATGCGTGATGAAGCTATCCTTTCTGTAAATTCAAATATAAAAATGAATAAATTTATGACCTAATCATTTGCAGGCAATAAATTGATATAATCAAAAACCACACACAGACACACAGATAGAGAGAGAGAGATCATTAAATTTGCATAGCAAATATTCCGAAAGGGGAAACACACGTTGAAGTTGAAGGAGATCAGAAATTAAATACCTGGAAAATAGAGTTCCACAGTCGCATTTGTACTCTCGAGTGCCACATGTTTTGGAGTGAGCTTTCCAGTCGGACTGAACAGCGTACTTCTTGGAGCACTTGTCGCACTTCCACTTCTTCTCGCCGTGCTTGCGGCTGAAGTGCTTTTTGATTCCGGTCAGATCACCCAGAGCCCGGCCCGGTTCGTGGTGGACGCAGCTCTTCTCTGGGCAGATGTACACCTTCTTCTTAATCAGATCTGTTTTCGATCTTTGCTTCAGCTTCCACGGCAGATTGTGGCCTCTCCTGTGCAGCTGCAGATTCTGGTCTCTCTGGAAGCCTTTGTTACAGATTTCGCATAGAAATCGGTTCGTCGCCATGAGCGTCTTGGGTGAGAGGGCGATAACTTCTGCATCGGGATCTGTACGTATGTATATGGATAGTTAGTAACGTATGTATGTATGAATATGTGTGTGTGTGAACTGAATCAGTGATTGATGACTTACCAGGTGTGCCAGGGAGATTCCTGCGCTTCTTATTGTTGCAAGTGTTGGAGGGAGGTTTGGAGTTAGGGTTTGTTTGGGGGAAAACTTTGGGTGCTGCAGAACTGGGAACAGAAAACACATCACCAGACATCATTTGATTAAGTAGTAGCTAGGTTTAGAAGTTGCAAGGTTTGAGAGGAAAAAACAAGGGATTAATTGCTAGGAAACAAAAATGAAGAAAGGAAGGCTCTCCGAGTAAAAACAGATGAAATCTTTGGTGTTATTCAATAAAGAAGAAGGGAAGAAAACGCAGAAGAAGGGTATGATTTGCTTGAATCGATCGATCCGGAAAAACAAAACACACCACACCACAAGAAAACAATCAAGTAGAAGTATATATATATGGATTTCGGACTCTAGCTTAGCTTGTTGCTCAGAGGGATCTGGTGGTGGTGGAGGCTTTGTTTGATTTCAAAACAAAATTACCAAAAAATATCATTGAAAGCTAAAGAGAATATTTCCTCTCTTTTAATTTCTAACAACCCACAACTTCTTCTCTCTCTTACCAATAAGCTTCCTCCTCATCTAACGTACGTTCTATCTATCTCTTTATCTCTTAATCTCAAACATGGTCAGCCATAGATTTAGCTCATGGGGCCCACCTCTCTCTCTCCTATTTGTGTGACTGTAGTAGACTAGTAGTACTACTTCTCTCTCTCCATAGACTATAGCTAGATACACTTGTTTGTACGTATGCATTGGCTGTATGCTGCTTGTAACCAGAATGTGTAGAGCTGTGTGTCATTCCTAGTTTTTCGAGCTCAATTCTCTATTATCAAGACCCAAGAATTAACATATTATATATATATATATTGCTTGAAATTACTCTTATGTTTTGGTGTTCTCTGATTCTGTACTCCACAGTCCACATTATCTTGCAATTTTAATCAGTATATAATACATTATTAATTTTTTTGATTAAACAAAAATGAATATAACGATAATACTTGATTAAATTTAGTGTAATATTCTTCCGGTAATAAATAGAAACTGTAAAATATTTGAATAAAAATGAGTTTCCTCATTGAACATACATATACAGTTTCATTCTGCTAAGCACATAGTGTTTCCTCTGTCCCAGAAACACTGTTTCCTACTATTATAGAAGGAAGACGCAAAAGTTGAATGGTTGTGAGGTGAACATTTTAATTTGCTTCTGATATGCTCCAGAAATTGATCAATGGCATGTGAATTTTCTGTAATTACAGAGTCCCAAAAACTATATATTTTGAATTTCATATTTGGTAGTATAATTTATATCTATGATTAGTGGCTACATGGTAAATAATGTTGCATGTAGATAAGGATAAATATATAGAACCAAATTTTGTAAAGGAAGGTGGACCTCTCAACATGAAATGGAGGGATCGAGAAAAAGGTCAAAGGGGGAATGGTTTTAAGTTTGAACTTTTTGACAAACATAGAGGTTTGTGATTATATTTATAAAGTATATAATATAATTTTTCTTATTTCTCTACTTTTGGTTCACAATTTTAAATCCCAAAAAAATATGTGAAAAGGGGTATCAGTGGAGTTAGGGTAGTGGTAATATGTGAAAAGTAAGATGCCTTTATTGCTCGTGGTGTTGAGGAATAAAATCATTACAACATAATTAAAGGTTTGAAAATATTAGTAATTTGGTAGTAGTATTGAATAAAGAAGTAGTAGTAGAAATGTAGAGTAGTGTCAGAAAGAGTTATCGCAATTCCCGATGAAGCCACCCGTGACCCCAATCCCTTGTCTCTCTCCTTCTGTCTCCGTGAAACTGACTTTGTGTGGGACCCATTCACGTATGAGAATTATTATGTAATCCTCTCTGTTTCACTTTAGTTGTTCATTATACCATATTTGGATGTCTCATCTTAATTGTCCACTTTCTTATTTGATCTCACTTAAGAATACAATAATAATAAAGAGAAAGTGATTAGATAGGTGATAATTGATGTTTTATTAGTATGCAGTTCGAAAAGAAACTGGACAACTAAAGTGGTACGGAGGGAGTACTATTCTCTTGGTGACATGAAACTTTTCGACAAAGTTATTAAAGAGAATGTATATATAAAATAGTATAAGAGTAATAAAGGTAATAAAGTTCACGATTTTTTGAAGATACAACTTTTATTATTTTTCAAATGTGTCATTCTTAATAACACGTCTCTATAAGAAAATTGTGTTAAGTTTAGTAAAATGAATGAAGTACTAATATTTAATATAATAAATGAAAATATATTTATAATTTAAGTGATAAAACAGTTGGTACTGAGTTATAAAAAAAATTAGTAGTAAATACAATAAGTAGATATATTTATTGAAAATAAAAATCATGAAGGAAAAAAATGAATATATTTTTATAGTGGCATTAATGTGAAAGAAAAACATTTAGTTTTTGTAAGTGAATAGAATAATAGATATAGTTAAATAAACGGTTGAGAAGTATCCGAACATTATGTAGCAATTTTCAACAAAACAAGAATAAGCAGCAAGTCAAATATTTGATGATATTTTTCGAGACAAGAAGGAAAATAAGTCATTCACATTCTTTATTTTTTACGCAATACGATATTTTCAGTGGGGCTTACGAGTGCCGATAAAAAAAAAAAAAAAAAAAAAAAAAATCTAATAGTCATGTAAATATTGGATAGTGAAGAGTAAAATATTATAGTATTAAAGTTATTAGTATTTATCATTATTTTTATATTGAATTTGGCATTTTCGAATAAAATTATTATTTAGATGATTATTCCAAAATAAGGTGCATATATATTTTTCTTAAGATAATTTGTCTGTACGACCGCAATATTTGACTGATACAGATTTTAATAGTCAGTGTACTTTTATTTGTACACTAAATATTTATGCGTCTCACTTGAATATTTATTTTTGAGTGATAATTTTTTTATAAAAAAAGAGGGAATAAAATCTGGATAAACTTAGCTTAAATGGAATGGGTACTTTTGATAACATATGACGTCAATAACGATGTTCGATTGATAGACAGATGCGTGTTACATCATTAGAAAACATTGAGAAGTGAACTTATCTTAAATGGAATTGGTATTTTCTTTAATACTTGCATGTTAAATAATTTATGTGATTTGAAAAGGTTAACAAATAAATAAAATATGTTATGAATGAATGCACGCTATTTATAATTAAATATATAATTTGACAGAGCACCTTACTGATTGTTATATATAGTATTTCGTCTTAATTTATGTGGGTTGGGGAAATATTTAGCTTATTTATGCGTGGTCCATCAATGTCTTAGTTAATACTCTATTTCCCCATAAAATGGATAAAGAATATTATTGATATATATATATAGGTTTTTCCTACTCTATCCCCCTCTTTAATTATTTTTTATATTTTCCAGGGAGATATTTATAATAATCAATTAGGGTGAGCAATATAAAAAATTAACCGATTTTGGCAGCAAGCACTTGGATCATACTACAAAATGGATTATTCTCTTCTACTCTCATGTACCCCACTACCATACCATATCTCTCTATCATGCCACCTCTATCTCTCTCTCTCTGAATAATTTATGTTAATTTGTCACTTGTATTTTGATCAACAATTGATACTTCTTGATTTAATATTTTAAAACTCCATAACAAATTTGAAAAAAGAGAGGAAGGAAAGTAAAATGGGAGAGAAATTATAAATATCACATCCAATTCTTGCAATCAGAAGTACATGTCTAATATTTTTGTAAGTTGTTCACTATAGTCAACTAAGGGTGTAATCGAACCGAACTGAACCGAATACTGTCAGGCTCGAGTTCGGCTTGTTTAAAAATTCAAAGGCTCAAGTTCGGTTCGTATTCTGAAAATCAAGCTCGAGTTCGGTTTGATAAATAAAAATCGAGCTCGAGTTCGGTTTGAGTTTGATTCGTTAATTATTCGATTTTATAGTAAATTCAAACTCGAGCTCGAACTCGGCTCGAGTTCGTTAAATATTCGAGTTCGAGTTCATTAAAAAGATCGTTTATTCAATTATTTTGTTAATATATATATTTTTATATTATTTTGAGATATTCGTGAACTAGTTCGTATATAAAGTTCGTGAATTATTTGAAGTTCGGCTCGTTTTGAAAGTTCGTGAACAAGCTCGTTAACAAAGTTCGTGAACTATTCGAAGCTCGGTTCGTTAAATTATATTCGAACATGTTTGCGAACTTTTCGAACCGAATACCTTTATGCTCGAGTTCAGCTTGAAATATTATTCGAGCTCGGTTCGAGGCTCGAGTTCAGTTCGTTTAGTAAATGAACGAATTTGAAACGAACTTTTATCGAGCCAAGCTCCGAATAGTTCACGAATAGCTTGGTTCGCTTATACCCCTGTCCGCAACACGTAGATGTGTGCAATTGGTAAAATTGTGTCATACTTATACTCATGTGTCATGACATTTATGCGTGTGAGGAATTAAGATATTTAGGATTTAGTCTTAGATTAATTATCATGGATTGTTCGGTTGGACGGATACGGCCCGTGATTCAATCTCAAGATAGTGTCACATAGGATTAGTCATGTTTTGTGTGTCTTGGCCTTACCACTATGACTAAATTAATCTCGACTAATCTCGAGCCAATTCAATCTCAAATAATCACAGACTAATTTAATCTTAATAACCTAGCACCCCTATTCATAGTAGCAATGAATTGGTTGGTAGTACTAGACTACTAGCTAGTAGTATATATATAATTGAGTTTAAACTAATAACATGCACATGCAAGTATACGTAGAGACATATGGGACCTAAGTTTTCCTACAAAAGATGAAAGTCCCTAATTCCGAGGCTCAAATTAAACATTTTTATTTGATTTAGATTTGATTTGTTGTCGTCCGACCACATACGACATTACTTCCGTCCACAACTTACCTAATACATATTACCTTCCCTATATAATAATTAATAATGCTCTCTTTTATTTTCCTCTCCTCTCTATACACAGTATTTAATTACTTATCTTCTCTTTTTAATTTTTCTTTTAAAAGCTAGGACACAGTATATCTTTTTATTGGTAATGAGAATTATTCGTAGGAAATTTTGCGGCCTAAAAAAGCGGTGTTGGAGTGGTATTTTCAAGATGCCTATAGAAATTAGTAAAACCCCTACGACCAAGAAATTTGGGTCCTTCACCAAATCCCATGCAATTCTATCTAGTATAGCTATACACACGATTTAATTATACTAATAATACATGATGACCGATAATTTCGGGTTTTCACATATATATACTGCTCCGTTTTTCAACATAATGATTTACATTTTGACATTTTTGATATCCATTAAAATAATTTAAAATAATATATAAAGTGAAATCTTAACTTCACTCACTATACATCACTATTAAAGTCAAAACATAATATTAAAATTCGTATCGGGTCAAACTGTAAATCATTTTCATGAACGTAAGGAGTATAATTTATACTTTGATACTCTAATATAATTTAACTATATAATATATATATACACACACCAACTTATTAGCACTATTAGTATAAGTATTATTACTTTTATTGATTTACGTCATTTACTGCTGATAGGCAATGGGTATTTTGGTTTTGATTGATAGCATTGATATGATTATCACTTTTAAATTTTTATATTTTTATCCATAATTTTTCACTTTCTTGTGAATTTAAATTTTTTTTTATATATGTCCATTAATCACTTAAATGTTTGATTATGCAATCACATCAAATTTGACTTGATTATATAATCAAACATTTAAATGATTAAGGGACATAAAAAATGACTAAATGTATAAGGAGATGAGCTATATAATCCCTCATTTGAGTGATTAAGAAGGTATGCGAAGAGATTAAATTCACGAGAAGTAAAAAGTGAAAAATTATGGATAGAAAAGTAGAGATTTAATGAAGATAATCATGTCAATCTTATCCATCGAACCAAACCACTCCTATAACTATTACTACTACTAATAAGCGCTTGCAATATGGTACTCTCCCCGTCCCGCTAAAAGCGGCCACAAGTGAGTCAGCACGGAGATTAAGAAAGTAAAATTTTGTGTTTTAAAAAGTAGGAGTGATGTATCTTAAATGTAAAATTTGTTTCCTTTTTAGGAAAGTGACCACTTTTAATGGGATGATTCAAAAAGGAAACGTGACTACTTTTAACGGGACGGAGGAGGTTGTAGTAAATTTTATTAAAGCATTAATTAACTAGTAATACAAATTTGAAGAAAACCCAAAATCATGAATATTTAAACATTAGTTATGAAGCATGCATTTATATGCCTTGTAATATGACAACATCGTATTATAATTAAAATGGTGTACTATAATTAAGAACACTATATTCTGATTATAAGATATGTGTTAATGCGATATCAATTAGAAATATAATATTCAAAGAATCAAAGTAGGACGTGATAACATTAGCGATACGTATGGAGAAAAAAGTGATTCTTGAAACAACTATATATAATATATATATATAGAGAGAGAGATGCGAGTATGAGAGATTTTGAAATAAAGCAGTCCATGCATATTTTGTCCAATAATTAATTTGAAGGCTCTGGGAAGCTTCCTATCTCCCAGTTGTAACACGAGTGGGTCTTTTATTTGAAATTAGAAAGTAGACAGATATAGATGTTTAAGATTATAAATATATATATATATATATATGTTTCATAATAAAAAGAAAAGAAGGGAAACACGTCGTTCGTGAAATTACTGAAATTTCTAGCCATGATGTATAATATGAATTATTAATTAAATGGTGAATAATATTAATTTTAATTAATGTAAAAAAAAAAATACACAAGTTGCACGTTTGGCCGCACCAAAAAATTCCATTTTGGTAACACACGGGTCGCTGTCTAGTTTTAGAAAAACAAAGATGAGTATTGAGTAGAGTATCCAATGCTTAATTGCTCCAACACGCCCGCATCTCTATTTCGTATAAGTGTATTATAATAATAATATGATATATTTAAAGTGAGACGGAGGTAATTTAATCAAGAAATATACTTCATCTTTTCCACTGAAAATGACTTAATTTAACCAATTTTTATTTGGGATAATGGCCTTAAAAATCATGACATTTTCATTTAGTTGCAAATATAACATGAGTTTTCAATTTAGCTTTAAAATACACCACCTTTTAAATTGTTGTAATTTTCTCCAAAATTTATGATGATCTTGAATTTGGATGAGGTGGCTCATATGTGGCAATAAATTTTTTGAATTACTTTAATACATCCTATGTGGCATTTCAATTATCATATGTGTCATTTTAATTATATAATATAGCAATAAAATGTACTCATATTCATTTTATTCTACTATTAATTAATTTTATAAGTATGGTGTGTCATTTTATACATATAAATATAAATATTACTTATTTTTATTTTTTTAAATATAAATCATTTGATCGTAAAAATTACATTTTTATCTATTAAAATATAAATCATTAAATCGTAAATTTTTAGCATAAAATACCCACACAAAACCCACCATACTATATTTATATATACATAAAACCTTTTTGTTTTAGAATTATACTAACAAATGTAAAAATATAAAAATATGGTCAATCAAGACTCCAATGAAATAATCATTTTAATAAATTAAAATATAGATATATTTATTTGAAAAATAATATTTGTTAAATGAATGATAGAAAAAAAAAATCATCTAATTTTTTCATTTATATAAAATTAATGTTTAAAATGAATTAAATCTAATAAAAATGTTTTTCTTTATCTTAAAAATTATAAAGTTAATTAAAAATAATAATTTGTTAATGAAATCATAACTAATAATTTATTAAAATGAATAATTAAAATTATTTTTTATTATTTATTATATGAACTAAGCCTGTCGTAAATATATATAGAATTTGTGGAATGTCATTAACAAATTTAATTATAAAAAATCTTATAAAATCAATTAATATTGTTAGCACACAGAAAATTTCTGATGCTTTACTTAATTATTTATTTTATTCTCTGAATTGATCAAAACTATTTTCTTAGCCTTATACCTAACGATATTGAGAATGCATGTGAACTATTATAAAAATAATAAGTTGTTATGTATATAAATATAATTAATATGATAAGATTTGTGTGGGTATTTTATGCTTAAAATTTACGATTTAATGATTTATATTTTAATAGATAAAAATTTAACATTTACATTGTTATGTTTAATATTTATAATATAATGATCTATATTTAAAAAAAAATAAAAAAGCAATATTTATATTGATATGTATAAAATGACACACCATACTTATAAAATTAATTAGTAGTAGAATAAAATGAATATGAGTACATTTTATTGCTATATTATATAATTAAAATGACACATATGATAATTGAAATGCCACATAGGATGTATTAAAGTAATTCAAAAAATTTATTGTCACATATGAGCCACCTCATCCAAATTCAAGATCATCATAAATTTTGGGAAAAATTACAACAATTTAAAAGGTGGTGTATTTTAAAGCTAAATTGAAAACTCATGTTATATTTGTAACTAAATGAAAATGTTATGATTTTTAAGACCATTATCCCTTTTTATTTTACAGATTTGATCAAATCAAACCACTATTAATGTGATGGAGGGAGAATAAGATAACGGACTAAAAGTTTATAAAATATTATTTTGATTAAAAAATAAAAGATGAAAAATAACGTAAGCAATAAAAGCATTCTTAATGGAGCTCCCATTTGTCCTTTTTTGTTTTGTTTTTGTTTTTTTAAAGATTTTAACAATTTTTTTAGTAAGGACCACTATGTTTTGGAGTTTTATTAAAATATCTGTAGTTGTGGGCGATTCCTAAAATCAAGGCTCACGCTCTCGTATTTAATAAAAAAAGGATTAAAAAAAAATAGGAGATGTGAGCTCTGCATTCGAGAATCACACTCTCTAGCTAGCACGGATTCCCAACGAGGCTCTCTAGTTCGAGTCTAGACTCTCGTTTAATAATCTATTTCCAAATTTTATAACTTTCCAATACAAGGCTTCCGTTGAAGCTCAAGTTTCCGAACAACGAGCCTCGTCCCGGTTCTTGTGTATGGGATGCTCTAAAACAAGTACATAGATTAAATTGAACCCATAAATGTGAAGTATATATAGTTCAAAAGCTATTATTACCAAAGATTGCATCAATTGTTTCAAAGTAATCCTCAAGATTTTCCTTGTATATAAACTACTATATATGTAAAGCTTTGTTTTGTTGGAAATACGCTTTCTAGTCTCGTGCACAGAAATTTATACGGATAATTTTTTAAGTAGTAAATTTGACCCCTTGATTAATATATAGATGGTGATGAATTGTAAATTGTAAAAAGTGAAAATGTAAGTTTCGAGGTGGAATTTCGTAGAAACAATAATGGAAATAGGGGGGAAATTTGCTGGAGTATAATTATATTTAATTTGCAAAAGGTAAAAGAAAGTCAACAACAACTACTTTGAACGGGTGGGAGTATGTTCTAAGAAACAAAAAAATAAATCCAGACAGAAGTGAGTTACATTACATCCTTTTGAATTGTATATATAGGTGAATTCGATTTGATTATTTTCATGTTCTGAGATGGTGCATGAGTCGTCAAATAAAATCGAAGTAGTCAACAATAATTCAAATGCTAAGCGTGCAAGATTTAAAATAAGAGAATCCGAATTAATGGAGTAAATAATATATCTATTCATAACAAATTTGATATTGTTTAGAATTGACTATATATGTTGTTCTTAAAAAGGAACTTTAATTGGATTCTAATTAATTGTTTCGTATATCAATGACCTGATACTACACGTCTACAAGTACGACAATCAACGTGAATATTATGATCAAAATCACATGATCTTGATTTTCAATAAGAAATACCAATTACGTACAGTACGAGACTCCAATTAAGTAAACTAGCTAGGGATATTATAATTTAATTAGGAGATTCTTATACACTAAATTAAACACGTCTAGTATTTTACCCAAAAGAAGTGGACTTCATATATATTCTAAATTGGCAAATTGTAGCAAGAAATGAAATTTTTTTAATTAAGATACTACTCCCTCCATCCCTCTAAAAGTGACCACGTTTCCTTTTTGGGTTGTCCCATTAAAAGTGGCCACTTTCATAAAAAGGAAACAATTTTACCTTTAAAATACCTCTTTCCTACTTTTTAACACACAAAACTTTACTTTCTTAATTTCCGTGCCCACTCACTTGTGGCCGCTTTTAGCGGGACGGAGGGAGTACATAAAATACTTCCTCTCACTCCACATGATTAAACAGTAGCCATGTCAGAATATTTTAAAGAAAAAGGCAAACACCAGAGACAGACTTGCGCGCTCTCTCTCTCTCTCTCTATAAGACTCTAACTCACACAGATGACAGATCTATGTGTGTGCTTATATATATTATATATATATATGAAATCTGATATATATTCGATCGGTACTGTTTCTTAAAATAAAGATGATGTTGTGATGTTTAGATCTATGTATGTTTAAAAAATGGAGGAAATCCAGAAATTCGTCAAAGTGTGTATATATATATATATATATACCAAGTAACATGGTGCATGGCATGGGTGAAGACGACGACTATCTTGGCTTGAAGCTGTCGGTATATAATGTATAATAAAAATATGGTCATGTACAATGGTGATTGGTGATTGGTGGCTCATCATTGATCAATAATCGATCTCAATCTTGCTATATATTGTACAGTATATTATTCATTTTCATTATAGCAAGAAACACACTGTACGTACTAGCTATATTCTATCTTAACTCTTTCAATGAGAGGATCTTTAATTACAATTTACTCCCACCTAATGCTGATTCAGGGGCATGCATTTAGTTATTATGTCCAAAATGCCCATTTTTTTATGCACTCTATTAATAATTCTATTAATTATAACAAGTTGTGGCTGTTCAGTTCAAATGCTGCATGCAGATTTTGCTGAATACCCATTTCCATTTATTTGTGCAGTTTAAACACCAGTAAAGCCCAATAAAATAACCTCCTTTCGTTTTTGAAAAGGCCTTCCATTTTACTTTTGAAATATACATACCATCCTACACATTGAAAGCCCAATAAGATAAACTCGTGATCTTAGAAGATCTACCAAAAATTTGGTCGGTTGGAGTTGGAGCCTACTGTAAGTGTAAGCTCCACGTTAGTAGTATAATTTTTGAAATTACTAAATTTATATAATGTCGAAAGAATATCATGATCAGATTGAAATTTTTTGCTTGTATTTTAGTTATCATGAAATGATTAGCTTTGTGTTAAAAAAAAACAAGCTTTTAATGAGGGGGGGTAAGGAAATGGATCGAGATAAATATATATACCAATTCGATTTAGATAACGACATATATGTTGATAAGAAATACTAGTCCATATTTTGTTTCCGCATGCAGTAAATTTGATTGTCATGCTACCAATTTTGATGGAGTTTTCTGTTTGGCCACTGCTGACTGCACTCTGCTTTCATTATTGATTTATCCAAAAGTGTGTTGTATCTGTAAATTATTTTCTCCTTTTGGTTTGGTATTTGATATGAATGATTGTGAATTGTGGTCCTTGTCCGTCCACCAACATAGCAAACTCCACTTATAGTTCTTTAATCAATCAATAATAATGTTATTACATCTCCTTTCTGTGTTCTATTTCTGTTGGCATAATACTTTTTTGTTTTTGTGTAAAAGAGGAGGAATACGTTATACGCATACGCTACCTATTCATGAATCGACCACTACAATATTTTTCACTTTCACCGCTTCCTTCCTTCCTTCATTCAACTCCCACCTCTTCAGTTTCTCTCACTACAATCTTCTTCCTTATTCCTTCTGGGTCTTACGCCATCATCTATACAGCTAGACCTCATTCATCGGGACGATCGCCGATCCTCCAAGATTTCTGCTTTTCTTTTTTTGGATAAATTCTTATTCTGATTCCATTTTCTGGTAATTTTCTTGCTTGCTGGTTCATTGATTTGTAAGTAATGGAGTTTACTTTGTGGGTTTTGGCTACCTCTGACAGCAAAATACTTCAAGTGATCGTTACCTAAATTATGTGACGCTTTATATTTATAGTACTATTATTGTTGCCAGTTAGAATTTTTTTTCTTTATTTCCGAGTTTTTGTTTTAACGAGTGTTTTCGGTATTGTGCGTTCCTTTGGCTTCCACTATAATCCTTTAATTCGTTTTTCATTCACTTTTCTTGTGCCATTTAGATTGTGGCGATGATTTGATTATTCCCTTTATTTGATGGTCCTGTTGTAAATTATTCCCTTTATTTCTGTATATCTTGCTACAAAGAGGACTAGTCTTGTGTGGCAGTCTTGAGAAACTTACCCTTGTAAGTTGTAATTATTTCTTGCTAAATGATTTTAAGTAGCTGAACCTGCATTTGTTAGTTAATCATCTTATTGCCTGTAGTTGTAGTATACAACCTGGTGGTCAATTTTCATGTTCTACAACTTTTCAAAATATGAATACTTGTACTACTTAAGCTTAAGGAAAAACTTAGAAGCTCTCTTCATAATAATATGATCCCACCATTATTAAGAAATCAGGAAGTTACTTATAGCAAAATTTGCCATAAGCAGAAAAGTTTTCTTGTTGGTCGCTGTCATGGGCAGTGCATCTTTTGGTTTCCACCAGGTTGATTTGTAGAAATGAAGACTTGATATGGTTGTGTAGTGGCAAAAGCTGGCAAAATTATGCCATGGGGAGATCGATAGAACAGGAGCGATACCTGGGAAATTATGCTTTACCATTATTAATAGTTATGAATACATGATATGGTTAGTTATACCTTGAGAGTTGATCATACATGTTATGCTTATGCAAATGTGCCATATTCAGAGTTCCACAACTCTTCTAAAATAGATTTCCTAGCAGTTTGTCTTGCTTTTATCTATTTTCCTCTGTTTTCCTACTTCTATGATGTTTGTAGATAGTTTTTAAAATTGTACATTCTTGTATGACAGTATGAGTATTCTTTTGGATTATATTGAAAACAAATAGGTTTAGATTTTTCCCAATATGCAGGCAGGGTTTTCTGGAGCTATTAATTTATGGACGATTTGACCTTTGATTGTAGGAATCCATATATCAATTATCAAGCCTATTAGCAAATTTAGGGGTTTCCCCAGTTTCTTGAGCTGTCACTTACGGGCAATGACATCATAACATCTTGTCATTTTCCTTTCGTAAGAATGACCTGAGTGTCCAAAGCATATCGATGGGATAGTAAGTAAACTGCAGGTGATTTATTTTGAAGCTGAGATCTCTCTATTTCTCTCTGGCGCCTATTCCTCACGAGTAGCTTCCTTGTATCTTATCAATCTTGGTGTACTGCTTAAAGCTCTGTTTTTTAGTGATAGAAAGTCTTCACATTCTAATTCAAGTTAGAGCATTGAGATCTTATATTTATGTGTAGTTTGTTTACCAGTGTCTATCAGCATCTTAAAAGAGTAAATAAGCATTAGTCTCATACACTCTGGTTCTGTTAAAGCTTATACTTGGTCAATAGTTGCATGGCCTCTCCCATGTGAAAAATCTGAATAGAAAATTCATTGCAGGCACTTACTTTGACCTATCTGAATAACTGACAAACATATTTGCTTTTGGTTTCTGGTGTTCCCTATGAGAATTGTAAGATAACCCTGCTCTGTTGCAATATGTTCTGCATCAGCATATTAGAAAGTTTTTCGAATTTCCATTCTTGGTGGATATGGATGCCCCATCAGGAGGTCCCTCTTAATTGAGGGAATATTTAAACTTACATTGACTGACCCTTGCAAATTCTAGTATATCTTTACTACTATTCAGTATAACCTAATCATGCCATTTTCCTGGTTTTCTATTTTCATTTCTCTTTTCCTCCAAGATCTTACCCGCTTAATGGCCTTGGTTTTGAAGCCGATGAAGTCAACATTCTAATCGTGACACGGATTTTCACTCTAGATGAGCTACTTTATATGATCACACATCCAGAAATAGTAATTACAGTAAATATTATCCATCATTATAAGGAACTACGCTTTGATCAAATAAGTCCAGAATCTGTAGTAAATGCAGAGATTTCTTACTGTTGAAATTTGTGTGACATGTCTTTCTTAGGATGTGGACTTCATACGGGCTTAAGCATGTTCCATAAATTCTACATTTTGACCTTTTCAAGTTACTGCATCTTTACCTAAAATTATTACACGAGCTTTTCATTCAGTTCCTGGATACTTACTGATAATAGCATGTTGCTTCCTGAGATAATATATGATCCCTGCAGGGGGTTTTCTTTTCTGGAATAACTAGGTCCGAACTGTAGGACAACTATGGGGCACAGACGCATATTTAACACTCCTCAAATTGTTGAGACTGATAATGACCAGGGATGGAACTACGGAGAGCAGTCATATCTGCCTATTGGTATAACATTCCACCATCGCAATATTTTGGAATTGAATAGGATTCATTTTATAGTACCAGTTAGCAAATCTTATTGGCATCATATTCCATTTAGTTGTTTGGCCTATTGCTTGACGATTGCCATCTTTTCTCCCTTTTAGTGCATATAATTTTTTGTGGCCCTGGTGATGTACCAGATAAAATGACCATTCATGGAGTCTTTCTCTTAGACCGTCCTTGAGTCTGTTAGGTGAAGGCTTTTGTTTCATGTAGTCCAAAATACCTTGATCTTAGTTTATAGGGTGGCCAGTTAAGGTGCTAATCCACCAGGAACTGGTCTCTACATAATCAGCATGTGAATCGTTGTTACTAAGTCACTGTGAATACGAAGATAAAACATTTCTCATGTTCTTCTATTTTGGATGTTGTAGCAGGGGATGGTTTTGAAAGCAGTTCAATCAATTATCCTACGGACAGTGCACCAACTCAAGGTGGGCACTTTCCATCTCAGTGGACACCTGCTTCTAGATGGGCGTACTCTCCATCTATTCTTAATGGTGAACTGCCACATCATCAAACAGCGACTCCTGGCCCATCTTGTGATCCTATTGTGCATCAACATGCTGCCGGTAATCTTCATATGCATCATGTTAATTATTCCCACCACCCATCTTCATCGAACATGGGTGGGCAAACCGTCCATGGAGTAGATAGTGGGTTTTTTGATCAGACAGCAGTCAGTGACAAAGGACCATACAAACGGAAAAGCCATAGTGTGGCTCCAATGTGTGACATTGGATCTACAAGCAGTTATTATGATGTGGGAAGTTCATCAAGTATGCACTTGCCAGCAGACCCCTTGCAGGAGAAGCAAACCACTGAATCTTATCATATAAACTCAGAATATCCTCCAAGTAATGGAGTTCATGCGATCTCTATAAGCAGTGAGGGGACATCGAGAAATATCAGAAATAGAGCTGCTGTTGGCGTGGAAATCAATCTTATCGGGAATCATCTGTCAAATTCTGTGCATCATTCTTCATCCAGTTGGTCCTCTGATCAGTCTAATTCAGGGGATTTCTGGGGCCAGAGTTTTAATGCACCAATGACAGAATGGAACCGAAATCTCATACCACCTAATGCTGATGGGGTGACTTTTGGTTCAAGTTAGTATTTTCCCGGAATTATTTCATTTGTTGTAATATGATGTATTTTACTGAGATATTTTCATTTTAAATTTTCAGATTCTGGTTTTTTTAGTCAGGAATCAAGTTACCCAAACACACTGAATAATCATCCTAATGTTCCCCTTGAGACTACTGGGGGATGCAACAATGATGTTTCAAATCGATATCATGCACCTCAAAATATTGGCAGTAGCTTGAATCAGTCTGTGAGAGGATTCCGAAGTGGTTACAGTCAAAGATCCACTCCCACTTACAGGGCGTCATCTAGCAACTTTTGCCCTGGATATGTAGCTGGCTCAGATGAGAACCAGCAGAGTGCTGCAAAAAATTATCCCTCAAGATCACCACGTCCCTCACCCAACTTAAGGTTTCGCAGTGTAGACAGGATTGGGAGAAGTTATGAGAGATATAGAGCTTCTACTGAGGAGGCAAGTTTATGTGATGGATTCACACCTGAGGTTTTTATTTCAAGTGATTTGACATATACTTTCATGTCCAATGATATTGATGACTTACAATATGCCTTCATATTTTCTGTTAACCTTAGCTTTAGGTCACTATTTCAGTTGCATTTGTAAAGCTAAAAATTGCTAATGGCTAGTAGTTCTCACCTCTTCAAACAGATTAGTTGATTTTATCCATTCAAGTCATGTTTCCAAGTCTTTCTTTTTAATTAAATGTTGAATTAACCACTATTTAGTATTTAGTATGCAGACCCTTTTGCTTTGATCTGTGTTTGTTGTTCTTCAGTTAAGCAGTCATGCAACACCATAAAAGCTTGATTATAAACCAAGCTCCTTATTTTTCACCATTCTTCTACGGCTGTGTTTCAGGATGCCATGGTTATGGACCACTCTCCACACTATAGATCCAGAGCTAGGGTTGATCAGCATGGGGACATGAGGCTGGACATAGACGATATGAGCTACGAGGTCCTTTTGTTATTCTTAATTTTCCTTGTTTCATCATCTTTACTTGATTATTCTTTTGATCACTTCATATACTCGATGCTGGAAATTGAAACATACAGGAACTCGTAGCCCTGGGTGAGAGGATTGGAAGTGTGAGCACTGGATTGTCAGACGGCCTGATTTCAAAGAGCCTGACTGAGTCGATATATTGTTCTTCAGACCTATTTCAAGATGATGGAACATGCGTTATTTGTTTGGTGAGAATCTCTGCTTGCTCTCCAGTGTCTTGATTAATCATATCACCATTCTTTGAATTGTCTAGTGCTCTTGTTTCCTGTTTTTTATGTATATAGGAGGAATACAAAAACATGGATGATGTTGGGATATTGAGAGTGTGTGGGCATGATTTCCACGTGGTATGTATTAAGAAATGGCTATCGATGAAGAACTTATGCCCCATCTGTAAATCATCTGCCATTGATGACAATACCAAGGGGATCAACTGAAGTATGCTTCCTTCTTCACCTCCAATTTATCCAACCTCTTCTTGTTGTATATATGTATTTAATTTAAATTATTCCTGCTTTATGCACATGGGATGGGACTTGGGAGGAGGAAATGACTCTTGCAAATGATTGATACTTTACTTTAGAAAGCAAATGCTTTGTTGATATGTTGTATAAATATTCACCATTTCCTTCTCTCCATTCTCATTATATATAAAATAAAAAGCTTCTTATTCCATTACTTTGCGACTTCCGTTTGGAAAATAAATAATACAGCTTTAAGAAATATATAGATTTCTGAAACGAAATTAATAATATTTCACGTTTTCGAGTACCACCTCAATTTTATTTAATTGGTCAGATAAAGATAAACTATAGTTTAGTAGTTGGTTTAGTAAAAAAAAATATGGCGCCAACTCTTATTTATTACTCCATTCATTTACGAAAAACTTGCACATTTGTTCATTTTATTGAGTACATAAAAAATTTGCACACTTTCATTTTTAATAATTATACTTATATTGTTTGACATATCATTATCTTTTTAATCACTCACATTACATATTTAACCGTAAATAATGGGGAACCATCATTTCACTCGTAACATATTTAATTATTTATTAATCAACTATTACTTTTTTTTTTCACTCACATACATAAATATATTTAATTAATAAATATTATGGGCTCCGTACTCCACTCATAAAACATTCATAATATTTGCTAAAACCTTTGTCAAATCCAAGTGTGCAAACACTTGGTGGACGAACGAAATTATGTTTTGTTTGTTTTAAACTATGTATAAACTGAGATATACTTGTAAAGATTAAAGAAGAAGAAACACCAAAAAAAAAAAAAACAGAAAATTAAACCAAAATTAAGGTGTGGAGTAAGTTGGTCAATTATAATATGCCTTTTATTTTGTCCATAAAGTACACAAAGTTGAAAAATATTGTAAGATTAAAATTTCTGTATTTTGTAGATAAATTAAAAACTCATCTAATAAAAAGAAAATGTTGAAAACGTTGTGTATTATACAATAATTAACCCTAAATAAGAAAGTAACTGCGATATATCCAATGAAGTGATTTATCATTCCAATTTATTCGTCAAGCTTAATTTAAAATAAACAACCCATCATTAGTGCATGGTTTAAAATTTAAAGATTAATCCCATAATCAACATAGAACTATGCATGACTCAAGAAAAATACTAAGGCAAATAAAAAAACAGCAAAAATTCTGGGAAGAGCTAGGTGCCTCTTATTTATGCTTTATTAAATGTGTGTGTGGGTAAGTATACAAATAATGGTATTATGAAAATACATTAAAAAGGCAGATAAAATTAAAAAAATAGATAAAGTGAAGAATATAGGTAAAAAGTAAAAGTAAAATGTAAAAAAAGGAATGATCAGCATTGGGGAAGATCAAGGGGTGGTGGGGGCAAAGTGGTGTCGGGAGTGGGCCCATTCTCAATAATAAAGGCATTAGCCAAACCCCACGGCACGTGTCCGTCTATGTGGCAGTGCAGGAACCACACCCCCGGATTATTCGCCCGGAATCGAATCACCACCCACCCGTACGCCGGAACCACCACCGTGTTTCTCTCTTGCGGGTTCACCAAATTCAATTTCTTCCCGTCTGTCTCCGGTTTGTAGTTTCCGAACCCCTGCGCCACCACCCAGAAATTCAGTCCGTGTAGATGCATCGGATGATCGTCCGACGACAGCAACGCAGTGTTCTGGAACACCATCTCCACCGTCGCATTGTACTTGAACTGCTTCACCCTCGTCCCCTGCACTGTCGGGATCAGCAAAGGGTTCTGCGCGTTGCTCTCGTTATTGTAGTCGAACGTCACCGGCGGATAATCCGGGAAGTCGGCGGTGTAAATCCCGCTCACGTTGTTCACAAACGCTTCCATGATCGATAGCTTCTTCGGGAGCACGAAGGAGACGTTGTTCATGGACGCCGCCAGTTTCTGTCCTCCCGGGCCGGCGCAGACCCCGCCGGGAGCGTCGCAGGGTGTGGTCCCCAGACCAACTGTAATAAACATTCGCTCGTCCACCTCCACGGGGGGTGGCTGCCAGAAGGGGCTGGTGGTCAGCCCGGTGATGTTGCTCAGAAATGTATGGCTGATGTTGGTGTCGTTGGCGCGTGGCATGACCGGCATCACGGGCTGGGCTGAAGGGTGGGCCCCCAAGTACGATACGATGGCGGTGGTGGAGATGTTGACGTAGGGAGCGAGTGGAGGCACGACGTTGGCGCTGGCCGCCATGTAGTAGTTCCCCGGGGCTTGATCGGCTTTCATAAGGACGTCCACCGTCTGTCCCGGTGCAAGAACCAGGACGTCGGCGGGGTAGGGGTCGGTGTAGGCGGCGTCCACCGCAACCACCGTGAAATTGTGGTTGGCGATCTTGAAGAATAGTGGGGTATTGAGTGCAGCGTTGATTACACGTAGGAGATACGTCATCCCCGGTACCAACATGAACCGAACCGTATCTGCAATTAATTGATTAATTAATTACTAATTACTAATTAAGTAGTAATTATATGTATTGAGTCGCCACTTACTATTTGAGGAGCATGGGTAGAGATCACCGGGTTGGCCGTTAATAGTAAAAGCATTGGCCATTTCAGGCGGAGCCCCGACGGCAACGGCTGCCTCTTCCACCTCCATGATGTCAGCATTCCACCACTCACCAAGGACGACTGGTATTTCAGTGAATGGGGTTGGGAACGGGTAGGAGCGACCGGGTGCGGGTCGGATAATCAAGGCTCCGTAAACGGTGGCTCTGAGAGCTTTGAAGTGGGCATGCCACAACAGAGTTCCTTCTTGCTTGGTGACGTTAAATCTGTATGTGAAGCTCTGACCGGGTCGGATCGGGCACTGGGTTATGTATTCGGGTCCATCGGCCCACGCGCTCATTAACTGGAACACTCCATGCCTGCGTTGTGGAGTACAAACTTTGATGATTAGTCATAATTAGTGCAAACATCTTTTGTAGGACCATTGGTCATGCATAATATTACTCAATCTTTAATTACCAATGGATAGTGACATTATATGGAGATCTGTTGTTAACATGGACGACGAGTGTATCTCCTTCTTGGGCCACAACTGTTGGTCCCGGAAGACGACCATTTACAGCAGTGATTACTTGATCTCCACATAACCGGTTTAGAGTCAGATTTTGCACCTGACATAATTACACAAACAAACATTTTAATAAATCATTCATGAAAGTATTAAAATATAATGCAGCATGCATGCATAGAAGATATATAGTTATTAATTACATCAAAAGTATGTTGCACGACTCGAGCAGAAGCCAACGATGAAGAAGAAGCCAAAAGAGCCAAGCCCAAGGCTACAAATATCACCCAACCACGCCACATTGCTACGTACGTCGTAATTAATTAAGATATATATATGACGAAATGAATCAATGAATATAATGAAAGAAAGAAATTTCTCAAATCAATGTGAAGATATATGGTGAAGAATAAGATCGAATATTTATGAAGAAAGTGAAGCAGGCAAGTCTCCTATTTATACAAAAATAATTTGCATCCAGTCAACGAATTTGTCAAATCATGACTATATACATGTTCAATTAGAATTTTATAAAGGTGGCTGCAGCATATTGCTATGCTAGGTGGAAATCACAATATATAAATTAAATAATAATATAGGGGTAGATTTTCCATGGATTGGGTGGAAGAAACTGAGAAAGTGCACAATAGAAAAATTGGGTGTGAGCAGAAGCTTCATTACAATGTCTTAGTAATTAATTAAACTAATCATCTATGTATGTTTTACTATGTCAAGGATTAATTTTTCATCCAGAACCCGTGTTCTTTTTGTCTCTTCTAATTTCTTCCTCTTTGACTCTTTATTCTTCCTTTCTCGAGTTAGGTTAATTTTGAATTAAATGAGAATTCGTTATTCGTAGCCTATAATAATATTCCGTATTATCACATACAGCATGTTGTTAATTGTATTGATTGTCTATGATCAAATTAATTAAGAGATCAATTTAATTTGCAATTCCAATTGGTTTAATTATTTCATGCATGCCTAATTTTTGGTGGTGGGCTAAGAGTTATATGTCAAAATCTTCAAATCATTAATTTCAACATTCCCTCTTGACGGCTCTTCCTATCCGCGTATTTAACTTGGAAAACAAGTGAGTGAATTAATGAATTAATTTATTATTTTGATTATATATATATATATATATCAAGTATTATAAATAGGAACAAACTTTTATTATTTAATTAAGAGCATGAGATTGGAAAAAAAAATCCAAAACGTCATTTATTTTTCATAAAAAAAAATTAAAAAACCAAACATGATTTGTAAAAAATAGGAGGGAGTATAGAAATTCTATTAGATAGGGGATATAATTACGCTAATTCTAAAACAGATATAATTAAATAATTTCCAGTCAAAATTTTCGAGCCAACCTCAATCGAATTAGAAGTAGAAATTTGTCCTATAGTTGTGTAGGAATTTTAATTACAGAAATGTTAATGTGAAAGACTAATAAATATCAAAAGGAATGGTTAACTATTAAAATGAGGGAATGAAAACGACTTTAATAAAAATGGGTATAATGTGATTAAATTTAACTTCTCCCATCTAGAATATTGGTTTAATATCTCAACTGCAGGAGGAGACCGTCGACTCACTTATTTTTCATTAAAATATATTGGATCAAAATCATATACATATATAGGAAAAGTATGGTGCTTTAAAAACAATAATTAATCTGGATTATTAATATAATGACGTACTTAATTATGATTGCTAGCTATTGTTACAATGATTTGTGTAATACAAAAGGCACAAATTACAAAAACGAAAGAAAGCATCATATCGTAAATCACTAATGTGAGAACTATATAGTTTAATATAAGTAAGCATAATTGTATAAATACAAAAACACATGTCATTATACTAATTAGATTTACTTTTATATAAAGTCAACCAAATATATTCAATCCATATATTTTATTGTCGTGTTTACTTTGCATGATAAGATAGTTAATAACATTAATCCAAATTAATCTAATGTTTACTTTGATGCATAAATGATGGATTACTTGATTTTGAACTAATTTTATAATCTTAACATTCAAATACTCAATCCTATATTTTATCAATCTAGCTAATCGTTCAAAGTAAACGTCACCTAATTGTATAATATCTCATGTTGCATTAAATAATAGTTGCATGTGTCATAATTAATAGTTTAGAATTTAATATATATACTTCTTAAAATCTTGAACTATAATTATATAGTCCCTTTTATGTTAATATAATAAGAGATGTTGTACCGTTAAAACAATAAATATATATAAATGACTTTTTGACATGCAAGAGAACATTCTAACTTTATATATATCTTAACATTCTAGAACTTACTTCTTTTGATTTCTTTTCTCTTTCTAGATTTATGGGATATTTCTAATATACATGTTCTATGTAGCTATCATTTTTCTTTAAATAAGTATAAAATCAAACCATGCAAATTAAACTCATTCCTATATATATTAACGACGTTTTACATCCCTTATATTAATGGTAAAACATAGATAATTCCTTTAGGCATTCATTACCTTTGACATTAATTAACCTTTGCGTAATGAAATTCCTAAATAAATAAGGAATTCTCTTATACTACTTCACTATATAGGGGTTTTCTACCCAACTACAGATATATTAGGGTGTAATATGTCTTTTTAGTCTTTCAATCGATTTAAGTTGGCTCCAAAATTTTGACTGAAAAATATTGCCACTTCATAGCTTCTCACTCTAGTTAATATAGAAGAGAAATGTTGATGTGACTTTTACTTTGAATGGTAAATTAGATGAAAAAATATATATATAATTGAATATTTAAATAATAAAATCATTAAATTAGTTTAAAATCAAGTTATTTATTACATAGCTATCCAATTAAATATTAGATTAATTTTAATTAATTTTATCAATACATCTTGTTAGGGCTGCAAACGAGCCGAGCTACTCGGGACATACTCGGTGCTTGATTCGGTAAAAGCTCATTCGAGCTCGAACTCGTTAACAAACGAGCCGAACTCGCGCCCGAAATCAAGCTCGACTAAATTAACGAGCCGAACTCGAGCAGTATGGTATTCGACTCGTTTTGCTCGCGAACATGTTCGGCTCGTATATTAATCGAGCCTATTCGCGAACAGGTTCGCAAACTCTTAATCGAACCTCTAATCGAGCCTGTAAACGAGTTCGAACTCGAGTTGAATTTCATTTTAGTTTATGTTCATTTGAAATGTTATAAGAATATATGTTTAAATCATGTATTTTGGAACAAGTTCGAACTCGAGCTTTTCACGAGTCAAATTCGAGCTCAAGTCCGAACTTGACACGAGCTGAATTCGAGCTCAAATATTTTATCTCGAGTCGAGCTTTAGCATGAATTTAAAGTTAGACTCGAACTCGAACCCGAGCCCGAACATGTAAAATATTAAACGAGCCGAACCCGAGCAGACCATTACTCGGCTCAATTCGGCTCGTTTGCAGCCCTACATCTTGTCATGCAAAGTAAACGCTGCATGAGTTTATTAAATGATTATTAAGATGTCGCACTAATTGATTATTTATATTTTCTATATCATTTATTCTTTTGTTCTGTAATTGAATCTATTAATTTGATTGGTAGTATTGCGTGGAGTTTGGTGAACTAAATATTTCAACCGGAAATTTTCAAATGGTATACGTAAAAAATTATACTTTTAGGATATGTTTTGTTTGATTGATAAATTTATTTCTTCAAAATAAGGTTAAAAGTATAATTATCATTTAAATTCTTCATTTTCTTTTATCCCCTTCTATGCAATTATAATTTCAATATTTATTCTTTATTCATTCCACACTGAGAGTATTAAATATAAATATTGAAATTATAATTTGAATAGAAGAGATAGATAAAAAAGAGAGAGAGTTAAAAAATAGTTTTACTCTTGACCTTTATTTGAAGAGATAATTCTATTATTTAAAGAGAACACAATTTAATAGACGTGAAAAAAAATGTATATATATATAGGTGAATTTGGTTTTTAAAATATAGATACTTGATTGCGTATTGTATTTCCGAATCACAAGCTCACGCGTCAATTCACATTAATTTGTTTACTGAATACTCCCTCCGTCCCGCTATTAATGACCAATTTACTTTATACACGACTACCAAGACGCACTCCTTAAAGGTGTATTAGTTATTTTAATGATAGGAATTAATGTGAATTAACTTCTTTTTGTTTTCTTATATAAATATACAAATCTATATTTCAAAAAAAGATTAAATATTTTTATTTACAATTAGTAATGATTAATGATTTAATCAGAACTAATTAATACATAATCAATTGGTGAAAATTATAAATTGCACCTATTAATTGTTTAATTATACGTAATTAGATGTAAATTAACGTGGATAACATATTTTTCTAATAATTATATTTAATGCTGCCATCAATATATATTAATGCTGTAAGTAATGCAAAAAATTGATAATTGCGCCAAAACTAATGGCAATTTTCATTCAAGCTGTAAATGAATAATGCAGCGCCAAAATATTCACATTCAAGCTGAAAAACTGAAAGTTTCAAAATTCCCACTAAAACACTTACACACTAGCTATAAATTCAACAACCATTGCAAGTTCTAACACTACAGCAAATTGAATACCAAAAATCTAGACAAAATTATGGTTAGGGGAAAAGATTTTTCAACTGAAGAAAGAAACTCCATAGTCCAATTTCTGCTGCTGAACTCCACAAATGGAAAGCCAAAGCATGGCAAACTGAAGGAGGCATGCACTTTATACAATTCCAGTCGAAGCACAATCGGAAGGATTTGGGCTGCAGCAAAAAAGAAGCAAGAAAAAGGTGAAATTATGCATTTGGTCAGTAAGAAGATAAGCTGTCCAAGAAGAAAGAAGGTACACATTGATATGGAGCTTATCCAAAGTATAGAGTTGTTTAAGAGATCAACAATTAGAAAGCTTGCAAGAGGCATAAATTGTAGCAAGAGCACAATGTGGAGATGGATACAAGGTGGACTGATCAAAGCTCATACGAATGCGATAAAACCGGATCTAACAGCTCCTAACAAGCTATTAAGGCTAAGTTTTTCGTTGCGGTCTTTAGAGTTTGACAGAATAATGAATATTCTGAAATTGAAGTGCATGAATAACACAATACATATAGATGAGAAATGGTTTTTTATCTCTAAGACATCGCATAGGTTCTACCTCACACCGGAGGAGGCCGAACCAAGTCGAACGTGCAAGAGTAAAAAGTTCATTACGAAAGTGATGTTTATGTGTGCTGTGAGCAGGCCTACTTTTAACAGTGATGGTAATGTGGATTTTGATGGGAAGATAGGGATATTCCCATTTGTAGAACAAGTCCCGGCAAAGAGAAAGTCAAAGAACAGACCCAAAGGCACCTTAGAAACCAAACCCATTCAATCAATCAATAAAGAAGTCATCAAAGCATGTTTGATAGATCAGGTATGGTAGTGCAGTTTTATGTGTAAAAAATGCAAGTAAGCATTGCATGTTTCTTTAGTTTATGTTTTTGCATTAAATGTAACAGCTCCACAACAATGAAAATATTCTGTTTTTTAAATTTAATGTCACAGATAATCCCAGCCATAAAGTCAAAGTGGCCTGCAAGTTCATCTAAGAGGATATTTATACAACAGGATAATGCAAAACCTCACATTAAAGACACGGATCCAGAGTTCAGAAATGCAGCAAATTTAGATGGCTTTGATATACATTTAGTGCACCAACCACCCAATTCACCCGACACGAATGTCAATGATTTGGGATGGTTTAGGGCAATTCAAAGTATACAAACACAGACTGCAAGCTACACTGTGGATCAGCTCATAAAAGTAGTTATTGCCTCGTATGAAAGTCTATCTCCTATCACACTCAACAAAGTTTTTCTAAGTCTTCAAGGATGCATGATGGAAATTATGAAAGTGAAGGGACACAACACATACAGGATTCCACATATGAACAAAGACGCATTGATAAGGTCAAACACATTACCTACTGCCTTGGAAGTTCCATACACCCTAGTTAGAGAGTGTATCAACTATATGTTGGTGAATGGAAGAGTTGAAGACATGGAAGGGTTGATAAGTTCATTGGGAATCACAATGCAATGAAACTGCTCAGAAATCTTTTGGAAATCTTTTGTTATGCCTACAAAACATTTGTATGCAAATGTGCAGATTTTGTAAATAGCAGGTTTACCTAGCAGGTTTAGTTTTTGTGCAGCTTCTGTACCTAGCAGGTTTGTTTTTGGCGTTTAAGGTGTAACTAGGAGGTTCACCTATAATATTTGTATGCAAATGTGCAGCTTTTGTAACCTTATTAATTTAAGGCACAAGTTTATCATCAGAACACACATCTCATCTCATCACACTTGCAAATAAGGCTCACAACACACATCTCATCTCATCACACTTGCAAATAAGACTCACAACACACATCTCATCAGAAAATAGAGTCACAGATGTGTTATAAAGCATTTCAAACATGAGCATAATTATATCATTTCAGTTACCATGTCAATATCACCCAACTGTGCTTTGCAAACAATTGCCTCAATAATACACAATATGGAATGCAACCAGAATTAGAATGCCAACAGAATGTTAATTACCACAACACAACCATCATACCAATTCACATGAGTCCCATCACTGATAACAGAACATAGTTAAGAGAAGGGAAAGATCTCACCCAGCTTCCTATGTAAAATGATTAGGGAGTGAACATCTGAAGCCTTTTCCAGATTTAACAGCCGCCACCACAGCATCAAGATCATCAAGGTAGACAACATTGGAGGGGCTCTTCATCATAGGTGTTGCAGATACACCACCCATACCACAACTGCTCAGATCTGGAAGTATCTGCTCTTTTGATAAGATCTTCATCACTGCAGAGGGTTGGGGTGGAGTAAATGGAACATACAACTCACCAGCACCATATACCTCACCGCCGTATGCCTCGCCCCCACTAAGAGGTTGAAGTATCTGCTCTTTTGGGCATATTTTCATCACAACAGAGTGCTGGGGTGGGGGAAATGAAACATACAACTCACCGGAACCGTAGACCTCACCACCGTAGACCTCACCGCCGCTCAGCTTTCCTAGTATCTGCTCTGTTTGGGAAGGTTTCATCACAGAGGCGGCGTGGGTTGGCAATGGAGGGTCCAAGAAATCAATGCTATGAAAAGTCTCCATCCACTCGCAAAGACGAGATTTTTTTTTCACCGGAAGATAGCCAGTCAAAGAAGCACCGACTGAGAAAGGACAGATCGGGAGACCCACCTCAAGAGAGGAGATTTCCTCCTCCGAACTAAGAACTTCGCCGCTCCTAACACCGTTGCTCAAAACCCCATATATCTGTTCTTGTTTGGGTGTTTTCATCACAGCAGACGGTGAAAGGGAGCGTTTAGGGGCCTCATCGAATGATTTTGTGCTTGGATAGTAAGATATGGGCTCTGATTTAACTGATTTCTGGGTTGCATGTGAGAATCGAGCCATGGATTAGGGTTTCGAAGGGAGGCGGCGAGGGAGATGTAGCGTAGGAAGAAGAAAGGGCAGAGAGAATTGTTAAGTTTAGAAAAAGAGGCGTATGAAATGGGAACAGTGCTTTAGGGTTAGTAGTAGTATGGTCTCATTAAGTTGTTTGCTAATAGTGTTTATTTGGGCCTGATTACAGATTAATAAAGTTGGGTCTAGCCTAATTATTTCCTAAAAAGGAAATGGGTCGTTATTACCGGGACGTCCCAAAAAGGAATACGGGTCGTTAATACCGGGACGGAGGGAGTAATAGTGAGTGATTAGTGATTATGGATTATGGTGTTAGGTGAAATTTAGGGAAAATTATTGTTTAATACCAATATCTTTTTTATAAATTGTTTCCAATTGGATCCATATAAAGTTAGAATGTCTTCAGCAGCAAAAAGTAGACCTAAAACTACATGAGTTTATGTACAATTATATATATAATTTTGTAACTAGATGTATTGAATACTCCCATATAGGATGGAAAATGTTATTTGAAAGGGAATTTAGCATACAGAATCAGACTGGGAAATTAAGCAAGACCATAAATTAATTGAGGAAAGACTCAGAAATGAAAACATGAGAAGAAAACTATCTAAATAAAACAAAAAGGAACATGGTTTATGAAATAACTCAACTAGTTCATTAATTTGGCATTATACTTATATGTGTGTGTGTGTTTAATTCAAGTTATCACAGCTGTGAATGGTTGGTTGTCTTTGAGGACTAACAATTGTAGTCCAAGATAGCTAGTGTGTGATAGATACTCTTGTCTTTTGTGCACATAATAAGTATCACTGTTCATTGCATGGTACATATGCTTACAAATCTAACTCCAACATTAATATTAAATCGTTATATTGGAGTTGGATTAATTCATAAATTGCCACACTCGTATTAGAAAACACTAGGAACCATCCATCTTTGGAAGTCAACAAGTGTGGGAGGGAATTTCAAATATGCAATCTTCATTATCAGTATAGTAGCGTCCCTCCTAATTTTGTGATTAACTATTACTTTAACATTTTCCAATGTCATAATTAACACTAATACGTTGTTTATTAATTATTATCATGTTCTATTTAAATAAACTCATGATACATATATTACATAAGTTAGATTTCATCAGATGTTAATATGCGAAACATAACACGTTGAAGAGTATTTTGGTTTGGAGGGACCAAGTCTAGCTACTACCTAGCCTTGATTATTGTTATATAATAATAATTGACCAATAATCATATTCTAATCTCGAGTCTTTTCTTCAATTTATAAATGAATATTGAGAAGTTTCAACTCAACAACGAACAAATTGCATGTGACATGACCAATAGGCCCATCATACTATTGCATTTCTAAAAGACAATGACTTTTTTTGTTAAGGTTATTGTGTTGTTTCTTTTTCAGATTTATGGGACTATAATCACATATTTATTATTTATTCGGTCTCATTAAAATTAATTCGTTTATATTTTTAATCGATTTATTTTATTAGATTCGTGAACCTATTTTAATTGGATAAAGAAAATATTTGTTGGTCCCGAAACGACTATACTGAGTGTATGGGGGGATACACCAGTTTTGATTTTTACAAGTTAAAAGCTTGAGTGAGCTCATGTACTGAAGGGAGGGACTTCAGTAACAGTTGATACCTTAGATAGCAATCATTCAGTCTACACTGAGTGTTTGACTGATGGACTAATATTTAAGTGTTGTGCGGAATGTGGTGGTTTTAAATCTTACTCGTTTGTTCAGAAAATTTAATGCAATCTTTCTCTTTTCAATTAGTCAGTATTCATTATTCAATTATGATAATTAATGAATGATAGATACTGAAAGTAAATTGAGAGAGAGACAGGATTTGGTTTGCGTGGTTCAGAGATAAAAACTCATACGTCCACGAGTACTCGATGTTAGTCGAAGGTTTCTAAGTTAATGGAGAAATAATAATCTTACAGTGATCTTACAATAGACAAAATAAGTCTGATCACTCTTCGGTTACAAAATATAATCGCTACTAAGAACACTGGAATATGATATCTGAAGGCTTGAGTGTTCTAAAGATTTGAAAGCTTGAGAGCTTATGAAAGTTGAGAGCAGGATAACGATTGTATGTTTGATTGTAGAGTAACCGGTGTCTTGAAGCGTTTGAAGCAGCGGGGTATATATAGCTCTCTCATAGAATGTATTCGTTGTGAGATAGAGCTTCATTTGAATTCTTCCCGTTGAAGTCTTTGTCCTTTTTACCATTTTTTGTGTCTGCAACAAGATTGTGTTTCACCTACTGAGATTTTTGCTATAAATGGTAAGTCCTACAAAATAGACTATCACTCAGTGGAAACTTCAGAATTGGACTTCAGTGTAGAACTTCAGATGTGAACTTCAGTGGCAATGAGACTTTAGCTTCTAACTTCAACTTCAAAACTTCAGGACAGACTTCAGTAGAGTGGTCCTTCAGTTTTGGCATAGTCTTGAATCTTCAGTGTAGTTTGTCCTTCAGTGTACCTGAAAAATAGAACTCCCTAACATTTGAGTTCTTTAGACAAAACACTAGAGATTTCAATTTTGGACTTATTTATCTTTCAGGGGAGGTATTGAGATCTAAATCAAAACACTTATAATATTTCCCAACAATATTCACTAATTCTATAATTATTTTAATTTTGAACTACGAGGATATAATAGTACATTGCACATTAATTTTATTATTTATTTAAAATAGGGAAGTGTAATGAGATATTTGTAAAATATATTTAAAACCACCCAAATAAAATGCATGCAAAAATTGTTGGTTTGAATAGTATTAATAGGAAATTCAGAAGCCCAGGCCCAAAAGTGATACCATTCTAAAGAAGGTCCACCGTCGTCTTGCGTTTTGGATAAAGCCCAACTTTAAATAATGGGGAGTTGTGATATTTAGAATACTTTAGGGGAAGTAAATAGAATTTACGCAAAATTTTAATCTAAAACCCTTCTGCATCAACGCCCTGCACCGCCGGCGACAGAAAAAAGAATGCAGATCTTCGTGAAAACCCTAACCGGTAAAACCATCACCCTCGAGGTGGAGAGCTCCGACACAATCGACAATGTCAAGGCGAAGATACAGGACAAGGAAGGAATTCCTCCGGATCAGCAGCGGCTGATCTTCGCCGGTAAGCAGTTGGAGGACGGTAGAACCCTAGCCGATTACAATATCCAGAAGGAATCGACGCTCCACCTTGTCCTCCGCCTACGCGGCGGCTCCGGCACCACGTGGCGGATCCCTTTCGTGGCCAATCACCTGATGAAGAAGATCACCCAGCTAAACGAGAGTTCGAAGAAGGAATTGATCAAGACTTGGTCTAGGGGTTCGACTATCATTCCCGACATGGTGGGGCACCGAATTGCTGTCTACGACGGGAGGAAGCACGTGCCATTTCGCATCTCGGAGAATATGGTGGGACATAAGTTGGGGGAGTTGAAGCCGCGGCGGAACCAGCGGAAGGAGGTTCATGCGCGTGCCAAGGGTGTCAAGACCCAGAAGAAGAAGTAAGCTGAGTTTGGAGGAACAGTTTTTGTTTGGCTGATTAATATGATGGTTTAGAGATTGAAAAGCTTGTTTCGAATGGTTTAAACTGATCTTTGAATTTAAACGTGTAATAGCATTGACATTTCGAACTCTTTTATCGAATTATCTAGATGACGAGTCGATGATTGGCTTGTGCTATATCTTGAATAAATGAGCCGTGTCTATTCCAATGTAATATGGATGGGTGTGCTCCGAGATATGCCTTTTCCATTCTTAAAACATTTACTGTTCATCTCATGTGACTTGTGCCTAAAAATGAATCTAACTATTTGCTTCTTCTTACCTGAACTTAGTGTGCTCATGAAGCAAGCCGTCCCATTTAGGACCTTCCCTAGGATTCAAGTTCCATCTGATGTTTTGCTAAAAGTGACTAGAATAAGGTGAAAGTGGCTATTAGCAAGTGTAACATGAGGTAGAAGGGACTGTGGCTTTCCTTCAATGTAGAAAAAGAACAAGAATTTTAGAATTGTGCCTAAAGATGTCTTCTGGGTCTCTTACCGACTTGTTATCTCATCGAGCTATTCATTTCGTCTAGAGTAACATCAAAATGAATTATAGTCGGATAAAGTTAATAGCTTGATCTAGATTCATCATATAGCATCTATAATTAAATTTCTATAAATTAGTGGTATTGCAGATAGGCTTTCTGCAATTTTATGTTTGTATATAACTTCCATGTCGATATGTTTATGGTGTTTAGTTGGCAAATATTGGATGAGGGGATCGAATATACTAAAACGAAATACTGCATCTCCTTACATTATGGGAAATTGTTTGTCAACTTCTGATCATTAGATATAGCTGTATTGTATCAATTTACTTGCAACGGTGATATTTTCCTACATCTGGGTGATGCTAATAGCTCGAGCGCTAAATCTTGCAACTTCTCAAAGTTTATCTAAGTGGAGGAATATGTGAAATTTGTTTCTCATGGAGTTATATGCTTTGGAAGTTGTTGAGCCTCCATCTCATACCCATTTTTTTCATGGGATGTTATGTGGTAAGATAATGAGATGTCTTCTTGGAACGATCCGTGCTTTTGGAGTATGCCAGAGATAAATTACCCTGTGCAGCTTGCCTGTGTTGTACTGCAACAGATGAGCCGGGGACGATTCATGAAGCCTGCCTGCTGTTATGCTGGCTTGACATTGTTGCGTCTCAGCGTAGTGGTCTTTCATTATCTGCTTACTTGCATTTCAATGCCAGGTATGAAGTGCTTTAGCTAATACTTAATAGCTCAGAGAATATGGTTGGCATCATGTCTGATATAGATATATTTCATTACATCTAAGCTATCCTATAAAACTTAATTTCTGCATGCGTAGATGTGAAGATGCAATATGCAGTATATTGGTTTTGGAAACTGATGGATCTACCTGGTTGGTTAAGGTATAGGGAGGCAGTGAAATGTAAAGATTAGCATCGATCACAGAAAATCGATGCCATATCTATGAGATTCTGAGAATTGAGAAGTTTTAAGCAGCCCAAAAGCATATGCTAAGTCAGAGGGAAGGGATGCTAACATCACGAACAATCTAATAATATTCGTATATTGTTTTTTAGCAACTCAATTTCAATAAAAATTCTTGGAAACAACTTATTATAATATCTTCAAGCAAAATCTGCTACTGTTAATTTGTTTTCAATATAAATGTGGAAATTTCGATTCCAGATTTTTTTTTACAGGATTTTCATGTCAAAAAAACTAAAGTTATGCATTTTATCTCACTAGATAAAACATAAAATCAAATTAGAGGTGTTATAGATATAATATAACATGATGATAAAGTACAAAGATACACACAAATCATGAAAACTAATGAATAAACAGGTGGGGCATTCCGAGAATTGAACTCGGGACCTCTCGCACCCTAAGCGAGAATCATACCACTAGACCAAATGCCCGGTTGTGTGTTATTTTGCTTAACTAAGATGAATACAGCTTTTTACATAAAGTGTAAACTTTTTTCAGTTAAAGTATTAAAATTAAAATAAACATAATTGTACCTTTTTTCCTTGCTTTCATTACAATAGTTTTGAGATAAAGTATAAACCTTCCTTTGGCTTTTAATATATATTCCCACCATTCACTTAAATGTGGCTCATTCATTTTTGGCACGGAGAATAAGAAAGTGATAGTTGAGTGTGTGAAAGTGGTAGTTGAAGGGTAATATTTTTATCAAAATAGGAAAGTGGCCACTTATAAATGAACAAACAAAAGAGGAAAAATGATTTAAACTTTTTTAAAATGATTTATCAAGAGAGGGAGTACTAGTTTTCAGGTAAAGTATAAACTTTTTTAAAGATTTGTTCTTTATTCTCTTCTTCTTTTACGGGGAGGGAAAGATTCATTGTGAAGTACCACTACTCTTTAGTCTTTACTAATAAAGATACTTTGTATGTATTTTTATTTTGATAATTAAACATGGGCATGATTGTGGTTGAATTTGAAATCTCTACCACTAAGCTAGTTAGCACACATAATAATATTTATCATATTGGATTATGCAATTGTCCTCTCAACATAAAGAATCTCACAAATATCTCATCTTTATATTAATTAAAATGCACATACTTATGTTCCTGTCCTTTCAGTTATATTCAAATTAATTATTTCACTAAAAGTTCAAAGTTAGGCCTTGCACTGCATCAAAACTTTAGGCTTAGTTCTGACATAAATAAATTGCATAAACTGCCTTAATAAAAAAAATGCATGAACTTAATTTTTGTAAATATCATGGTTTAATTTGCTCTTTAAAGTTTTATTTTGATAAGCAAACAACTCAAGATAATTTGTTTTTCAATTTAAAAACTAGTTCCGCACATGAAATGAATATTTTACAATATAAGCAACTATATATTAGAGTTTATTTTGAAAAACTAAATGTATTTTAACTAGTTTGACAATTCAATCTTAAGTTATTGGTCCTACTTATTGTAGAGAAACCATAATGATAATGTATTATGCATACCCAGAAATATTTATTAATATATACGTATTTTTGTTTGAGATTAATCTTCTGTATTTTATATAATATATTAATTTTATAAAATATATATAGTTGTCACCTTTTTCTTCTTGAAATTACATTATAATATTGCTTAGCGTGTCAAAAGCAAACACTTGAAAATTGGTTTTGATTATTTTTGAGGCTTAGAATTTTATTTTACGTACTACATAATTAATAAATTATAGTTCATTTTATATTATAAATACTAAAATAATCATCCCAAATTTGTCTTCTAGTAGCTTAATGTATTTCAAATTCAAGAGGAGGGGGGGTCCCTATTTTAGGCCAAAGAAGATATATAGTTGAAATGCACGTTACAAATTCAAACATTCAACCCTTGATTGAGATATCAAGAGGATCATGTTACTCCAAATTGTTTTGCACTTCAATAGGAAAAAGGTAAATACTCCTTTCACATCAAAAATTTAGTGTGCTTAATCAAAATTATAAGTGTTTTATTAACTATCAGAACTAATCTCCACTATTTACCCCTAATAATTGTATAGAAAGCATAAAAAGTAAAAGTAATTCAATGATGAAAGGGGTAAAATTGGAAATTTAATACTATTTTTGTCTTGATTTTTGTAATAGGACACTTATTAGGAGACACAAAAATTTTCCTTAGGGAACACTTATTGGGGGACGGTAAATTAACCTTTACTTCAAACACCTATGCTACAAAGTGAGCCACCAATCACAGTATCTGCTAATCTCGAAACTCTGCTCCACAATATGCCATTTTTAACTTTCTTTTCCTTCTTTGTCTTATCTTGATTTAGTGTTCCTTGTGTTTTTTAAGCAACAGAATCTCTCAACTTTAATAGTAATTTTTTCTCAATTTGCCAATACAATCAAAATTGATTACTCTAATATGAATATATTATAATAGGACGATAAGACAAAAGAATTCAAACAGTTCTTTGCTACCCACCCTTTATCATTAATGTTAATTTGACTAATAATATATTATATATCTCTCTCTTTGTGTAGAAGCAAAAATAATTGAATGAGTGTCTTTTCTAAAAAAAAATAAGTGAAATAATAATAATTGAGTGTCTGCGATTACGATAAATTGGAGTCATTTAGTGGCTAGTTGGGCAGCGGCAATGACCCTACAAATAATGCTTCCCATAATTAAACAGTCAGCAGCCTCCCCTTCCTAATCTCTTTTATTTATTAATTTATTTTGTTTCTTTAATCCGTGAACCCCAGCTGATTAATACTATCATTAAAACTTTTTCCCCCTTGTTTTGGAGCAAGCTTTTAACATTAGTGTAGTATGTAAAGTACCCTTCATAATTGACGATTATTGATTATTATTTTAGAAAATTACTGAAACTATTAGAGACCATGCATACTATTTTTAGATCTAATTAATTAATTTCATGGTGTATTGACAACGTTACATTTCTCAATACACGATCACGGAATTACGAGTTTTAATTAAGTAGTGTATGTAGTACTTGTGTATTGAAGAACTGCGAGCCTTATATATGTTGGGTTCAAATTTAATATTAATTTTACTAAGTTAATTAAAGTCAATCAATATAAGCATATGAATGAATAGAAATCAAATTAGCAATTGCTTTTTGAAAAAGTAGACATGGAATCTATGTATTCACTTCACTAGTGTTTAATTAATCCAGTAAGGATATGTTTAATACCTAATTAAGATATATGCTACTCATCTTCTGATAAGATAACGACTCTATAATTAAGATAATTATCATAAATGAATATCATATTTTAAGTAACAAATTATATTTTTACATATAATAATATGCACTAGGGTAAAAATGATACAAATTAATGTAAAGAATTGAAAAAAAGAAGAGAGCATGATAGTAGTAGTGGGGTTGAGAAGTGGTGGGAGCAAGTAAAGATGAAGAAGCGTGGTGAGAAATGGCCGAAATGTCAAATATTAATGGTGTTAGAGTTATTTTAACTCTATAATATTGTTGTTTGTTTCTTCATGCATATGGACTAGCCCAAGTAAAAGAGGAGTCACGCTTTTGTGGACTGGCCCAGGAAGAAAGAGAAGAGGGAGTGACATAATATGTGGAAAGACAGTTGAAGCAGAAGCGAGAAAGAGGAGGAAGTAGTTGGAGGCTGACTTGGTCAATCCAGATGTTGCGGGAATATCGCAACAACATAACTGCCAACTTCCTACCTTATCTACATTCGGTTATTGGCTTGGAGAAGAAGCTTACTGCTTCTATAAATTCAGATCTTTCACATGAAGAAAAGAGACACTTTACAGAGATCTCCTAATATCTCTTAGCATTACAAGTTGTTATATTTGTATTGATTTGTCTCGTGAAGATAGTTATTTTTCGTAAGGGTAGTTGAGAAAATAGTTAGAGGGAGTCTACTATTTGTAACTACTGTTTTGATCTTTTAATAAAACATTTTTAGTCGTGAGACTCGCGTGGGTTATCTTATTGAACCCACGCAAAAGAAGTTCTGGTGTTTCTTTGTTCGTTCGTGTGAGTGTGTTGTGGTTGGTGTTGTTACAACACGTATTTACAAGTTGAGATACACTTTCAAATGGCTAAGTGGATGATGATTGATACATGCATGAGCCTCCTCTCATATCCCATCCCACCTAATCTTATTCTTCACTGCGTGTGCCCAGCCTGCAGACAATGCAATGAGCCAAACCCACCCACTGCTACCCCTATCACCCCCACTATATATCTAACTTATCACTTCTTCATTACAATTACACCACCATTATCACTTCAATTCATTTCTGTGTCGGTATAGTATAACATGGCTGCTACAACTCTCATCTGTCTGTTAATACCGTTGCTCCTCCTATTTCATTCCGGTAACCTACCTCTTTCTCTCCTCTATTATACACTACTATCATTCTCTTATTTCTTTTCTTTTGCCTCATCCTGGCACACACACACATCCATTATTGCATTTCCATTCCTCACTCCTCACACACAATTATTTATCAAGTCCCCCTATATTATATTTTTCTTGCCAATTGAGACCTCTATATTGATTTATAACAAACGGATATAGCTAGCTAGTTTGTGCATGCTTTAATTTCTACATTTCTTGATGAAACAAATAATAATCTGTGTATACACATATATATATCTATATACAAAGGTAAGAGCGAGCTACAGCTGAAGTACTACGCAGAGAGTTGCCCCAGAGCAGAAGAAATCATCAAAGAACAAGTCATCGCTCTTTACCACAAGCACGGTAACACCGCCGTTTCTTGGGTCCGAAATCTCTTCCACGACTGCGTTGTTAAGGTATTTCTTTATTTGTTTATCTACACCATTATTATTTTTAATTAACTTGCTTGCTACTACTCCTAATTTTCAATTAATTAAATTGTTATACTTGTCCACTGCAGTCATGCGATGCATCACTACTGTTGGAGACCGTAAGTGGGTTAGAATCGGAGAAGTCATCACCAAAGAGCTTTGGCATGAGGAATTTCAAGTACATCCAAACAATCAAGAATGCCCTCGAGAAGGAATGCCCCATCACCGTTTCTTGTGCTGATATTGTCGCTCTCTCAGCAAGAGATGGTTCAGTCATGGTAATATTAATTAATTCCTGCATCATCTTCCATTTATATATCAATATCTCTCAATGCATGCAGTTATATGTTGCAGCTGGGAGGGCCATACATAGAGATGAAGACTGGCAGAAAAGACAGCAAGAAAAGCTACGTTGCAGAAATTGAGAACTCAATCCCCAATCACAACGACAGCATGTCATCCATTCTTTCCAAATTCCAATCCATGGGCATTGACACAGAAGGAACAGTTGCTCTCTTAGGTGCGCACTCGGTGGGGAGAGTCCACTGCACCAACATAGTGCACAGGCTCTACCCCACGGTCGACCCCTCAATGGACCCGAATTACGCTGCCTACTTGATGGGTCGGTGCCCTTCCCCGTACCCGGATCCGGAAGCGGTGGAGTACTCCAGAAGCGACCGGGTAACCACCATGATCCTAGACAACGTCTACTACAAGAACATACTAAAGCGCAGAGGGCTGCTGGTGGTGGACCAGGAGCTAGTTTCGGATCCGAACACTTACCCGTTTGTGGAGAAGATGGCTGCCGATAACGGCTACTTCCACGACCAGTTCGCGAAGGCCCTCCTCACTCTATCAGAGAACAATCCTCTCAGTGGGGATGAAGGAGAGGTCAGAAGGGATTGCCGATTCGTTAACAACAGTTGATGATGATGATAATGGATGTGCCACGTGTCTGTGTTTGTTTGGAGCTTATTATTACATAATGGATCGTGTCGTGTCGTGTTGTGTCGGGTCGGGTACGGGACTTTGTGTTTCGGGTTCTGTCGGTTGCGACCCTACTTTCCCTTTTCAAAGGTTGTGAAGCAAATATGTGATCTTTTTTCTTCCTTTTTATAGAAACAATACGTGGCTTTTATATATGTTAATGTATTCATGTTCCTTGGATCCTTATGTTTGCATTATTCCTCAATAAAACAGAATCTATACATATGTTTATGTACATAGTTCTATTGAAAATTTGTTGTCTAAAAATACACAAATTTTGCATGTTTTTCCAATCCTAATTTTACATACTTAATGCTGATTTTGGTGCAATTGAAAATGACACATAGTAAATTAAAAAAATATATATTATTGATTAGAAGTAATTGAGGCTGGTTCAAGTTTCCCAATAATTGAGATAAGATAAGCAATAATGGTGGATATTATTCTGATTGATTAGTGAATAATTAATTAAAATGATGATAAATATCATTGATTGCTAAAGACAGTGGAAGAATAGTATCTACATGAAAATCATCACTTTTTTTGAATTAACAAGAGGAATTAATGAAATTCGATCTAAATGGGATGGAATATATACGTTACAGTTGGGAAAGAAATTCGATCCTATGTAGCTCATAGCCTCAATTGAAAGAATGATTAAAAATGGAAGTGGAGGTTTGGAAGACCCTAACATATTTAGAATTGTGTTTAGTGGTCCGAAGCCGAACATAATATTAACTGTCAAAAATGATTTTTAAACTTTAACTCAAACGATTCTCTAGCTAGTTTGTTGTTGCCGACAGCACAGTTAACCATTTAGACTGCATGAATCCTAAATTAGTTAATTAATAAACCCAAACAAACTTGGTTCACCAATCCCATTCCAATGGATAATTGCGAGGAAGCAAAATAATAGAAAACTTTAATTAATATTATTGATGGCTTTAGTTGACTTATTTTATAGTATAGCTGTAATGTGTAGTATAGGATTTCATAAACTATTGATATTCAATTATTGAGTGTGCATGCCATATGCATCAAACTGGACATACGACGATTTCTATTGTTTTCCCATCCTTGTCGATTATTAATTTTATTTGATAATGCATTAATAATGATATGGCTTGAAGTTTTTCTTTTCCAGATCGAGGACATTCTGTATTTCCAATTCTTAACCAATAATAATTGAAAATGGTTCGGTTAAAAAGAAAGGGAATATATTCCATTTCATGAGCGAAAGAACTTTATTTTAGCTAAAAAGAAAATATAAAAACTGACAGCAAAGAACAAATTTATAGCAAACGCAAAACTACTTTATACTCCACTTTATAGATTAGAAGAGCTGAGTAGTGTCCGAAAAATAATTTGAGTTTATAGGGTGATTTTATGACAACCGACCGGACCGACCCCAAGAAAATATTACCGTTGGAACAGCAACGTGGCATCCACCTGTCTCATTGTAATACTCCTTGGATTCTCTTCTCTTCCTCCTCAGTCCACACACCCCCTCTGCATCACCTTTTGTCTCTTTCCTTTCCTTGTTCACACACTCCCGTTTCTTCCCATCCTTCTTCTTCTTCTTCTTCTTCTATCATTGCACACTCTCCTCATTTTCGTGTACAAATTGGACAAACAAACATTCCCTTGGTTATTCTCTCATGGGCTGATCTGGAATGTGTACAATGACGTTATTTACAGGCCGGCTCTGCATTTGCTTTGTTGTCGCAGCTGTATTAGCGTTCTCCGGAAATGTGTTGACGGCGGAGGCGGCGACTGAGTTCGACTTCGGGACGCTGACGATGTCCACCATGAAGCTACTGGGCGACGCTCACCTGAGCAACGGGACTGTGAGGCTCACTCGCGACGTCGGCGTCCCCTACTCCGGAGCTGGGAGGGTTCTGTACTCGAAGCCGGTGAGTTTTCGGCGTCCCGGTAGCCGTTCGACGGCGAGCTTCTCAACATTCTTCTCCTTCGCCGTCACGAACCTCAATCCTTCCTCCATCGGTGGCGGATTGGCCTTCGTTGTCTCCCCCGACGACGAATTCGTGGGCGATGCCGGCGGTTTTCTGGGGCTCATGGAGGCCAAGGGTGGAGCTAGGAACGGCGTGGTGGCGGTAGAATTCGACACGATGATGGACGTGGAGTTCAAGGACATTAATGGGAATCATGTGGGCTTGGATCTGAACTCTATGGTGTCGAACAGGGTCAGCGATCTGGGCGTTATCGGGGTGGACTTGAAGAGCGGCGACCTGGTGAACTCGTGGGTCGACTACTCCGGGTCAACTCGGAGCCTCAAGGTTTACGTGTCCTACTCCAATTTAAAGCCCAAGGAGGCCGTCATAACTGCCGCTTTGGATCTCGGCGAGTACATCTCCGACGATTTCATGTTCGTCGGGTTTTCCGGGTCAACTCAGGGCAGCACTGAGGTCCACAGCATTGAGTGGTGGAGCTTCACCTCTTCCTTCGACGAAACACCCAGTCTCAGCTCGTTTCCACCGCCGCCAACCACCAGTTTAACGAACCCCACGGCGGACACGGTGGTCAATCCGATACCTCCCCCTGCAGCTGATCCTCCTTCTCAAAATAGCAGCAATGTCAATACGACGTCGTTTCTCGAAGACACCGGAAAATGCCACAACCAACTCTGCAAGAGTGGGGCCGGTGCCGTCGCTGGAGTTGTCACCGCCGGCGCATTCTTGCTGGGGTTCTGCACTCTTGTGCTAATCTGGGCCTACAAGAAGAAATTCAAAACCCAGAAGAAACCACCGGAAATCCTAGCCTCCGACGTGATCAAGACTCCCAAGGAGTTCGGGTACAAGGAGCTGAGCACAGCTACGAAGGGGTTCGATTCTAGCCGAATAATCGGGCACGGCGCGTTCGGGACCGTCTACAAAGGGATACTCCCCGCCACCGGCGACGCTGTGGCGGTGAAGAGGTGCACCAACGCTGCGGGGCAGGGGAAAACAGAGTTCCTTTCCGAATTATCGATCATCGGAACCCTAAGGCACAGAAATCTAGTGAGGCTTCAAGGGTGGTGCCACGACAAAGGAGAAAGCCTACTCGTCTACGACCTTATGTCCAACGGCAGTCTCGATAAGGCCCTCTTCGAGTCGAGGGCGGCGCTGCCATGGCCTCACCGCCGCAAGATTCTTCTCGGAGTGGCCTCCGCCCTCTCCTACCTCCATCAAGAATGCGAGAATCAAGTGATCCACAGAGACATCAAGAGCAGTAACATCATGCTCGATGAAGGATTCAACGCCAGATTAGGCGATTTTGGGCTCGCGAGGCAGGTGGCGCACGACAAGTCCCCCGACGCCACAGTCGCCGCCGGCACCATGGGGTACCTGGCGCCGGAGTACCTCCTGAGCGGGCGCGCCACCGAGAAGACCGACGTGTTCAGCTATGGAGCGGTGGTGCTGGAGGTGGCGAGCGGGCGGCGGCCCATTGAGAAGGAGGTGGGTAGCAACCTGGTGGAGTGGGTGTGGGGACTGCACAGGGAGGGGAGGCTGACGGCGGCCGCGGATCCCAGGCTGGGCAGCTTCGACGAGGAGGATATGAGGAAGGTGTTACTGATCGGGCTGGCATGCTCGCACCCGGACCCATTGGCCCGGCCCACCATGAGGGCCGTGGTGCAGATGTTCGTGGGGGAGGCTGACATTCCGATCGTTCCCAAAACTAAGCCTACGTTAAGTTTTAGTACTTCAGATTTGCTCTTGACCCTGCAAGATAGCGTCTCGGATTTGAATGGGATGATCGCCATGTCCACATCGTCATCGGAAATCAGCTTCCCCGGCGACGACGCTGCTCTTGACTTGGTGTGATGTAATGATTTGGCTGTTATTGATTAGCTTAGCTTAGCTTAGCTAGCTAGCTTCCTATTCATTTATTTAATTTAATTTAATTCAATTCATTCATTTGTCAAAGTATGTATCAAAGTATAAGTTTTATATTATGGCTTCATGCAAATCTATTGAGTTCATGTCGTCACTACTCTATATGCACGCTTAGTCGGCACAGTCAAATTAGCAAAGGGTGATTTTAAATATAGCCCACAAATCTCTCATTATAGCCCCCTATTTAAAGAATAATAAGATATGTACTATTATACCCTCACCTCCTTAAATATAATTACAAATTTTAAATAAAATTCGGATTTTAATTTATACTAATAAATAATATAAAATCTAATCATATTTTTAAAAACCATATATACACAGATATTAATATGAACCCTAGAAACAGAATTAAGACTCCACCGCAGAGAACAAAATAGTGCAGGATGACAGACCAATCAAATCACAAAGAAGAAATAGAAGATTTCCAGGTTATATATATATATGTGTGTGTGTGTGTGTGTGTTCTATTGTGGGCATGAAAGGTTATGGAGAAAAATGGCACATACGCCTATTTACAGTAATTGTCCTTCATCTTGATATGTGTGTTCAATGCTAGTTTGACTATTGAATAGCTCTACCTTTTTAAATGAATTTAATATTTCATTTTTTCATTCTTTTATATGCATTTATTTATGATTGTAAAGATATTATGTTGATGATTTACGTACATATAATAAATATTAATCTAAATGGTACCATGAGATCTAAAATTAGGCTCTCTCTTATCAATTAATAATTTGATCATACTGTGTACATAATAATGCATCTTAAAATTATTTTAGTTAATAAATTGTATATATATTTGAGGTTAATCCATTATCTTTTCCAAATATATTAGCAGGAGATGAAAACTTTATTATGGTATATGAAAGCTATGAAAGAAATAAAGGGTAAATATGAAAAGTAATTTTTTTCCTTATTTTCATGAATTACTATAAAAAATTTATATACTTTTCTTTTATTAGTTATTACATTGAAATTTAATTTTGAATTATTTGGTTTTTTTATTACAGAATATTTCTTGTGAGGATCAAACAAGGTTGTTGGATGTCTCTAATGCCTTTTCTACTGATAGAGTAAGTTGAAAAATTAGTTCAATAAGCAGATACTAGATCTAGATTTAAAATTTTAACATAATATGTTGAACTTATGTGACAGATTTTTAGGAGTAAAGAAGAATTAGTTGGATGGGCAAGAGAAACTGGAAAGAGATTAGGATACATTATTATAATTTTATCTTCTCAATCTCAAAATGGTCGAAGGAATGCTAGATTACGACTTGGTTGTGAGCGTAGTGGAACTTACAAAATTCCTAAGAATGGTACAATTAAGGTCATGTCTCGAAGTGGTACCGGTACAAAAAAAATTGGTTGTCCATTTATGTTGCAAGGAAAGAAATTAAAAAATGGTGATGATTGGCTTGTGAAAGTTGCATGTGGATCTCATAATCATTTGCCCGCGGAACAACTTGAGGGTCACTCGTTTGCAGGAAGATTAAATAAGGAAGAAGAGACTTTGTTATTTGACATGACAAAGAATCTGATTAGGCCAAGGAACATACTTATGGCTATAAAAGAAAAGAACAAAGAAAATGTGTCTACGCTTCAAACGATATACAATGCTCGTCATAGACACGGAATTATTAAAAAAGCCGGGAGGTCACAAATGCAACAACTTATGAGAAAGTTAGATGAGTGTAAATATGTGGAATGGCACAGGATGAATGAATTAAACGATCGCATTCAAGATTTATTTTGGGCGCATCCTTCATCTGTGGATATCTTACATGTTTTCCCATCCGTGTTGATTATGGATTGCACATACAAAACTAATAGGTACGGTCTTCCGTTACTAGAGATAGTTGGTGTAACATCAACAAATCTTACTTTCTCTGTAGCATTTGTTTACATGGATGCAGAACGTGAAGAAAACTATACATGGGCAATGGAGAAGTTAAAGGGTCTAATGACATCAAATGGGTTGCCAAATGTAATTGTGACTGATAGAGACTTGGCGTTGATAAATTCTGTTAAAAGAGTTTTTCCTAGTACAACGACCCTTTTGTGTAGATATCATATCACAAAAAATGTTCTTGCTCATTCACGAAAGTTGTTGAAAGGCAAAGAGAAGTGTGAAGCTTTCATGGGAGCTTGGAGTGTCTTGATTTTTTCCTCATCTGAAAAGGATTATGCTCAAAATTTAGAAACTCTTGAGTTTGATTATAAAGATTATCCGAAAGTTCTAAAGTATACAAGAGATACATGGTTGACACCATATAAAGAAAAGTTTGTAGCAGCCTGGACAGATAAGATTATGCACTTTGAAAATTTAACAACAAATAGGTAAATCTTTATTTTATTTTAATGTTACTTTTTTTATAAGTTATGTATACTTATATTTTGCATCTTCATGTAGAGCTGAAAGTGCACATGCAAAATTGAAGAAATGGCTTGGTTCATCTCAAGGTGATTTTGAGAGCTCCTGGAATATAATTAACTCTCTAATTGAGTCGCAACACACTCAAATCAAGGCATCATTTGAGCAAAGCTTGAACATTGTTGAACATAATTTTAAGCCAGCACTGTTTAGAGAGCTACGAGGATTGGTTTCAAGGAATGCGCTAAATATGATTCTTGACGAATCAAAAAGAGCCAATGATGCAACTGTTGATGCTACATTATGCAAGTGTCCTATTAAAAGTACACACGGGTTACCTTGTGCACATGAGATTGCTGACTGTATAAGAAACTTTCATCCTATTTCTCTTTCATCTATTCATCCTCATTGGTTGAAGTTGAGTCTGAAAAAGACTCAAATTAGTGATGATTCATTTGAGGTAAACATTGATGATGAAATAAGTACAATATTGGCACGCTTCAATGCTTCTGATCGAATGGGAAAATTGACATTAAAAAGGAAGTTGCGAGAGCTTGGCAACCCGGCAACAACATTTCTTACTCCGCCATTGAAAAAGACTAATACTAAGGGTCGACCTTCATTGAAAAAATTACATTCAACTCGTCGTGATCCTTCGTACTTTGAGATTGTCGAGGCGTCAATTTCCAAGCAAGAAGCAGCAGAACTTAGTGTAAATTCAATTACCAATAAGCTGCGAAAGAAACTTTCTTCAAGAAGATCCAGCAATGTTGTGCATTATATGGATTCTTTTCCATTATATATGCAACCACATATTCGTAGTACATTAGATGTGAAAGCCGATGGACATTGTGGTTTTCGTGCAATTGCTGGTCAACTTGGTTTTGGTGAAGATTGTTGGGCAAAAGTTAGGGAGGAATTAGTTGAAGAACTATGCAGTCATCGAACTTATTATGTGAGGTTTTATGGATCTGCTAAAGTTGTTGCTGAATTGTTGGATGCATTATCATGTTTTATAATTCCAGCCCCGTATAAAAATTGGATGGTTCTCCCTGATATGGGTCATTTAGTTGCCACGAGATATAATGTGATTTTAGTTCATATATCTGAAAAACAATGTTTCACTTATCTGCCTCTGCGATCTAAACCGCCACCACAATCACAAGTTAGAGTTATAGCAATTGGATTTGTAAATAATAATCATTTTGTACAGGTACTAAAAAAAAATTCAAAATTTAAAATAATCTCAATCATTCTTTTGTTTAATTATTTTTAATTTTTTTGTAGGTTTTGTTGGACCATGATGCGCCAATACCTCCAGTTGTGCCTAATTGGAAATATCTTCGGCTTGAACCTGTTGCGGAATGGGAAATTCCATTATTAACTCGCATAAACAAGTTTAAAGCACTAATTCCAGTTGAGTCACTTTTTGAAAGTAGAGAAATCATCAATTTAGATGATCCATAAATATATTTCATGATAATTCACGATACTTATGTATTTTAATGTGATAGTTTGACATTTAAATTGTGGGCATGTTATTTTAAATCTTTTTTCTTGTTAGGTATTCTAGTTTTATCATTGGAAACAAAGAAGTTTTGCATAAGCAAGCTAAGACTGAACTTGAAACTAGGATGCATGTAACTAGAAGCTAGGAGTTGACTTAAGTTCATTCATAAGGTTTATGAACTCCCCCTTATTTTATCTCACAACACTGTGTAGAACGTAGCATTGGTACAATCAATGATATGTTAACCTGGAAAGTGAAAACTTGTGGAGTTGGATAATGAATGGAAAATTGTGATAATTAGATAGAGCTTGCTGGAAGTAGCATCGAGTTTGACATGCTTTTCAAATTCTCTGAAACATAAGTTTTGGTAATATCAATTATTAACCCTGGACAAGAATAACTTTTGTATAATCTTTGTCAAGCCTGAACAACGCTAACAGATTTCAATACCAATCTGTCGCCTAGGCTACTTTAGGAGCTACCTCTAGCTCATTAATAACTTATTATCACATAGATTTCACTTCGAGCAGATAAGAAACGAAGTCGATGAAGCCCTGGTCCCCCATTGGCAATCGATGTCTCAACGACGACTTCTTGGGTATCAATTATTCCAGCCTGTTAGTGTCATGAGGGAAATAGAGGAAGATGATGAATATAAACATGCATATAGTTAGTCAATTAGCTGTGAATGTAGCAAAGTAGAGAAAGCTGTTATTGCATTTATTGCTAATTCCAGCAAATCATTACTTGATACAGACTTAGCTTAGCTTCAAATATTTTCCCATTTTTTTTAAAGAAAACATGACCTTCAACTTAGCTTCGACAAAACATGGCCTTCGACTTAGCTCATAGGTGTAAAAAATAAATATGCATGATGTAGCAATTGCAGTAGTATGATAGCAAATTTGTAACATATCACACCAAAGGAAATCATATATTGGGATGGAGGGTGGTAAAAAGACAATCTTGTGTGCAATAACAGTACCAAAAACGAAAGGAACCACATATAAGTGCTTAACATCGTTCATTGGTATGATGGATAAGATCATAAGAGGTACCTGGTTCCTTTCGTACATCATGTGGTTTTTGGTGAAATATTTGTACGTCTCGCGTCCTTTGACAAGAAATTTATTTATTTATATATTTGTCTATTATTATCTTCTAAGCAATTGCATAAATGACTTAAAGAGGTACTTCTTTTGGTTTCATGAATTGATGAAGTTGCTAGGTAAAAGCATAGATTGTGTATAGAACGAAATCAAAATGATTGATTTTAGCTTTAGAGTATATGCAGCATCACAAAAGAAGTCGAGTTCTTCAGAAGAAGGCATCATCAACGCTGCTATAAGAATTTGTTTCCACACAAATGCTACAAACTTCTTAAATTTGATCTATTAAATAAATTCCAGTGAGCATCATAGCCTCCATAAGAATGAAATATAGGATTCAGAAACATACGCCATCACAATTCCTGATAGAATTTCTACACAAGTAAATCATTAAATGTTATAGAAGATGTACCATACTAGAAAAAGTAATTGCAAGGGATGCAATCAAAGGCCTAAAAAAAGATTCAAGGTAATTCATACCTAAGCTAAATCTGATATCAATAGCAGCACCAAGTCACTGATGGAGATAGTTTCTCTTGTCTCCAAGTGTTCCATTTTCTTCTGTAAAGCCAGCAGCACGGGCCTCAGCAAATACACGAGAATTCGTTCTCAAACCAATCTACACTGAAGGCATTTTCGAGGTTGTTAATAGCAAGCACAAACATATACAAAGTGCAAACAAAAGCATATATATTGTATAGAACGAAATCAAAATGATTGGGTTTAGCTTTAAAGTTAATTTAGTCGTGATAAAAAAGGATAGCCATATTATCCTTACTGCTGCCAAGAAAATATAAGTTGTTAGCAAGATGATCCTTCAGTGAGAAATAGTAATTAAATAACGTAAAATGACATCTTTTTCTCGTTATTTCTTAGTCTGCATCCGCTGTTTTTATTAATTTTCACTTCATCTTGTCATCTTAATTTATCTGTTTCTTAGTGCACGCTGCATGGTTCTATTAGAAAACTTGGAGTTGAAACTTTAGTAGTGATTTTTGTTTAAGGCCTCTTTTAAATTAGATAGATGACAAAGCTACATCAATCAGTTCAATGAAGGTTAACTCGTGAGCAGTTTTATCATTTATTTATTTGTTTGAAGTGCAGAATCAGGATGATATTGCACGAAGATTGGAAACGATTGTTATAGAGAGCATATATATTCGTACCAAATTCATTCGACTTCTCATATCAAACTACGACTAAAAATTTCATATCTTTAGAATTCTCACAATGATTGCGTGCATAATGTACTTAGAAATCAAAATTTCACAAAGAGATAGGTTGATACCTGATGTATACAAATGATGAAAGTCAAAATTGATAAAAAAATTCGATTCACTTTGTTGAGGCTTCATCAAATTGGAAAAAGTCCAATCAAGCCATCAACTCTGATCATATCAATGCACCATGCCCGACGCCCATCTCCCTCGTTTTCTTTCTAAATCGAAACTTTAGCCAACGACCACCATAGCCAACACCCATCTCCCTCTTGCTCTCTGTGAATGCCGACAGAGCAGCTCTCTGTGAATGCCGAAAGGGAAGCGGCCCCTTGGGCTTCTCTTTTCTCACTTCTCACTTCTCACTTCTCTCGGTTTCCTATCTCTCTAATTTCTGTCGGATAGTACAACAAACTAATCTCACCCTTTTGTTTTGCTTTTCACTGTTCTATTTTGCTATGTAGGCTATATAATTTAAAACTATAATTTTTTAAGTATAACTAAAAGAGGCTATGAAGGGCAAAATAGTACATGTATTTTATTATTTTCGTAGGGGGCTATGGTAAAAGGTTTGAGGGCTATATTTAAAATTACCCATTAGCAAATTAATATTCCTGTAATGGTTTTAATCAAGCCCAATCCAAATAATTTCCGGCCCACGTAGCCCAATCCAAATAATTTCTGGCCCACGTAGCCTTATCCAAATAATTCGTGAAAGATTACAAGTCCTGAAGGCAAATATGAATTCTGACAAAAATTATGGGGCGAGATCACAAACTGTAATTTAAATAAAGGACCAAATGTGAAAATTGCGGATGGGATGTTCCAGAACTTCCAAGTCTTCAACGAACTCCGTTCCAATTTTAAGACAGTCTTCTTCCTCGCTCTAAATTTTCTACTCCATTTTATATACACACACACCTTTATTTTCTTTTTCTTAGAGTGGTCGCCCAAAAATAGCGATGGGGGATTTTGAAGATCAAATGGTACTTCTTTCTCTTCGATTTATCTTTCATCCAGCTTGATTTGCATAGATCTGTTTTTTTCCCGAATATATCATAGATATTTCGAGGCGATCTGTGAATTTCCTCGGAACAGTTTAATTGGGTCTGATGCTTTGAGATTCTTGGGTTTCTCTGTAGTGTATATCTGTGGTGTGTTGCTTATTTGCTTGTCATTGGATTTTCATGAAAAATAATTCATTTGTTGGAAAATTGGGCTCATATTTCATGTACGGAATAGCTGGATAGTTATTTATTGAACACAAAATGCAGTTGGGAAAGAAAAAAAAAATCCCACTCTGCTTGGGAATATAGTGCGGATCATAAAATAATACCACAGTGAGGCAATGGGCACTCACCAAATCACTAGATCATGGATAAATTATATAGATGCAGTAGGTACGCCAGTCTTGTACTTTAGATGCGATCATAAAGACCTAAAAATTGTGTCTTGGAAAACAAATTAAATGTAGACTGGAAAGATTTCCCAGATAGGAACCTGTGAGTTAACTGTAGTGTTTGGAAGCTAAATTTTTTATTTGCACCAACAATAATGCATCACTGGATGGTCTGGATGTTATCCAAGTTACAGGGATATATGAGTAAGTTCCTGAGATCAGCACCTGGGAGTTCTCCAAACACAATTTTCAGGCTCACGGATGATTCTCCGAGGAAATAGTTCAGATCTGTTTCTGAATTTCTGAGCTAGCAGCATTAGTATTAACCTGTATTGTATAATTAAATAGTTCTCTCTTCTAGCTTCTCATTCCAGTTTTTGGGTTCTCTCATCTTTCCATTTTTCTCATAAATAGTAGTACATCACTAATTAAAGACAAAAATACACCTACCAACCACTAGTGCAGTTTGACTTTTCTTGCAGGCATTTAAACAAATGGTTTTCAATTAAGCCGAGTCTAGTTGGACCTCCACAGTTTTGAATTTCTTATTTCGTCTAGAAACACTTTAGCTTGTTGGTTTTTCAGATGAAAACTTATAATGTTCTTATCTTTCTTCTAGTAATTGTACTCATTTTGTTCATTTAAGGTCTTTTTTCTCTTTGCATTTTTATTTTCTATTTAATGATTGCTTTTGCTTAAATCTGTTATTGGTTATTGTTTAATTTATTTATGAACTAGGCGCTACTATGTTGTTCAGTAGTTATTCGTGCATGGAGTGAAGCAATATGTTGATCAAATTTAGAACTTCAATTTATTTGAGGCAGCTGATCATATATGCACTCACACTCTGGGCTTGTAGAACTGCATTTGAGGCATATGTATGCTATCGAGAAATATGGTTTATTGCTAATATTACGTTAATATGAACTAGCTCTTGTCCAATTTATGTATCTGTGCTCAATCATCATTTTATTGCACTGCCCGTCATCTTAACTTGTGCGCAAATTTCAACAGAAGAATATGGTCCCAGATGCTGAAGCCAAAGGATTGAACCCAGGATTGATTGTATTGCTTGTTGTTGGTGGGCTGGTTTTGGCATTCCTTGTTGGTAATTATGCGTTGTACATGTATGCCCAGAAGACCCTTCCCCCGAAGAGAAAGAAGCCCATCTCAAAGAAGAAGATGAAGAGAGAAAAATTGAAGCAAGGTGTATCTGCACCAGGAGAGTAGAATGTTATTCCCTTTTAGAAATTGAGCTGCTGTTTCTTTGTATGCCAACTGTTTGAGGATATTATCAAGATATAGCACTACAGCGTCTTTGGACACTCTTTAATGATATCCCCCAGTATCAGATAGAACTCAACCTTTACATTTAGAACCGCCATAGCATGCTGTTTTTGCAAGCTGAGTAAAAGAAGGATGCTATTTGTCTTATCATTACGTATGCTCTTTTGCTGTGACTGCAGTTTTGATGCTGTAACATTGGAGTCTTGCCTTTGCTGTATGGAAGCAAGCATGTTCGATGTTAAGCCCATAAGTGCAAATATAACCTTCCAAAGCCACATAAATGGAATCTTAAGATAGCTTTTGTTTGAACTGAACTTAAACAAATACAAATTTCAAGTACCACAAACTGAATGTGGTGGTGACAATTTTAGATGAATTGTAGAAAATGTGGAAAAAACACTAGAAAGTATGCTTCTTTATACTTTATAGTACTACTGTATTATATTTCAACAAACCGTACATACTGCCTATAAGCGGCTTATACACAGAACAAGTGACTAATAAAACCCACAGTTCACATTCTGATAGAAAGGAGTCCCATCACAAATTACAAAGTAGACAATTTATATGAAGGCCAAACGAAACCGAAAACCGTTTATGCTCCACGCCCCATGTTCTGCTCCCCAGGTGGAATCATGACTACGAGGCGTTGGCTATTGAATCCGGGATGTGGAATCCTACGACGAATTTCACGTCCCTCCTGACAGAGGGCACAAGCATGGCAGAAAACATGGGTAGCAAAATCACAGGCCGTTTCACACTGCTCGCGCTGAACCTCATCCTCTACAAAGCTTCCACAGCACCCACATGATCTTGCAAGTGCCTCACAGCTTCCCTGTAATGCAAGTATCTAAGATTAAGTACGCCTTTCATATTAATATGCATGCATTCCAGGAACATAAATGCTAAATATGGTTCCCGTTGAACGGTACAAAACCAGTTGGGACTCCCATCCAATTCACACCAAGGTATTAATTAAACCTAATCTTGTTTCCAAATTGTCAAAGGTTCTTGCAGTATATAGGAGAAACTAATAAATATATATGTTTCAAGCTGTCCCACTATAAACAGGTTGCCTAGAATAGGGCATTCCTCATCATAGAGAAAGTGATGCATACTTTTTCTTGCACTTGCCCTTGCTCTTAGTATTTGCTCTCAAATCCATTCAAGAGGAGAAGACAACGAAATGAACAGTTCTAGCAAAGAGCATAGTATGAAAGAAATGGAAAATATAATAGACCCCACATACTAAATAACATGATTTTCATGGAAAGTCTCTCTCATAAAAAGGGCCACACTGATATCCTAAAGACGGAAGCAATAAAACATGCTGAACGACCATGCAACAGAAAGCTAAACTCTGCCCAACTGTTGCAGCTTGCCTCTTGATCATATCATATCATAGGATGAATTATATAATTAGATAGCTACCTCAAGATTAAACTTGCGGCGAATGGCTGTACGGATTGGATAAGAGAACCACGGGGCGAGGCAATTCCACCCGAAAAACGTATTCCCCAAAAAGTAGAGACCAGTGTAAGGCAAGCAGTGATTAGCAAAAGTACCAGGAGCAGATCCCAGTCTCTCTACACTGCTCCCATAAAGTACACAAGGAGCCACACTACCCAATAAACCTGCCCAATGTCACAGCTATCATTAAAACCATCACAAAATAAATACCCAAAGAGTGAAATCAAAATCTCATTTGATTAACAAGATACTGTAAGTAATCAGCTCAGAAGGTGAAAACAGTTGATCTCACAACATTAATCCCATAGGCTTTTCCTCCGATTAAATTACATGTTAATAGCAAACACAATTATATTCTAGCATTATAGCAAATTCTGGATTCACCCAGCCTCCATTCAATTATCACATTTCACACCCTTCTCAATTATGTTTATTCGCAAATATACATCCTAGTCTTCAAATTATTTCCCCCAGAGCGTAGATTAAGAATCTGAAACCAGTATCAAACCCACAAACCATATTCAACCCAAAAAGGACCCCAGATCACCAGCTCCTTATAATACAATCAATAAATCACCCAATTAAAATAAAAATCAAATCTTGAACTGGAGAAAGAAAAAACAGAAGTAGAAAGAAACTCACAAACTTCAAGATCGCTACTGCAGAATTCATCATTCCTTCCAAGACAAGAGAGGAGGCCAGAATCCCAGTGGGTCCTTTCCGCCGTGGGAATCTCCGCCACTGGTAGGCCTTCGGCTGTCCATCCCACCGGAATCGCCGCAGGAAGCGGCGCTCCGATGTTCTTGCCGGTGGGGGCACAGGATTTCTTCGCATCTTTCATCCCGAATTCTTCCTGGTCGCCTTCTTGGTTGGGTAAAAGAGGATTGGATTCATCGGAATTGGCCATATCAAAAATATTAAATCTGTTGAGTTGTCTCAGAGGATAAGTACTGTATGTGAAATTGGATTCCGGTAGATTTGTGATAAAATTATTGCTAGTCTTCTCTGGTTTCAGCTCCCAACCGACACCTTGGCTACTTGCACTATTTTTATAAATAAATAAATAATCGCCGTCGAATGCGTAGAGTAGATGAGAAGGAATTCACAAATTTTGTAGTATCATTAACAAATAATTTTCCCACAAATAATAACCAATAATTAAATTGAAGGACAGGTTAGGAAAAATATTTGAAATAATATTTTGCATTACGATTTTTAAATTTTATGTGTTTTTCTATTATAAAAGAAGTGTTGTGATTATACACAATAAAGGTATATAGTGTCATTTTTAACTAAATGGAAAAAATAAGTTAAGGTTTCTTGTATACTTTTAATTTGTTTTAAATAAATGTAATTTCTAATGTTGTCTCATTTGGCCCATCGATGGAGATTAATGCTGTTTTTAAGTAAATAGACAATCATAACGGTTTTCTTTTTCTACTTTTGAGGACGTCAAAGAAAAGTTAGTGATTTACAAGTGAATAAAACAGTTATTACTATCCATTTAAAGGCTTCAAGAAAGATTGAGAAAAGCATTAATTCACTTTTAAGGTTGTGAAAGAAATACTCTCAAAAAAAGGTTGTCAAATAAAGTTTGTGATCTACATGAACAAGCGCAAATAGGGAAACCGGATATTTAAATTGAATAATTTTATCATTTTTAACTTTAAACTTTTATTCATTTTATCTTATTAAAATTGACTTGATTTGATTAAATTTGTGAAATTTTTTTAATCAAATCAAATCATTTTTAGTCATTTTTTATGAGACAAGTGGAATATTGATATAGTAAATTTAGAATTTTCCCTAAAGGAATAAGGAAAATGACTATTAATATAATAACTTAATTATATACTCTATCTGTTCACTAAAATTGATCTATTTTAATTAAATAAGTAAAAACTTTTGATCTAGTTCACATGGGCCGAGTGTTTTTCGGGCTCAGACAAGTAAAGTACTCAAAGTAGTTGTTTATTTAGCGGACTAAACTTTGCTTCCTTCCTTCCTTGTATGGAATTATTCCAATTTCCTAATTTGTAATGGGTTGGTTCAAATCTTAACTAAATACTCCTAAATTAGTAAAATTACATATGGGGAATTTCATTCTAATTGCTAGTGGGTCAAATAGCAAACCATCGATAATTATCAAGTGCTTAACACTTATTTTTTGGTTTATTGTATTATTGTTATTTATTTTTTAGTTTATGGTTTGTATTTTTATCTGTCTTCTTATATAAAAGGAAACATACAAAGCCAGCCAGATATGTGGATAAAACTGAATACCCACAGATAACCGAAGACATACGTAGTAGATACTAGATAGGGGCCAAGTACAAAACTGGCCACCACAAAATACAAAAAAACGTGTACAATTTTAATTTATTTATTTATCACCATCATCCATTTACACATTCATTTAAATACTTTTTGACTCGTTGATAAAATTGCTAAAATCAATGTTTATTACTTCAAAGATCATGTGTGTGTGTTTTATCTTTTGTTTCACAAACTCTAGAATCTAGATAATTAAATTACTGTTAGCGGTTGAAATAAAGATTATATTTTACAAACTCCCCATTTCATTTATTTAGTATATAAATATAAGATAATGAGTAAAAAGAGAAATCAAAGTCTCTCTTCGTTACCCACTTTTCAAGCCATTGAAATCTCAAAAAGGGCATCTTTCTCATGATCGAGTAATCAACAGAATGACAAAACTCCCTCCAAGAACAAAATAATTAATGGTAAAAACATATGATTAGTATTTAGTTCTGCTGTAATATGTATGTAATTAATTTCTTTAAGCAGCAACAAACAAATCACAATCTGCTCAAAGTAATTAAAAACCATTAATTAATCAGCCAAAAATAAGTCAAAGAAAATCTATGGATTTTGCTGTGAATCATCACCAGCTAACCTTGTTTGCCTCAACAAAATAGCTTCTTCACTGAGTCTTTCTCCTGCTCTTGCAGGCTCCGATTTACATCTCGTTAGTAGCAATGGATGAACTGCGCCCATTTTCTTAATCTCTTCAACATTTTCAGCTGTATTTACCATCTCTTTGCACCCACTTTCTGCTCTACCTTCTTCATTTTCTTCTTCTTCCACATTAATGCTGCTGCTGCCTGGCAATTCTGCCGATACGTCGTCGTTTTCGGTGTTGTTATCTTCGTCTTTCTCAGCTAATGGCGAACCCCAAAATCGACCTCCCAAGGACGAAGATCTATAGGGAGCGGATCTGCACCTCGTCAACATTAGTGCATTTTTCGGTGGAGAAGAGGATGATTCGAGACATCCCCTTTGATTTTTCAGAGATCCAGCTCCGAGATTCTCACACCTATTTGCATAATCCGGCTCGCTCTCATTGCTACTGCAATGTCCATTACCAACACAATCGATATTATTATCAGATTTCGCACCTCTCGAATTGGAGGAAATCCTAGACGAATCTCTAGAATCGACCTTCCTCCTGCAGTAATCACCCCAACCGAAGAGCGAGCCGCACTTGCAAAACATCCCCGCGAACGGATTCTTACAGCGTCGGAGGAAGTTCGGGGAAGTAATCTTCCCGAAGCAGGTCGCTCTCTTGAGCCACCAGCGGCGGCGGCGCTTGATGGAGGTTGTCCTGGGCTTTGATTTAGCGGAGCGGCGGACGCGAACCTGGCCTATGCAGGTAACTTTGGGGGAGGAGGGCTCTTGGATGAGGGCAGGGGCGCTTCTCCTGCTGCGAAGGTAGAACATGGGGCTGGACCTGGAGCGCCCCCGGCTGCGGCTGCCGACATTGGTCCGCAGAAACCGCATTAGCGGCGGCGGAAACTTGTCCGTCCTGCTAGGGCTCGATAACGGCTTCGATAAAACTTTCATTCTTTGCAGACTCTACCAATTACTGTTGGAATTTCTAGAGCTCGCACCTCCCTCTCACTGTTTATCCACAAACACACACACACACAGAGAGAGAGATATATATAATATACAGTACGTGCGTGCGTGGTTGTGTGGCGAGGAGGATAGTATTAGTAGTAGGGTAGGCTAGCCTTGCCTACCAAAGTAGGTCTGATACTGAACTGAAGGAAGCCATCAAGTGTGGGAGAGAGAGTAGGGGCTTCTTTTTCTCTGCATTCTCCTCTCATTTACTTCCATTTTAAATTGTTTTTTACTCTTTTTATTTATTGTAATCTCTCATTGTGAATTGGACATAAAATATACTCCATGTAAAAAAGTGTTTATTGTTCTTTTTTAATTACTGCACGCACGCATCAGTGAATGAGACGTTGCTTTCTTTCCCCATTATTTTAAATAATCACACTTTTACAACTTCATCGTCTACCTCTTTACACAGAATTTATAAATTGGTTTTTTCCACTTGTCTTTACTCTCATTACTAATAAGTATGTTTAGTGCGTTTAGGGTATTCGAATTCAACGTTAATTAATGGTGCTCATTATTTCCTTCAGAAACATTTCCCATACGAGTTTGCACAATTTTCTTTATGATGTCACACAAAAGTGTGGACATTTACTTTTATTATACTAGTCACATCAAATTCATTCTATTTTTCTACACAACCAATTATCATTTATTAATATATGTGCTCATAGGTACTCGGAGTAAGTTTTTTTAGGCCTTGGCCTTGAATATCATTTGTGTGAGCTTAATCTAGCACGTACGAATAATAGTGACGTTACCAAGTGCAAGGAGAGATTAAGCAGGGAAGTGCATATGCATATGGTGGTATTTTTGAGGTTTAAAGAGTAAAAATAGATATGGGTATTAATTAATGAATTAATAATGTCTCTTTTTATTCTCTTTTACTATACATTCATCATCAGGTATATATATAACCCATAGGTGAGGTGGTTAATTGAATTTGCCCCACACAACAGAACACAACTGAAAAGGACGAGAGAAAAGACATGATAGGAGCGGCCCTCTTCTCTTCTCTTCTCTTCTCTTCTGCAGAGATAAAGAGAGAAAGAGAGAGAATAGACCCCTTATTTCTAGGAGATAACGTTAGGACTTAATGGAAAATAAAATTTCAACTTAGTTTATTACGCCTTGCTTTAGGTGAGTTCTTACTTCTTAGGACTAGGTAACTTTCACAAGGCTCATTGCATGGCAATAGGTACTTCATCGTTCTCACCTTCCTTGGAAATATCATCAAATGATTATAGATTCTTAATGATGGCATCTTAACATGAACAGTACTAGCTTGCTTGTGAAATATGGTGAGTTTTGGGAGTTTGTATTGATGGAGATGATCAAAGTAGTTGAATGGTGATGTATAGTGTTACTTCACACCAACCTGTTCTAGCGATCTTCTAACCAACAATCATTATTTCCTTTTTCTTTTTCTTTTTCTTTCATGGGATGCTAAAGCTAAAGGCAAAAACTTTACAAGCAACTACAAACTTGATTTGACAAGTAAACAACTTTCTCAATTTAACCTTTCCCCATTGTATTTTGTGCTCGAATATTTGGTAGCGCCCACCACCTCTTTCCCCAAGTCAATCAATAGATTTTTTCCCCACTAAATTGCCCCCACAAACAGCCACTAAAAGTCAACCGAGGCATCACACACACTCTCTCTCTCAACTTTTCATTCTTGAGTCTAAACCTCACTTATCTTAACTTAGAATAAACAATAAGCTAGGAAACATAGAATATGACATTTCACTTGAGGGGACCACTGCATGGAGAAGAGCAAATGGTATCTACACTGTCAATAATGTCACAGATACATTTGCAGCATATTTAGGCATCCGATGATACTTAGTTTCCCACTTGCTTATGGATCAAAGACTCATTTCTGGGTACAAATGTATGATTCGTAGCCTATGCTTCGTTTCATTCCAATACCTGATTTTGGTCCCACCTTCTCTTCTTCACTCTCATCTTCACATAATGTTGCTTTGACATCCCCTTCATCCTCGCCTTCTTCATCTGGGTAAACAAAATCACCAGAACACAGTCGAGATAAAGCTAAGTATTCAAAATGTAAAATCAATGTGTAATAAAGAAAGAAAAAGGAGTGTTGTGGTGCCTGAACCAACCATTCACTAGCGAGAACTCAGTGAGGCGTTTGACACAATCTTTGAGCGCTTGGAGCTCAGCTTCTTTCTGGTGGAGTTTGGAATGTGCACGATGCAACTCAGTCTCTAGTTCAGTTATTTGGCTTTCCTGTTGCTCAACAAGCAAATGGCACAGTTTCTGGTTGAGTTCACCTGGCAATACTCCACTGTATCGATAAGACTCTGAATTCTCGAAATCTTCTAATGGCTGTCCTTCAGCCAAAGCTCCAGCCTGCATGTTAATAGTACAAATATCGCATCATATGCTTTTTCTTGAACTCTCTGACAGTGGTTTTATAAGCATTTTATCACACATGAGCCTAAGCTAAAGTAGAAATGTAATGTGAGATGTAAATACAAATTAAAGAGAGCATGACAATATTCATTTAGATCCAGGTTTAGAGTAAGCTAAAATAGAACTAACCTCAAAGAAATCAGTTCTTCCTTCCGAGCTAGACGCTTCCATAGCACACCATGGAAGTTTTTGAAGTTCGGACTCTAGCTCTGCTTCCAATTGATGCATTTCTAACACCTCAGGTTGCTGATTATCCGAAAGAAAGCTACTAGCATAATCACCTTTGTCAGTCAACATAGGAGAAACTGCTTTTGTAGCATCTTTGCTCTTGGCAGCGACCCTAATGAAAGTTGGATCGTTATATCTTCTTTTGACAAACTTTTCACTTATTTCAGCTTCATTCTCAGCAACCGAGATATTGACATTCTGAGTGTTTTTCTTTCTTGAGATTTCAGCTTTTAGTTCTTGGACAGTTTTTACAGTCTCATCCATTGCAGAGTTCAGTTTGGTAATTTCAGCAGTTCCAGCCGACATCATATACATTATCCCGACACCAACACCCCAGCCAAAGGTATTTTCTGAAAAGGCATGACATGTTGACACACCATTTAAATACTTGACTAGGTATAGAAAAGTATATATTTACTGAGAACCAATGACGGGACATGAAATTTTGTAAGAGAAGAACCATCAATATTCAATATTGCCACATAAACCATACATTCAGATGAAATTGCAAGAACCAAGAAGTAGAAATTCAAAAAGATCTACGAGAGAAGGGATAGTTCAAATAGGACAAAAAAGGCTTACCTGCATCTAAAACAATCACTTTTGTCGAACATAAAGAAAACCAAGTCATGCCTATGCCAGATCATTTCATTTGAAGTATCAAAGCTATGAGTTTAGTGGCTATTACAGCAAAGAACATGCGAGGGTGAATACTTAATTCATGTGTATCTGATTCTATCGACTTTATAGCTTTGGGCAAACCCCAGAATAGGCTTGGATTACATTGCAGATTGGCTTTAGTAGCCTCTTGATGTCAAGTGAACACTACTATTTCTTGAAGCTACACTATTCTGAAAACAGTAAGTGATTCACAACAAAAGTTCTAAAAAACTTTGGGTAACTAGTTCTCTTGACTCAGTCTCTTAGCTTGAGGTTCTTTTTGAACCAAGATCAAAAACTAACTAATTCTTAAACAATTGAGCCTTTCTAAAATATATACATACTATAGCTGGATACTCAAGATGAGCCGCTCCTTGAGCAGGTAAAGCTTGAGAATTGTACTATGTTTACGAAGAAATACTATACAAGCCAGTTTGTTGCTTATGACATGATCAAACTAACAAAAAAAAGGGATAGGGTCTAAATAACCCCCAAATGTTTGAAGCGAAAAGCAAAGCTTCCCCATTGTTTGTTTTGTACAATGCTGCACAAGTTTCATATAGATTTCGTTGCCAAACTATTTTTATTGCAAGAATATCCAACTGATACGCCACAGTCACGTTCTAATCTCGAGATTTTATACTTCAGTTTACTCAGGCTACTAATTGAACCCTAAAGTAGGTAGAATCACAACTAGATCTGCAATAACCTAAACATATGAACTAAATAAAGAAATGAATGAAACAAAAACTAACCTTTTGAAACACAAGATTCACACCTCCCTGCAGCGTGCTTCCCAGTTCTCCTCTTCTTCAAGCAAATAGAAACCCTTCTTCCACTCCCATTTTCTACCTGATCCGCCACTGCCACCTCTTCCGGCGCCCCCTTCTTCCTTCCCATCTTCGAACCGCCATTTCTCTTAAACCCATTCCGACTATTTTTCCTAAGTTCCTTGGGAGCTGCTCTCTCCGGGCATGAAAACCTAAAGATTCGAGTGCTGCTTTCTTCACATGCATCGTCTGATTGAACGACTAAATCTGGAGGCGGTGGAGATTGAGTTTCATTGGATTCCAGGTTTGTTTGCTTGCAATCAGAAGTTTCAAGGGGGGTTTTGGATTGAGCGTCGTTGGGGCTAATAAATTTCTTTGCTAAAATGCCAGATCCTGCTGCTGCAGCTGCTGCTACTAGCACTTGCCACATTTTGATCTCTCAAATTCTAAAGCACAGAAACAACAGCTAGCAAGGCCAGATTGGAAACGGCGAAAGCTGCATTCTACTTCTACAGATAGAGACTAGATTAGAGAGAGAGAGAGTGACTGAGAGATCACTAACTCCCTGATTTAAAGCTTCATCTGTTCGGTGGAAGGAACCATGTGAGTTAGATTCTGAGACCAACACTTCTCTTTTCTAATTTCCATACTTCTTTTGAACAATAAATAAATAAATTTAAAATAATACTCCATTTAAGAGTAAAGTTGGTCACGTGTTCCCCCGCCTTGTAATTTTTTTTAAAGTAAGCTTCTATGCATTTCTCCATCTATTTCCACTCGCATTTAACTGTCCTTTATTGCAGAAGATTTATTAGCAAAGGATTTCGTAGTAAAGTGAATTGAAAGAGAAAATTACACAAGACAAATAAGATATAATCAAAATTTATTGACTTTTGTAACCAAATAATTGAATAAATGGAGTAAAAGAAAAAATAATTGTAGTTCATAGGTCAAGTCATATTAAGTCCGGATATCCAAATTTATTTTCCATATAAGTTACTCCTATTAGTTTTAGTGATTCAATCAAATTTGAAAAAGAATAATTAAGTTTCTAACAACATATCGAGTTTTAATTTCATGTGATGAATATTGAATAGCTTAATATCTAGATCTATAAATTCAGAATTGAAACAAATGCGTGTTTTATGAAAACTTACTTTAAATTATTGGTAAAGATAAAGAGACTCCTATATATGGTTGCAAAGTTTTGAAAAAGGTCCAAATCTAACGATTAAATAAAAAGAGTTCGTGACCGTTTCAAAAAGGTAATTCAATAGGATAAAGGTGTTTGCACAACTGTTTCTTTTAAATATTGAATTGCTATGCATGATACTCGCCAATCACCAATTGACAAATTCATACAGACATAACAAAATGCACTTCAGTAATTTATGATTTCTTCATTTATTGCAACATTTTTTTCAATCTATGCAGTAGCTCATAGCGCAGCAACTTTGACCTATATTAATAAACACAAAATATGTCTCGGTATAAAGGGTAACAAAACAGGCTAGTGATTTATTTGTTACTGAACCAGAATCTCATTGCAAACTGTAAATAGTTCACATGTGATCTTCACTGATAGTGAAGTTGCCTACTTTCTTAGTAGCTTTGAGCTAGAGAAATTAAACACTTCTCAAGTTCCTAATAGCGGCTTGTGTAGCACCCTGCATAAAGAAAACTAGAATAAATTAGTATAGCATATGCTACCCAAATGCATTATGATGTTATTTGGGTATATACCAATTAATGTGCAACTCAGTGTGCTTGCTAGCACTCAAGTATCAACATCATGCCATCCGGTGCAAGTAACAAATGAGTAAGAAATATAACAAAGGCTTATACATCCAATTAGGGGGGACCAAGCAAAAACAGAAAGACAAGTCACAAACTTGCTTTGCTTATCTCGTGTGTGTTCTGCATATAATCGACTATCAGATTGAGAGCACACTAGTTGAGCATCTTTTTTTATGGAAGTGAATCCAAGAAGTTACTGATTCAAACGCAAAATCAGCATCCTATATAGCACCTCTATAGCTTTATATTATCTTGGTTACTCTTTTCAGCATTTATACTTTAGAGTGCTTCTAGCATGTGAATGTTATGTTTCTATCCAACACTATCAGAGCTGAAGATAGATCGTTATCTCATTCATTCCCCAGTGGATCAAGACATGGAGTTTTTCCTTTGGTACTTGTTACAACTGACATTCAAATTTAAGGAGAAGATTAAATGCTCTTCTTCTTAACCACACTTTTTCAAAGTATAATAAATGGTGCGGTGCTGAAAGTTGATGGAGCTTGCAAGGACTAAAGGGAGGAAGTCTCTAGGCATTTAATTGTTGAAGATATAGGATTTCTGAGTAAGAAAATATGCCAAACTTATGACTGACCATGACCCATATGTGGAAGATATATCTAGAATCCAAGAAGGCCTTTTTCTGGCACCTAAAATAAATTAATGGAATTACTAGAATGGATGTCAGGGTCTAGCATTCTCATCATCGCTGATAATCAAAGCCTTTTGAATCTTAATCCCAGCTCAAGATTATTACAGAAAATGGCACTATGGACCAAATTCAAAATGTCCCTGAACCATACTTAAACCACAACAATAGACAATACTTTAAACGAAAAGGACGAGAAGACTCCAATTTAGGATTTTATGTCATGCGAAAACCAATTGAATTCTGGAGGTCCACTAATGAGAAAAGAGCAACTTTTTGGCTAAGTGACTACTCTGAAAATCCGTTTTCCTAAGTACGAACTTTGTCCTTCAAAATTTCTTCCTTGTACTTCTTGCAGTGGGACTAAAGTGAATCTCAACAAAGCACCGGATTGCAATTCCAACCTTTTCCTGGAGATGTCCCTACTCTAAAGGACCATTGGAGAAATGGCCTTCCGTCCCAATTTCCAAAAGTGATCCTAAAATACTGTCATTTTAGGAGCTAATCCAGACAATGTTGGTTACTCCATGATACTAAGACTTACAAAAATAAGGTAAGAGAAGCTTATCCCAAGAGATATGGTGAGTTGATTTAATGTGAAACTAGAATGTCCCCCTTCAACAACAAGTTGAAGTCCTGATATGACAAGCACCATTGGCGGAAATCCAGGACCAAATTGGAAAATAACATAGTACTATCAAACTTATTGTCTCCACTCTCCAGTACCCCCAGATACTGACATTAAACAGAACATAAATACATATATACTGAAATGCCAACTCTAAGTAATTTGTAATCCATAGATCGCAAGCTGAAAAGCAGGTGATAAAAAATTTATCTAGCAATGCAATGCATAAGCAGCTAACACCCAATGATCCTCTCTGAATTATAACATATCCTCACATTCGCATGTTTTAGATCAGAAAACATGCTCAGCACACACATTAGGTCAACGTAACATATATTCCCGCAGGTATGCACTTGTGTCCTATAATATGATTGTTGTGTATGTTCTTCTTTTACCAGAACTATCAACCAAATAGGCGTACATAGCACTTAACGTATAGAAAATTGCAGCTCCAAAATGCACGCTAGTACAGCTATTGTAAATGCGATGATACGAGTGTTTCTAAAGATCCACATAAAAACGAACTGGACAAAATCAAGCCATAATTTCTTTAGTAAGGAATCTAGGAAGGAATTCACATACCCCCATTATCAATCCGAGCGCTTATAGGCCTGCTTCCTCGTCGCTCTAGTGTTTTCGTACTCAAACTTGAGCACATTGGGGATGTGCGAAGTGTCCTTGACATAAAGCAATCTACCGAAAGCACTCTCCTCCATAGCCGGAAAATGACACCTGAACCAATTGTTAACAATCCAGAACCAGCCTCCGCCGAGAAACAACCCCAGCGCAGCCCCGGCGAAGACCTGCGCCACCGTGTGGTAGCCCAGATAAACTCTCGAATACATGGTGAGCACCGCCATGGGCCAGACGATGAGCAGCACCATGGCCATCTGATTCCGGAAGAGAGCGCCGATCCTGAAGTGGGTGAGGAGGGTGAAATAGATGGCGAAGAAGAACATGTACTGGGAGTGGCTGGAGGGCCAGCCGTGCGAATCGCACATCTCGAGGAGGGCGCAGGTGGCGGGGCGGGCCTGCTGGAAAAAATTCTTGATGAGCTCGTTGATGACTTGGGAGATAAGTAGGCCGATGGCGAAGAACATCCCCTGCAGCTCGCGACGGAATATGAAATGGGAGACGAAGCCGCCGAAGCTAATGAAGACGGGGACAAGGGAAATCCATGCCAGGAAATGCCCCAACTGATCGCCCTTCTGGTACCGCACGTGTGTTAGGGTTACGGCCTTCAATGGCGGGTGCCCACTGGGATTCGTCATCGAAACTGGAATAGGGACGAGGAGCAGATCTCGGCTTGGCTTGGGTGGAATTCGAATTCTAGAGAGAGAAGAAGAAAAATGCAGTGATTCGCTGTGCAATTGTAGAACTCAGAAAGAAAAGAGTGAGTTGAAGAATGTATGTTATGTGATGAGGGAGAAAGAAAGGAAGAGACTCAATTTGCAAATAATTTACTATTTTTGGTTCGTCTTTAACTTAACTCTTTTATAATCTGCTTTCAACTTTTCTAGTTTGGTAAATACATTATACTCCATTTTTCTCTACATTTGATAATTTCAGGGAAGTGTTTCATAGAATTATACATTCATAATTGGTTTCAAATTTAGAGAGGATAGGATCGCGCAAATACACAGAATTAATTTTGGGTAGAATTATTAACTCTTGCCATCATGCTATTATACTTAAAAATAAATTCTCAACGTAATGTTAATGTTATATAATACAACAGCCTCAGCGAAAGTTGTAGTATTCTATTACAAAACCTATCTACACCAAACTTCCTAGTATAATTTACCCATAAACAATTCACTAATATACATGTACTTGACTTGAGGTATACATCATTTGAAAGTAGGCTGCTTCTCTCTTGCTTTGGAGAATTGTGCATCTCCATTTAGTACAGAACTTATGAAGCTTTCTGCCGCTTCTTCAGTTATTTCGCCCTCAGAAACTGCGTAAGTTCCTCTCTTCCGTTTGTAGGCCAACAGGAGCTCATCTGATGATTGGACCAACCTTGATTTGTTGAGGGAGGTTAAGAAAGATTGCTGCTCCGACGCATCCAAGAGCACATACGAGACCGAGTCCCTCGAGCCATAAGCTGACTTTTGTCCCCTAGAAAATGATTTCTGAGAAACCTATAACAAAACAAATCAAATTTTCACTCAGATCCCAACATGGCAAAACACAAGTGAAATTTGGTTGGTTATGCAGTAGCATCACTTAAACAAATCTATGCATCATGAAGGTGCCAATAAAAAGTAAGGAGCTTACAGATTGCAGAATCTTTTGTAACTTGTCCCGAGTCGTTACTGATCTAAAAACACCGATCAAACAGACCGGAACTTTCTCGCCACAGTTATCATCAAAATTTAAAGTAGTAAGCACCGGTATGCTCAATTCACTATGACCCTTTCTGACATAAGCCTTCTTATTCTTTTTCTTGAATTTTTCAAGCAAGTGACCGAGCTCTTGAACTGCAGATTTCAGATCATTTACCGATATACCAGACTTGATAATCTCTTTCTCACCGTTTGATAGGCAGCCAACAATGGCTGGAAGTGAATCAATCCCCAATCTTCTCACAGATGGGTCTGAAGCATCATGAACCTATGATTCAATAAACCAATATCTGTTAATACATATATAGACACAAAGAGTGTAGGAGACACATGTGATGTGACTGAAGTACCTCAGCATCATAGAACAAGAAAGGCTTGTGATATAAGCCGCTAAGTGTTCGCCAGATAACAGGAGTGCTCTTCTTGAATCTTAATAGACAGGAGCATTACATTGGGTAACCTTCCTGCTTCAGATGCAGCATCTAATTTATCCAACTTGATCCTCTTTGAGAATCGGGGTAAGTGCTCATGACAAAAACTTTTCACGGATTTTATGTCCAAGTCACCACTGTACTCTACCAAAGAAGCCTTTTCACCAGATGCATATGAGTAAACAACAATTTTTGGTTCCCTTCAATGGTATATACCAAACTCCTTGCACAAGGATGTCTCAGATCCACAATTTATACTTCCAACCTGCAAAAGAGAACACGTAAATGTGAAAACCGCTTCAAGCATGAAGCATCTAACTATAAGACCTAATGGAGTAGGAAAATGACCAAATTCCTTTATTGCTCCCTGAAGTGAGCTGGTAACTTCCTCCATAACCGGTTCATAGTACTGGATCTCAGGTGTATTGGACGAGCGAACCAATAAGAGCCATGTCATTCCTTTATCAATTATCTCTTTTCTGTAGAACTGGGAGTTCACAGATGATATGCTCTTTGTAGATTGTCGATTCCCCTGCTTTGTTTTACCTGAGCTACCAAAACTGCCAAACTGATTGCCTCCGGTCATACCACCACCAAAAAAACTAGAAAATACATCACCCATGTCAAAACCACCGTTTCCAGAACCAGGTCCTCCAAATGAAAATGAGAATGATTTTGAGCCTTCTTCTCCACCCATGTTCTGCCATTCACCTGGCTTAAAACTGAATCCATTTTGTCCTGGTCCACTAGTGAAATAGGAATACTCTCCCTGCTGCCCAGGGTCTCCGGCATCAAATCCCCGACTACCGTTGTCATCCCCATAGAGATCATAATTCTTTCTCTTCTGTTCGTCAGATAAGATGTCGTATGCTGAACACAAGTAAAGCAACGTCAGGATGCATGTAAAGACCAAGACTCAGGGTTCAAGATAAATTAAGCATCTAGAGAAAGCAGGAAATAAAGGAAAGTCAAATTGTCCATGTGTACTCCTACTTGAAGAGATACATGAACTGTAAGTAAACATTCCCTATATAAATCACAGAATCGCACGTTAAAAGCAGCTGAATCCAATAGAGGATTAACCAAATTTTTAACAGAATAAAGATTGAGAGAAAATAAAATAGAGTTTATGAGTAATTCTGCTTCGAAGGATAAGGAAATCTGAAATACCATCAACAAGATCATTGCAATCTAAACCTAGAAGACAAGTTATGTGAATAGTACCGTTGTTGATCTCTGCAAATTTTTCTTGGGCACCTTTATTCTTATTTTTGTCAGGATGATATTGCAGAGATAATCTACAAAACACATGCATAAAAGATTTGTCATAGTTTAACTAACAATACCCAAACCAAAGTCCATGTGAATCTTGCAGTGTACACATACTTGTGAAAGGCTTTTTGAATTTCACGGTTACCTGCATTTCGATCAACCCCAAGCACCTGATATAAGAATCATTTTCTAATAAGCTAAATAAAAATATGATAATGAAGTTGTAAAACGGTTCCTATTGAGAATCAGAAAATAGATACACTTCCGTTCTTGTTCCTTGGCAATTTAAAATCTGTATTCTTGGATTAAAGACTCCGCTGCAACTCCGACGTGGCACGTGCTGAAGAGCTCCACGAGCAATTGGGTTTTGGCCAATAGGATTAAAGACTTCGGAGGACTGACATCGAATGATACTTTTTCATCCACCAATTTCCCATTTATTTTGAATTAATATTTATTTTAAGAAAATAATTAATAAAACATTTTAATAAAATAATTTAATTAAATTATGTATAGTAAAATTAAAAAAAATATTAACAAAATAATCAATAAATTCGTAAACGATTTGATTAGAGTCTGCAGACATTTAATAAAAATTTAATAACATACAGTAATCGAGTGTAACATGCTGATACAGCCCCTCGATAATGTGACGCGTACCGTAGGATTGCATACACGTACTCAATCCCAATTAATTAACCCCAACTTCCCTCCAACAAACCCCCGTACTTTCTCTAATATATATATTCATAGCCACCATGTTCAATCAAATCAATTAAAATAAAATTTATAGTACAATTTGTTCAAAAATGTAGGTGAAAATTAAATTCAACTTTTTCTATCTCATTAATAATGACAAAGTTTAATTTACGAGAATTTTTTAATTAAACTATGTCATTATTAAGAAAACATGGAGTAAACACTAATGTGTATAACGGTGATAGTTCTAAAGGTGATGATAACGTGTGGTCCGCTGCGTGCGGGATGGCCTATGATCGTGCGTAAGGTTTGCTGCAACGGTGTTAGCTCGGTGGCAGCATCCACCATGAATCGCCATGGACAGCCATGCAGCGGGCCGGTGTTTCAAAATGACAAAATATAAAACTATCAACACATCAATGTGGTGACAAGTGACAAATTAATCATAAGATAGGTTGATTCAACTATTATGCATATAGATTACCTATTCTATTTTATAGGGATCTTTTCTAATTTAATTAATTTATAACATGATATATAAAGACTACTGTATTCACATTCACATGGTCTTAATTAATAAGTCCAATTTGCAACGTTCGTGTCTCAACAATTAATAAGACATTGAACTATTCAACTACTCTACTGCAACTAGATCTGCAGACTGCAGGTGCATGCCTTCTCGAAATTTCCTGTCATAGTGTAGAAGCTATCCATTAATTGTCCCACATCAACTTGGTAAGGGGGTAAATAAGGAGTTTCAATTCTATACATATCCACAACAAAAATTAAAAAGAAAAAAATAATCTATATATATATATAAGCATCACATTTCAAGTTCAAACCCTATACTTGCCTATAATGTATAAGGCTGCATGCTTAGTGCTCCTCGTGGCGGTGGCGGTGGCGGTGGCGCCGCCAGTGACGGAGGCTGCGGCGGTGACGCCCAAGATCACGTGCGGGAAGGTGACGAGCTTGCTCGCTCCGTGCTTCGAGTATGTGCTAGGCGGCGGAAAGGTGCCGGGGAATTGCTGCGTGGGGGTAAAATCGCTCAACAAGGCGGCGAACACCGCCGCGAGCCGTCGCGATGTTTGCTACTGCCTGAAATCCGTCACCAGCTCCGCCCCTCCCGCCGCCATTAATAAAGCCAAAAGCCTCCCCGCAAAATGCGGCGTAGACCTTCCCTACGAAATCACACCTTCCATTGATTGCAAGAAGTAATTCATTATACAGCATTACTTTTACGAACTATATATATTTTTACTTTAGTTTCTAAAAATTTAATTACTGGAGTAGTAGACTAAAACACTAATTAATTATTAATATTAAATTTTATATGGGAGTGGTGGTAAATAGACTATATGATAATGTCTGGTAATAGAATCTGATATTGGTTGTGAGAGTATAAATTTAATTAAATTCTCATGACGTTTACTCGCGATTCTAGACGTACGTGTAGGTTATTATTTATTTGATACTATCTAATACTATACATGTTTAATTTATGTCGTTACTTATTGATTTAATTAACATCCATGATTCTTTTGTTTTTTAATTTTCTATTTCTTTCCAGAGTTCACTAGAGAGTGGGATCTCGGTTTTCTACGTCGCGCGCAAGGATAAGTAGATTTGTGCTCTTCGATTTATGAAATGTACTTTCTGTCTGAGGATCTTTGAATCTTTTTTTTTTTCCCAAGTTATGAATCAAATGTTACTCTATAGTTTTTGTATTTCAAATTAATTTTTGTACCGTTTTCTGGTGAAACGACTCCTATTATCAGTTCCTTTTCAATTAATTATAATGTTTCTAGGTAAATTAATTTCACACATGTCTACTTAATTAATAATTGAGATACTACTGCAATTAGAGTTTTTTATAACATGCGTACACTTAGTCGTCCATATTTTCTTCGACTAAAATATTTTTATTTTTTAAACTTTTCTTGGCTTTGCTACTATTTGATGGCCCACATCACAATTCACATGTGGATAGCCCCTGAGGGAAAGCTAAATGGACAAATGATTAATTTACTAGGATAATATATAATAGTGTTATTACAATATATTGATGCTTTAATTGTTTTGTGATATCTTCAAATCATAAATTACCAAGACATTACATGAATATATATACACATTTAAGTTTAATTCCTCCATTGCTTTCAATTTGTTCACTCTTTAAAAATGACGGAATTTGTTTTTCTTAATCTTTTTACTATTTCTTCTTAATACATAACAGACAAATTGAATATAGTTGAGCCACTAATGTTGGTATGCATGCTATTTTCGAATATCGATGAACATTTTTGTCCCATCATTAATATTTTTCAACGTACGCGCTTTAAGTAAAAATATAGTGGTGTTTACTAAATAAAGATTAAATCTCTTAGACTACTTTTTTATTATGATTATTTTAATTTCATCCTTTCCACATATAAGATACTTATTAAATAATTAATTTATTATTGAAACATTAATCACGATTTTGAGATATTTCATGAGTCTAATTTTTACATTATATTCACATATATTATTTTTATCTATACAAACTTATCATATTTAATAGACGTTGGTCATACTTTATGATATGTCTCTAGTCTAGATATATGCATTTCATATCACAAAATTAGAAATACTATTGTCAGCATTAACACGACTTTCATTTTTTTTTCTTCCAAAAATCGTACGAGTTTCCGAATCTAGGTAGTCGATCTGCTCAAGAACACTGCACAGCTATGCAATTAATAAAACATTGAATGAAATCCAACTACTTACCAACTACAAATCCATCTAAATCATAAATGTAATTTTTATTCTTCCACCAAAATTCTCTATATAAACATGCACACCACCTCACAAACCCTACACACCACCTCCATAACTAGCAAAAAGAAATCCCTAATAATTCTCTACCAAGTAGAAATACTCATCCCTATGGCTATGGAGAAGGCCATCCTGGTTGTCCTCGCCGTCAGCATGGCGATGGCCACCCTAGCGCCTCCGCAGGCTGAGGCCGCCATTTCATGCAGCACGGTGGCGAGCGATCTAAGCCCCTGCATCAACTACGTCATCTACGGCGGCGGAGGCGCGATGCCGCCGGTGGGCTGCTGCCAAGGGATCAAGTCACTCTACAACGCCGCCTCCGCCACCGCCGATCGTCAGGCGGTGTGCAGGTGCCTCAAGTCCGTTGCCAGCTCTGCCTCCCCCCCCGTCGTCGCCAACGCCGCCGCACTTCCTGCCAAATGCGGCGTCAATATTCCGTACAAGATCAGCCCCTCCACCGACTGCTCCTCGTAAGAAAAGAAAAAAGAAGCATGCATTATTATTTCTCTCGTTTTTTTGCAATATATTAGTTAAAGTTCTTTATTTAAAAAAAGTTGACTTAATATATATATATATATATATATTGTTTTAATTTTGCAGGGTTCACTAATTAAGTTAGTGGGAACTTTTCCTCAGATGGAGGAGCAGAATACCGTACTAGTACTAGTACTAGAATAATATTTTTAAGGTTTTTGTATTGGTCATGTTTAAGGGTATTTCTGCCTACGAGTGAAAAGTTGATATCTGATTAATCACTTAATCTACTGCTTTATTATGTTTGATTAATGTTAAAATCAGCTTGCTTTGTATGCTCTTATTTATTCTGTTTCAAGCGTCACTTAAGTTGAATTAAGTTCAAATATAAGCACACTACGGGCGTTTTCTCTAAAATCTAAATAGCGATTAATAACTTGTCCTTCACAAAAGGAAAAGGCACAAATGAATAAAGTCGCTCCTTACCAAGGTGATGATGGCATGTCTTGACCAATCATACCATTAATTTCATTTTAAATATTTAAAAGGGGCAACTAATTAGTACGGATTGATTGATCATATATGTCTAAAGTTATTAGTATGAACAACGCAAACAAATTTTACGTAAATAATCACTTTTTTCTGGCATAGTGAAAATTTAACGATGCAAACAAATTTTACACAAATAATATAATAATAATAAAAATTATACTGACCCGTATATAATGATGTAGCAGGAATGAATAACTTGTGCACGACGATGAGCTTTTGACTGAAGCAAGAATGAAGTTAACTTATAACTGATGGTTAGTGTATTCTTGAAACTTTACAAATATATGCCCGGCCGCTAGTTAATTAAAGAAAACATCTACTTTTCAAAAATTCGCTTTTCAAAAGTCAGATGCGAATAATATTGGGTAACTTTGTCCACTAAATTGGTTTACAATTTGACATGACACAAGTTTTAATAAGTTATTTTAACTTTAATAATGATGTGTATTTAGTGAAGTTTGAGTCTCACTTCAAATATTCTTTTAAATTAAGTTGTGTGTTTCATTTGCTATAAATAGAAAGTTTCAAATGTAAACTATTTTAGTGGACATCCCAAAATGATAAAATATAAACTATTTTGGTGAACGAAAAGAGTATAATTTAAAATATATATTAAAACTATATAAGTATACGAAACCATTATGTTTTATTATTTTTGTTAATTTACAAATATAATTTTTTACTTATTTGTAACATATAATTTTTTTGAAGCGGATACTTTTACCCAATAATATTAATATTTTATCCCAAACGTTTCCACCAATGTTGCTCAAATCGTATTGCAACAAACATAAATAAGGCAACAAAAAGTACCAGCAATGGATCTAAATACTGTGTTTGATTCATAAAAGTAAATAGTACTATATAAATATAGTACTCCATCCGTCCCGCTAATAACGACTCATTTACTTTATACACGACTACCAAGAAAGCTTAATATTTGCCTATTACACCAAAAGTAAAAAGCATCTCATGTGCAATTTTTTTACCAAATAAGGAAATTGGTCATTATTAGTGGGACGTCCCAAAATGAAAAAATGGGTCGTTATTAACGGGACGGAGGGAGTATATGGTAATGTATAATATTTTTAATGAACCAAAATAAATAAAGAAATGAATTATAATTAAATAAAGTAAAGAGGAAAATTATTGCAAATGAATACACATTAGTGATTTATTTTACAATCATCAACTCATATTATAATTATTAAATGCTACAGGTCGAACGAATTGCCATTTTTGACAAGTTTGTAGGTTTTCGCAAGGGTAGCATTGGAGGTTAATTGGAAGAGAGTAGTGTTTCTGCTAGCAATATAAAATTAAAGGAATAAAAAGTTGGCCAGGAATTCTCAATATATATACAGTACATGTATATATTGATGAATGGTAATTAATGATGCCTTAATTATGTAATTGTGTATAATTACTTTAATTATGTAATTGTGAATAATTAATTACCATCTATCATTATTATAATTAAACATCAAATGATGAAATTAAATGATGTCTTAATTACACGTCCTTCTTGGATGTATTAAATGAGTTGTTAGGTGCCTATTAATTAGTCCACATGCACGCAAATTATACTACATTTCGATCCCATATGAAAGTATTAGCTAAAAATATATCGCTAATTTGAAAATCAATATTTCGAAAACCATCTTAAGATGTCACTATAAGAAAAACATCGCTAATATTGTTGAATTATGATAATAATATTATTGTTACAAAATATTTTAATCATATCACAGTTTAGCATTATCAATATTTATTGTCTACAACTTTGATAGTTATATAGTGCCGAATTAAATTTATCGAATCTCTTTCAGAAGTATGATTACATTCAGAATTTTACTATGAATACTTTGAAGGTATATATAATGGTAATTAGTTTAATCATTTGAACATTTTCATATAGATATATTTATGATGTCATTTTATGCTTGCTAGATATATTTATGATGTCATTTTATGCTTGCTTGAGCTTCAGTCGGGTGAAATTAAGTCACCGTAAAAATGAAACTGTAAATTCTCTGTCAAAGGAGTAGGAAATACCAGTAAATTAGAAGTGGTCCATTTAGTTTTGATGATGAGAGGAATACATAAACGTACATAAAATTTTACTCACTCCACACAGAGCTAAGAGAGCTAGAGAAGGTAATTAAGTTTTACCCTACGGTAAAACTTCCCACTATCTAGTCCCTGACAGCCCTTTATTTTTAGTGATTCTACTACAAACATAATGCATGTAGACTCCTCCAATAATTCACCTCACCCTGCAAATTAAGACAAACAACGGCATCAATATCCAAACACACGTGTAGGAAAAAGAAAAAGAAAATGAATGTTTAAAATTGTTGATGATCGATAGGTTAGAGTAGGTAGGTACGTTTTGCAGTCGGTGGAGGGGCTGATCTTGTAAGGGATGTTAACGCCGCAGGTCTTGGGAAGGGAGGCGGCCTTGTTGAGGTTAACGCCGGGGTAAGAGTTGGCCAGGGATTTCAGGCACTGGCACGCCGCCTGCCGGTCGGGGGTGCTCCGTGCGGCGTTGTTCAGCCCCCTAATTCCGCCGCAGCACCTGCCTATTGGCCCGTTGTTAGCCACGTAGTTCAGGCACTGCCCCAGGTACGAAATCACGGTTCCGCAGCCTAGCGCCGCCTCGGCCGGGGGTGCGACGGCGGCCAGCATCAAGGCGGCGATGAGCGCAATGCACAATGTTTTGTTCATGATGATGATGATATATAGTGATATAGGAAGGAGGATGTATGTATGTATACGGTGATGAATGATCAAGGATAGTTGGGTGTGAGTGGGGAGATAATGGGGGAGTTCAGGGGTTTATATAGGCACAACTCAGACGGTGGTGCCGAGTGCGCCTTGTTTGGATAAACTTAGTTTATAAGTTTCAAGAATGAAAATAAGTTGGACTGAAGCTACTTATTTTTTGAACACCTTACAAATTTTAAGAGCTTATTTTTACAATTTACAAAGTCTCAAACAATTTAATTTGTCAGATATTTTTAAGAACTTTATAAACTCTTAAACAACTTATAAATTGTTTTAAAGCACTTATAAGTTTAGTCAAATACCCTCGGATCTCATCGTGCAATTGCAATATAATTGTGGGGTGAATTATTTGTTGGTTGGGTTTAATTAATAGTATGCGCAACTGCACCTGCACCTGCACCCTTTAATTGATGAATGAATGGGAAAAAGTCCAACTCTCAGTCGCTCACAATCCATATGTGGCTGCACTGCCCAACATTATGTTTTCGATGTCTGGAATGACCATTTTGCACCGCTTATTGTTGTTGATTTATCTTTCTTTCTTAACTATCTTATTAGTATTTATTTAAAAATAATAAAAATTAATCATTTAAAGTTAAAATTTATCTCCTCATCATATTTTTATCTTTTACATCATTTTTCATTTTTCGTAAAAAATAAATAAATCATAACAGTACAACTGGATAATATACTAAAATATTGAAAGGGTATCAGGGTTCTCCAATATAGAAAGATATTATTTTATTTTAGTTCCATTTCATATTTAGAAAGTTGCAAAATAATTCACTCGGCAGATTCCGAACCAGAAATTGGTATTTCTGCGCACATATAATGGTTCCATTCAATTTATAGTGATATATCTTTTATTCGATTAAAGAAAATATGTTAGTATAAATAAGACAAATGGCATACTGTAGTCGGTACATCATACTTTTAAGAATTCTGGTAACACACAAAAATACATGAAAATTGTGAGTATGTTAGTAGGGATTTAATATACAAAATAATAGATCTCAATTTCGAATTTATAAATGAAATGAATGTAATAAGAAATAAATAAAATTCAGTAGAAATTATTTGATGAGGGAGAAAATAAAAACTTTTTTTCGAAATTCGAAATATAGTTATGGTATAGAAAAGTCGAGAAGAATAGTCAAATTTTGAGATTGATAAAAGACAAGTGAAATTATAAGTGAGGTAAATGTCACATCTCCTCCTATCCCGCCATAGGATAGTGATGACATCGGGAAGTGTGGTGTGTTAGGCAAACGAAGTTTTCTTATTTAATCATGCGTCGGTCGAAAATTACTGCCATAAAATGCCTACGTGTTAAAAAAAAACAAGAGGAAATAGAAACATGTGAGGATGGGCTCACATGAGAGTATACTATGTCTCCATTTTGCATTTAGATTCATGTATGTAGTGTGACTTGCTTCAATATGAAATAAATTAAAACATTTCAACTATATTACTCCTTCCGTCTTACTAACAAGGAGATTAATAAAATAGTTTTTTTTTTTTAGTGTCCGGCCGTTCAAATGCACTCACTTATTATTTTTAATTTTTTTTCTCTTACAGCTATGATTTGGTTCAAAAAAAAGGAAGTAAAATCCAGTAATTGCAACTTCACAATTCGAAGAGTCAAAAGTAATAAATAATTAATATTATAAGCGTCAAATTGTATAAAATAGGTAGCGCAAACCTTTTATCCTCTCTAGTCGGGACACACCTAACACTTAATTACAAATAGCCTTGGCATGTAGTCAAAAGTTTATGTACACTTAATTTGTAGTAGTAGCCCTATATGAAAATCTTATTAGCATCATCGATGTGCGTAAATAATTATAAGTGGGGTACAAATGCATATATATCTTGTACTAGTTGTTATATTTTCAACAAAGAAAACTATAAATATGAAAATAAACATAATGGACGCATTAACCATTTTAAGACGGATAATTTATTTGTTCTCGTATAATTAATTTTATAGTACTAATTTATTTGAATTACGTCTTCCGTTAAGATATATATATATATATATATATATATCTTTCTTTTGTGTGGTTGGGGAGGTGGGATTGAAATGACATCAAATAATCTTGAATCTAAATTGAAGAAAAAAAAATGAAAGAATTTATACACACAAAAGATTGATTGAGTGAAAAATCCGATCTCAACTTTCAATGATATGTTATGCATGCATAGCAACGTGTGTACATAATTTTCCCAAAAACGTACATATACTATAGTAATTTTTTTAATGATGTGAGATATTCCAACTACTCTCTCCGTCTCAATATTAATGGTCATTTTTTTTTTATTTCGATATATTTCAATATTATTAGCTCCTTACTTAAAATGACAAATTTTAGTAAGAGATCTTTGATATAATGTTTCATTTGTAAGTATTTATTTATTTGCGTGTCAGAAACAAAGAGGCCAAAAATATTGGGACATGGAGCACTATTTATTTGAAGCAATCGAGCAGCGGAAAAACTTTTGTAATATAATTTTATGTAGAGTTTTGCAGATGTGATCACCCTAGTGTTGCTAATTAATCAATGAAAAGCAGGGTAGGGATGGTCCCATAAAGATAATGTTTACTGCCCTGTAATATTGCATAAATGAAGGGAGAGACTATCAAGTTACAGAGCTTGCATGCTGAACCTATTTCAATTATTAGTAGTTTTGTTTAGTCTTTTTTTTTGTCAATTAAGATTAATTGTCAACTTTTCAATGAGTGATTTTATCCTATATTTCACAAATTAGTACACAATATATTATATATATCAATGATTGATAATATTGATGAAATCGGGACTCATTAAATAAAACGTTGGTTCTTCTAGATTCATCAATTATCTGTAGCTATATTTTCCAGATTTTAACTCATTAACCACTCTCAATTTCTGACATGGTTTAAATTTTATTTTATTTTCATCTTTTTTTAGATAATAAAATAGATAGTACTTGTACCGTATAAGAGTTACAAGAGGAGTTATTAATATTCAATCTTCTCTTTAAATAGAAATCAATATATACAGCTCAACCGTGAAAAAAATAAATACAAATTCAAAATAATGATTGGTACATCAGTATTTGACAAAATAATAAATGAAATTAGGTGTCAATCCTTTCGATTGAACTTCCAAGAAAATGAGATTTTCCAATATTTTCAACAATCCACGAAATTAGCTTTCACTATTCACGTATAAACAATCTACTTAAGACAGAGGGAGTATTAATTACTCTATTATATACACAGGACATTTTTATTTCTTAAATAGAGGGTGCACAAATGTTTACTTAAAAGTACCAAATTACCCTAATTAGTATAGTGAAATTCAATATAACCAACTCATAGTTAATAGTTTCCCTATAATACTTCAAAATCGATGACGCATTTCTTATTCTTTTATACAAGTATCCAAAATTCAATAAAATCATAAAATAAATCAAGTGCCATTATAATTTATAAGTAAAATATGATGGAAAACCGTAAAATCCATACCAATTATAGACTACCAAGCATACATAATCGATGTTTCAAGATAAGCATATGTCTTCAGTTGTCAGCTACTAAAGAGGTTCATTTCATTTTTTAAATCAAATAGTTCGGATTCTGTAAATTAATTTATATTGTCAAAAATAACATAGATGCTACTTTTAATTTAAATTATAAATGATTCATCGATATTTTTAAAAAATTATCGTAGTAGTATTTTAATTTTGTTAGTAAATTGAATATTTGTGATGCTCAAATAGTCAAGTATATATTCATTACACACCTAATATTTTTATAATATGAAAGTAAAGTGTACGAATGTATTTATAAAAATATGAATATAATAAATTGACGAGGTTATATAAGTAAATGTAATATTTCATTAATATACGTAAATAAATGAAATAGAACACTTATTAAAAAACGGGAAGTGTGAACGCAAGTCTGATAAGAAAGTGGGCCCAGTACCTGATTGCAAAGTATTCAATGTGTGTTACATGGGCTGTCTGAATGCTGTTGGATCTGCTAATAAATGTGATAAAATAGTAGAATTAAAACTGTATGATAAAATAAAGTTGTATATTATACGAGTTTAATAAATTGATAAACACGTCCCTCAAATTTTATGCTTTTCACTACCAACATTTCACATATTTATTCATTCAAAACATATCTTCTAGTTCTAACCCCATATATACATATACATCACGTATCGTCATTGTCCTACAGTTTATATGACTTTTAACTGTTTTATATACTTATGTAATTCGAATATAATGAATTAAATAAAAATATATATAATGTGTATGCATAGTCACATGTTTATTTTATCATCTCGTATGGGTGTTAATAATTTTGTTTCTACAAAAATATTGACTTGTAATGCTCCACTTCCTGTATATTTATTGCGGCATACAAAAAATAAGCTGAGACCAAAATAAGAACAAAAGAAAAGGACACTATAGACTATTATTATATATGGCAATATTAAAACCCTAGCTTCTAGCCACACCTAATTTTACTATGCAAATATAAAGAAAACATAAGTGAATGCAGATTTCAAATCTAATGAATTAAGACTTGTTATATTTTTATTCATTTATTAATTCACACAAAAATATCACGGATATCGCATGTCATTTATGCTCTCAAGTCTTAATATAAAAAATACATATGAACTTTAATCGACATTGAGACTTTCTAACATCGAAAAATACGGAAACATTAAATTTGTCGCATAAAAATGCATATATTTGGGACTTGAATTTACATGAGGTTAAACTCGAGTTAAAACTTTGTCAAGTTCAACTTATGTTGCTAATTTTTTTGTATATATTAATAAAAAATTTATTAAGATTTTAAAATTTATCTTCATGACATACCACGTCGTTTTCGAACGTGTTAATCATGTCCGGACGGTTACACGAGTCGATTATTACTAATTAGTAATTATGGGCCTTTTCTACTAACCCAGCTTTACTCCACATCTACAAAGATTTGTACGGAGCCTATGTAATTAGTTAACTACCCTAAACATTCACTAATTAAGGGTCATTACTTATTTGATATTGTAGAGGTGAGCTAGAATCAGAATGTTAAATTATGGGCCAATTCCAGTAGTTATGATCATTGCTGGGCCTATGCTACGATGGCTTAACCTAATCGTGAAAGAGGCCAACTCTGGTCCGAACTGCAACAACTCTTCATCTATTTTACTAAATTCAACAATAGTTAATATTAGATCAAAATCTAGTTGAGATTTAATACATTTTAATTATTCATTATTTAAGTCAATTTATAGTAGATTTAAATTCAATGAAGGTCACAGGAACACACACAAGTTTTCACCTCAGTGATGTTTTTTCTTTTGAGTTAATGTGGCAAAATAGCTATTTTTTAGCAAGGATAATAATACCCATCGTTATAAATATTTGATGAAGTATTTTTTCCAGAATTTTCTCATTTTGCTTAATTTCGTTAGTCATGTGCATGTTATAATCATAAACTTTCATTTTATACACTCCATAATTATATTAAGGAATACGATGGAAATGTGGACAAAAATCCAAATACGTATATTTTAGTACTATGACGACAGATAGGCAAATAACTGTTGTTTTCAAAATACATAAATATGAGCAATCAAAGACTTAAGTTAGCTTCTGTTTTCATATAGAATATATCCAAAATAAAAAAAATCAATCAGGAACAGGCCAACATCAATAGATAAATTGGTTGAATTAAATTAATAACCAATGCTATATATAATATTATCACATGATAACAACACAAAATTTGGAATAAAATTAATTGGCACCTAACCCGAATTAAATGAGACGTGATTGTCTCAAACTCTCGCCATTAATTCACCAATGTGATCATGTGGTATTGGTCCTAATTTATTTATTATTACTTCAAAAGATAATTATATAGATAATAATTAAAATCATATAAACAAAACACATATCCACAGAGCTTGATTTAATTATTTCCTATTATAGATTGTGGTGCAAATTAAACATTAGAAGTGGATAGAAATGCATGGCCTAAATATTGCACTGAAATCACGCAACCACTGAATTGATTGATTAAAACTTTGTGTGATATCGATTTCATATATATACATTGAAACAAACGGAGTGAAATAATTATTATCTAATTGTGTAATATTTTGTGTTATACTTCAAGATTTATAGTATATATTAATATATATGAAAAATATACTATTAAATCGTAAACTATTAATTATAACGCACCACTCTTACATTAATGCAAAGCGAAATGTTAATCAATAGAGGATTCACTTGGGAAACTAAACAGGAGCTTTAGACAATTTATATTGGTGACGCGTGGCACGGAATTTGGCTCTATACATTAAATATAATTGGTAATTATTTATGTAAAGCATGCAATTAATGATGAATGATGTAGCTGGAAAATTGGACCCAAGAATTGAGCCAATTAATTAAGACATTGAATATGGATCATGTGATATAGTCTGTCCAAACTCCTATAATTTGTGATTAAGGACATGCCCACATATGAGATGATAATATGAAAGCTAATCCTAACTAATTAATTAATTGGAAGTCGACATTATAACACAAATCAAATGATTTGTATCTCACATTCTCATCTCATTCTATCTTACAATTTAAATTTATTATTTTCATTAATATTATTTTAAAAACTCAAATGTTAGGGAGTTCTATTTTTCAGGTATACTGAAAGACAATCTCCACTGAAGATTCAAGACATTCCAAAACTGAAGGACCACTCTACTAAAGTCTGTCCTAAAATTTTGGAGTTGAAGTTAGAAGCAAAAGTCATTGCCAACTGAAGTATCACACCTGAAGTCTGCACTGAAGTCCATACTGAACTTTCCACTGAGTGAAAGTCTAGTTTATAGGACTTACCATTTATAGCAAAAATCTCAATAGGTAAACACAATCTTGTTGCAGACATCAAAATGGCAAAAAGGACGAAGACTCCAACCAGAAGAATTCAAATGAGCTCTATCTCACAAGGGACATATTCTATGAGAGAGCTATATATACCCCGCTGCTTCAAACGCTTCAATACACCGGTTACCCTGCTTTCAACTCGCTATCGCTATCATCAACTCTCAAGCTCTCAAGCTTTCAGTCTAGAACACCTAAGCTTTCAGATTTCATCTTCTAGTGTTCTTAGCAATCACATTGTAACCGAAGAATAGTCTTAGCATTAGATTAAGTTCGAAGCTAGAAGTAATCAGATATCTTGTCTATCTAACACACTATGGTTGATCACTGTAAGACTATTATATCTCCATTAACTTGGAAACCCTCGACTAACATCGAGTACTCGTGGACGTAGGAGGCTTTATCTCCGAACCACCCAAACCAAATCCTGTCTCTCTCATTTACTTTCAGTATTTGTTATTCATTGATTATCATACTTTGAATACTGATTAATTGAAAAGAGAAACATTGCATTAAGTTTTCCGAACAAACGAGAAAGATTTAAAACCACCACATTCCGCACAACACTTAAGATATTAGTTCATCAGTCAAACACTCAGTGTAGACTGAAGGATTCCTATCTAAAGTATACAACTCTCACTGAAGTACCTCCCTTCAGTACAGGAGCTCACTCAAAATTTTAACTGAAAAATTATAAACTGGTGTATTCCCCTCATAGACTCAGTATACTCGTTTCGGGACCAACAAATACTAAATCCTATTTTCTTTAAACACAACAGTTCTAATCTTTCTAAAATTCCATGTCTGAACTTTGTGGCGAAAAGCTGGTGCTAGTAAGAAGTAATGAATAAGAAGATTGAATAACATTCGATGAAAAGGGGTGAAATAGAGCCTATAAATAAATGGCTCAACACCAACACTACCCTCAACATTTTCCAAGACAGCAAAAGTAGCTACTGTAGTAGAAGAAAAGAAAGAAAAAGAAAAGTAGATGGGTGGTATGAGAGAATTAATGAAGATAGCGTGCTTGGTAGTGATAGCGATGGTGGCGGCGTCGCCACTTGCGGAAGGCGCCATCTCATGCGGCCAGGTTCTGACTAAAGTGTCCTCTTGCGTGGGCTACCTCCAAAATGGCGGACTGGTGTCGCCGCCATGCTGCGACGGAGTAAAGGCCCTGAATGCGGCGGCGGCCACGGTGGCCGATCGGCAGGCTGTTTGCGGCTGCATCAAATCAATAGCACCTAGCATTGGGGCCAAAGCTAACAATATTAACGGCCTTATTGCAAAATGTGTCCCCTCCCTTCCCTACCGCTACTCCCCTTCCATGGACTGCTCCAAGTAATTAATTAATTATCTCTCTCTCTCTCTATATATATATATATATATATCAATCATATATGAATCCATGCATGCATGCATGTAATTAGGGCTGAGCGGGCTCTCATGCATTTTTATTTGTGTTGCATTATTTACGTACGTCATTGCATGTACTGTGGTTGCAGGGTGAAGTGATGGGACGTCGACGACTTCAATTCCCAAAAGGGAAACTACATCTATATATGTGTGTGTTTGTAAGAGAAAATAAGATGTTTCGTCATCAATGATCGTTCTTGGTGAAGAACGTTATGCGACGACGAGGAACGTGTTTGTTTGAATATTTGTTGTAATTTGGTATTGTAATAATGATTTGTGTTCGATCGGGTTGTGATATATTATGTATGTGTGCAACCTCAATCGGGCCTCATTATTGTAATAAAATCGATAATAATTTTTAAATAAAAGCACCACTTTAATTTCTTCTATAGGCTGTGATTACAAACCGCGGCTTTATATGCATGCATAATAACATAAAGTGATATATACTAGTAACACACAAAAAAATGATCTAACAAAATACAATTTCTAAGAAATATGGAGTAATGTATTATATTGAAAATTAATTAATAATCCGTATCAGTTGTTTAAATTGTTTCGGTGATACATATTAATTGACTACATGATATATGGTAAATTATGTTAGATGCCTAGAATCGTATACTTGGATGCGTCAATGTTAATTAGTATTATTTGTAAAGTTATTAATTTAATTTTGGACACGAACAATCATTCATTGCAACGATTAATTTTTTTTTTTTTTGTTAAATTGTAAAATTTATGGTTTCAATTAGGACAATGAAAAATCAAGTTCTTACAAACTTGTATAAAAGTGGTGTTAAATCATGTAATTCACCTTATTATAAAAGTAAAATATGCTTGATCGACTAGTTTTTTCGCTTTAGAAATACACGATAAAGTGGAATAACCAATTATTAGGTAGAAAAACATTATTTTCATACATATGATATAGGGGAAATAGGCTAAACTAGCCACTTTAATATTCAAAACACAAAAAATAACCATACAAATAAAAATAATAAAATAGTAACCACTCTGCATTTATTTTTCATTTATTGCTCTTTCATTAATTAAATTAACATACTTATTCATTATATATATTTTGAAGAATAACTGCTCATAATCCAATAACTAACTTGATTTGGTTCGTATTGTAAAATAAATTATTATTATAGATTCATGTCTAGGGTTCATATGGTAGGGTATAGTATTTAATTATAAACCAAATTTTATTTTTAAATTCTGTAGTATTTTGAAGGAATTAATTAGATGGAGGGTATTATAGACATAGAAGACTAGATTTATGGTTTTTTATACGTGTGGCTATTATTTGGGTTTACTATAACAAAATGGTTATTATAGAAGTTACCCCTATGATATAGGTGCATAGACAAACACATCTAGGCTTCATTCACCATTGCCAAATCAAATTTTACTGGTTACAAATTCAGACATACGTGAATTAAATATTATCGTGAAATCATATAGTTTAAACATTAGAGAAAAATGAAATGTGAAATGAGTTAGGCCATAGAGATATGGATGGAAATTTAGATCGAAAATTGGCCCAATAATTAATTCCATTGAATGATACATGTGCATATTCAGGCAAAATTCCTAATTTACTAACACTAGCCACCCAAAACTGATTTCAACATGACGTGTTAGTCTAAAACCTGAAACAACAATGCAAATGGAGCCCCAATTTAGTTTAGTTACATATATGTTGAATTTTGTATAAGTTATTATTAATACACAGACACTATATTATCCTATCTAACCATTAAAATTGACTTGTTTTGACAAAAAAATTATTAACGGTCAAAATAAGAATCTTATTGAGAGAGAAAGTGTATATTACTCTCATTTCCATCAAAACAATTTACATTTTGTCATTTTTTTATGTTCAAAAAAATAGCTTATATTTTAAATTTTTCATTTATAGTAATGACCCATCATAATCAATACTTACAATTTTTAATTAAAAATAATAACTTATGTGAGACTCAAACTCTACTCACTATGCATCTTATTTTTAAAATAATATATTAAGTGAAATTCAAATTCAACTAACCACATATTAAGTCAAAATACATTTTTAAAGGTCGTATCGAATCAAATCATAAATTAATTTGGCGGAAGTGTGAGTAATTAATCTTATACTCAATGGTACCAAACTATCAAAGCAAAGTGTATAAATACTAGAGAACCAAGAGCATTTGTATTCACTCACAAAAAAGCAAGCTCACTCAAAATAATACTACTAATAAAAGAAAATGGGTGGGTTTGGAGGAGTTAAGGTTGCATGTATGTTGGTGATTATTGCGATGGTGGCAGCAGCTCCTCATGCTGAAGGCGCCATCTCATGCGGTCAGGTTATGAGCAGCCTCTCCCCCTGCCTGGACTTCCTCCGAGGCGGCGGAGCGGTGGCGCCTTCGTGCTGCGACGGCGTAAAATCACTGAACGCGGCGGCGAGAACCACCCCAGACCGGCAGTCGGTTTGCGGGTGCGTGAAAACGCTGGCGCCTAGCGTGGGGGCCATTGCGGAGAACATTAACAGCCTCCCTTCCAAGTGCGGCGTCTCCCTCCCCTACCGTTACTCCCCTTCCATGGACTGTTCTAAGTAATATCTCTCTCTCTCTGAGTATCTGACTGAAATATATATTTCCTCCGTTCCAATAATCTTGTCATTTTAACTAAAAATGCGAGTGTTTTTGATATTAGTACAAAGGGAGTAATATAATTTGCGAGTTTAATTTGTGTGTATGTGGTTGCAGGGTGAAGTGATGGGAAGACGTACCACTTAATTAATTACTTCTACGAGAAATTCAGCACTATATTTTTAAGAAATCAAACTATTAATGAGTAATATATACTACTACTACATAATATACATGGTACTGATAATAATTACGAATAAGATGCATGCATGCGGATTGGAGCTTTAATTCTTCAACGCATAAAAATGCCCGTTACGATTTAGTTTTATATTTTCGCAATTAAATTTATCTTACTCCCCCATTTATCGTATGATATGATCAATCATTTATGTAACTCCTTTTGGGGTCTAATTATTAGTTATTGCAATATTTGTGTTATAATTAAGGCGCTAGCTCTCTTCCAACTAATATTTGTGGGATCGATGAGATCATATATATGAAATTATGTGCAATATTTGTGCTCCCCGTATCTATATATATAGTTTATGTCCCGAAACTTTGACATCTTTTGCAATTCTATCTGAACCTAATTAATTCATACCATAAATTATCGATCGAACTATGGTAATCGGATGATCAAGTATATATTTATTTATGTATGTATGGAAACAAAGTAATTAATATGGGATCAACGATCTTCCTTTCTGTACACAAACACATGCAATTTAATATGCAAACAACATCAAGGAAAAAACAAGAAGAATTAAAAAATAATATGAATCAATAAAGGGGCAGATCGACCAGGTAAGCTGCAAAATAGGCCCAATATTTTATTAATAATTAATAATAATACTGAACGTTCGCACCAATTCTTCAAGGTAATTAAATCCCTCATGGAAATACACATATATACACACAAAATGTCGGCACCAGTTTAATTTATATGTACAAAAATGTTTTTTTTTTTAAAACTATTTATAGCGAACGAACGAAAAAAAGCAAATTCCATGTTTTGTATCCACTCCTCGTGTTTCTGTTTCATTCTTGTTTTTTTCTTTAATTGTTTTTTGAAATTTAAGAGCAGTTTTTGGTACAGTTAGTTCTTTCTCTGAAATGAATGGTTGTACTTGTATATTTATTTGGGCCAACTCTGATGGTTGTTTCTGTAGTGGATTAGAGTTTTGGGGGTCTGAATCTTTGTATATCCAGTTCCATACATTGAATGTTTTGAAAAATAATAGTATGGATTTTCTTGTGGTTTGAGTTTCCAAGATTATACAATTTTATGCTTTGGTCAATGTAGTCTAATTAAGCATGCGTTGCAACACTCATTTCTAATGCCTTTGCAGATAATTGATATAATTCTCCCATTTTCAAAACACACATTTTTACCAGTCAATACTTGTAAAGCACTATTAACATCAATAACTTTTACAATTTTCACTGATTATGAAATTCAATTCAAATATGATTATTTTCCCAAGCAATTACTTGGATTATAATCTGATGACGCGACACGATTTTTTGTGTTTTATAAATATATATATATATATATATTATGCTATCTTAATTACAAACTACTTTAATTCTTGATTGGGCAAGTATATATATTTTCGTTGTGGTTTAATATTTGAAAGTTTGATAATAGCATATACTCGAATGAGTGACAATGGGCTCATTAAAGAATGTCACATCATTATAACTTCAATAACTTTGAAATGAAGAAGTTGGAGTATTAGTGATCCAATAAATTTTATAATAATTTCAGTCAAATAAAATTTATGGTTAGGGATGTCAATCGGGCCAATCCACTCGGTTTCGGGTCAGCCCATTCGGTTTCGGGCTATTTTTGGTTCGGGTCATTCGGGTTTTTTTTTTATTTCAGGCTAAAATATTTCGGCCCTAACCAATAACCCACTCAGTTTCGAGCTAGCCCCTCGGACCAAAATATTTAAAATATATATATATTATATATAATATTTTTTAATAAATATTTTTTTATAACAAAAATTATGTCGTCTTTACTCAATAAAAACATTTAACTTGATATTAGATAGAAAAATAAGTATTATTTCACTATAAACTTACATAATAACTAATAAATTATTAATAATTTGACACAATTTTGACATAAATGATTATATTTTTTCAATTTTTTAAGGCATAATTATTTTTCATCGGTTAATCGGGCCAACCCATTAATTTTTCGGGCTAGCCCTATCGGGCTCGAACTATTTTTGGTTCGATTCAATTGAGCTTTTTTTGTTTCGGGCTAAAATATTTAGGCCCTAACCCACCTTTTTTGTCGGTCTATTCGGACTGACCTGTCAGTTTCGGGCTAAATTGACATTCCTATTTATGGTGCCAGAAAAGTTATAGCATTAATAATTAATGATTGTGCTCAATTATATTTGGCTAAAAAGTGACCTGTTATTTTAATTACAAATTAATTTTGTAGACTAAAATGATAATGTAAAAAGTCAGTATTTTAAACTAAATATAGGATTATCAAACATATCAATTATCTCAAACCACATAATAATCAGATATACACATATAAGTCAATATCATTTGTATATTTTTTTTTAATAATTGTGTGTATCCAAATAAAAAGACGGCAGGCAACCTTGCAGAAAGAGTGCTAATTGTGGGTTTCTAGAAGGTCTCACAAAATCAAAAAACTATCTGATAATTAATTTTGTGTTTTAATATATTATTGAATTACTCCAATAAAAAATATATTGATATTTTTCAATGGGTTAAATACATGTGTTTAAATCTTAATATATAAATATCCGGTGTTCGACCAATTGCTTTGCTGTAGAGTCAAAGCCCTATCCCGGTAGGAATCTTTGACTACACATTAAGGAATAATTATTTAATTACTGATAATATATCATTAATAATATACATATATTTTGTTAACTATATAAATTTCAATTATGTCACGACATTTCCATATTTTGACTATGCTGTCACTTCAGTCGAGGCCATTCTTTGTTGAAAATTTAGTTTCCGGTGTTTATTGTGGGAGTGCATTGACCATAATACCCTTCTATTAATCTTCATAAATTTCAACTGGGGATGAAATGTCTTCATTAACCCCGTACTTATCTGAATATAACAAAAGTACATATTCATTTCGATCTCCATCATTAGTTTGTGTGTGTCAACCATAAAATGTTTTTAATAAATGTAATATAGTTATTAAAATATAATGAATGGTTTGAATTTAATATTCAAATATTTGTAAATTTTTTAGATAAGATATAAATATAATGTAGTAAATTTGAATTATTTTATATATTTTTTAATTTCACAGATTATGTTCGTAACTGATGTGTCAATATCACGTAATGTTATATAAACATATGATTTACTATAATTATTTTATTATTATTATTTTGTATTGAATAAGTATTAAATTATATTTTAATCAATAATTATAGTCACAAAGTGATAATAAATATATTTTTCTTATCAAATATTTATTATTTATTTATTTACTTACATGCTACATTATTCACGAATATGTTAACAATGTTCGTCGTGGTCAATTAATTATTTTTGTCTAATTTAACGAGTATAGCTTAATTTATATATTATTATCGAAAATTAAATTTATATATATATATATATATCACGGAAATAATAGTAATAATAGCAAAATTACTTTATAACATTTAAAAATATAAAATAATAACATTAGATAAAAATAATAATAATAAATATAATATTTAAACCCTTCTCTACGTATGTAAAAGTTCGATTTTGAATGCAAATAATTATCAGATAGTCATACAAAATGGAATTTAGGTAATGTTTAATTGTTTATATCTCAAACTTTGATAACTTCGCAACGCAAGTGCCTTCAATTTCGTTTATTAAAAAGAAGGGTATTCACGTAATTCCGATGGGTTATCCTAAGAAGGAAAGCGAGGTCAAAAGTGTCCCATAAATAGTGTTGCTGTATAAAATGAAGCCCAACAATAATGATTTAGAAAAGAAAAAAAATAATGATTTTATTTGTAGATGGGGTTTTGGTTTGACCACTGCTGCTCATACATATATGAATTATGATATATATACACACACAAAATTACACACAGTGTACATCTCTCTCTCTCCCCCTCTATTACTTTAATAATCACCACATTCCCTCAAACACACACTCTCTCTCTTCTCCCTCACAAAATTCATCACTGCGTTTTCACATTCGTGCTCATTTGACTTGCCTCTAGGGTTTTTCTATTTCCACCCAAATTCAAGTTACAAGGTGTCCGGATTTTTTTTTTCAACCTCATGGTCGTTTGTATATTCCCTGGAACTAAGTAAATATCCGATTCTTCCGCAAGAGGGTTCGACTTTGATCTGAATTTCGCCTTCCGGTTAGTTCATTTTTTCTTTTATGATAAGTTTTCATGTTATTTTTCTCCTATTGATTGCCATTTCGAGATGAATTACTCTGGAATTTAGCGGGGGAATCTAATCGATGTGCATTCTTTATTTTTGCTTTCACATTTATTTTAATTTTTATTGGTGGTGATTATTGTTCTTCGTGGAAGTCTGGATCTGAAGATTTTATTTTCTTTATTTTTGTGGAGTTTTTTTACTTTCTGGTTGTTTGTGTCTACTAGAAGAGTTGCAGTAGAACATGCGTCGTTTGATTTGCTTAAAGAATCTTTGCTATGTGTAGTATATTTAATTAAATTTAAGTCTTAAATTTAATATAGATACATTGTGGATTTTCCTGGAATCAGTTTTAGTTACCCAAGGAGTTTGTTAATCTTCATTAGTAAATTTGCACTGCTGAATTATATGCCTGCAATATCTTATCACCAATAAACAAGGGGAAATGCTCGTTCGCTTGAGGTATTAATTATATTTAGTTTTATTTTGCAGAGGTCTTTTAAGCAATTATGCTTCAACCCTGCATTTAGATTTTGCTCAATATTTTAGTATGTTGCAAATTTGCAATCTTTCCGTTAGAGAGATAAAAAAAATATGTTTAGTACCACATAATGGAACTCTGCGATCAGATTTGTATTGGCCCGTAATTAAATGCCCTGCCTACAGTTTCCTTTTTCAGGAACGTGCTGTACCTTCTTGAAGTTGGAATATATTTCTCTTGCAGCATGGGATGCTTTACGGTTTTAAAGAGCAAGAAGAAGAAAACTGAGCAAAGAATCTATGTTAAACGTGTAAATCCACAGGAGCATTCCCCGACTGCATTGCCTGAACCCCAGTGCCAGACACGTTCTTTACAGTCTGCACCACCAAGCTTTAACACCAGAGTAAAACCTGTTCAGTCGAGTGGTAGAGTAAGTAGTAGCAGGACCCGGACATTATCCGCACCATCAAGTCTTGATGCTGCAGAACATGATGCACTTGCATCTACAGAATGCGAGGAACAGGCAGAGCCTAGGAGTCTTTTTGGGTCAATGAAAGAGTATAATTCACCAAGTCCTCAACCTCTTCCTCTTCCATCACCCCGTGGTTCACAATCGTTCAAGGCTACAGCAAGCTTCAAGAATCCTAGCGGCCCACTTGATATGTCTGGGCCACTTCCCCTACCTCCTACATCGCATCCAACTCTGGCATCTAAAGGAACACTAGTTAACTTTTCTTATAAAGAGCTTGCATCAGCTTGTCATAACTTCTCTCCTGAGAGATGCATGTCTGAAGGTCTTTCTTCTGTAATCTACCGGGCTTCTTTTGCAGAGGATGCATCTGGGTCAAAGAAGCTTGAAGCCACTGTGACCCGTCTTCACCCTTGCAACCAGGTATGTATTTGTTGGTTTTCATATATCTAGTTTAGTATTTCTAATAATCTCTGCAGTTTGTATGAAGTTCTTGTCTTACAATTCTGCATGATTGAAGAGATATTTGCTGGGATATGAATGGGGGATTCTCTTATACCATGTTGGATGCTTCGTGTGTATGTGTTACTGACTTGCTGTATGCTCATGCTATGTGCATGCTTTCTGGTTTCTCCTGATTAGGAATAGCAGGGATATGTACCGGGATAGAGATAGGGAATCCCATTGCCTTTTGTACATTGAAATTATTTTCTTCCTCTGCACCATCATATCTGTAGTATTAGCTATGTGTAGAGAGATTCTATTGAATTTATCTTTCCCACACATTTAGTCTAACATGTTGTCTTCCTTTTCCAGGGGTTGAAGGAGTTTGTGAATGATGTGAATACTCTTGCTTCTTTGCAACATCCATACCTTTGTAAATTAATTGGTTTTCATGCTCGTGAAGGCTCAGACCACAGGATGTTGGTTTATGAGCGGCTATTTTATGGGAGCTTGGATAGGGTTCTGTATGGAAGATCAGACGGGCCACCTATAGACTGGAATAGTAGAATGAAGGTTGCTTTATGTGCTGCACATGGTCTAACCTTCCTGCATGAGGAAGGACCCTTTCAGGTAACTAACATCATCTGGGCACTATATCGACTCCTTATTACAATGTTACTAGACATGTAAAATTTCTTCTGTGCTTGCTGCTACCATCTATTGGCTGTTAAGCCTGTTATATTATATAGTAAAGTAACCCATGTTTTTACTCCTTGGCAGGCGATGTTCCATGAATTTTCAACTGCAAATATACAGATTGACAAGGATTTTAGCGCAAAGCTTTCTGGATATGGTTGCATAAGCCACATCTCAGATGGAGATATCTCGAGTGGCTCAACTGTAAGTGCCATGGCCAACTCTTTCTAGCATCATTGAGTATGCTGCATTGTATCTGGGCTCTAAGTCACCCATTAATTGTTTCAGGCAGTGGCAAATCTTTCAGTGGAGACACTAGAGAGGGGGTTGCTTACCCCGAAGAGTAACGTGTGGAGTTTTGGTATTGTTCTTCTTGAATTGCTTACGGGGAGGAAAAATCTTGACAGCCGGCATCCAAAGGAAGAGAGGAATCTAGTGAAGTGGAGTAGGCCATTCCTGTCTGATGATTGTAGGTTGTCCCTAATTATGGATCCTCAGTTAAAGGGCCGTTTCCCAGTGAAAGCAGCTCGGACAGTAGCTGATATTGCTCAACGGTGTCTACTAATAGATCCGTCAGAGAGACCAACAATGAGAACCGTTGTGGAGCATCTTAAAGCCATACAAGACTTGAAGTACACGTCTCGTTTTCCTCTGCAAGAGCCAGGATCGATTAGTCAGAGGCATATGTTGAGATCACCTAGTCTGAATGGGATAATCCTCATTCCACCTACTACAAGATCTAATTGTTCACCTACACCTCCAACGAAGCTCTCTGTAGCTGGCCTTCATGCACTGCCCTTGGCTCTACCTCCTAGATCAAGTTCTTCTTCGTATTCATTGGAGGAAATCGATAGACAGGAAAGCCGGAGATCGTTATCTATAGCTTTTCGTTGATCTAGTGTGAAGAATTTTGATAGTCAGTGAGCATTTTTTAATTTATTTTTCGTTTCTTTTTCCCTTTACCATTATGGAATGTGGTCTTTCATATTACATAGAAGATATATGATATTTTCACATAGGTGGGACTCATTTTTTGTGAATATAGTTTCTCTTCACTTGAGGCAGAGCTGCTATTGATTATTGTATACTATTTTCCTTTTGAGTGGGACTAACTTGTGTAAGCAGTCTAATTAATATTACTAACATCTCAATCCATTTCGGACATACAAGTATACAGCAGAAATTCAACAGAACAGAGAGAGATAAGAGAGAGAGAGATCATGATGTATCCTCTTCTCTCTCATCTTTTTCTGACAACTCATTACTTCCCTCGTGCTCTTGGACTGTAGCAGAAATAATGCCATTGTCTCGTGCTTGTGCTCGAGGTGTGTTCTCACTTGAAGCCTGAGCTATCACAGCAGTTGAACCCTCTTGCTGCTCAGCCACTAAGCTTGCAAGACCGTTCTGTCTTAGGTATGTGTCTAAAGGCAAACTAGCTTCTTGCAGCAGATTAATCATGCTTAAACGCGATGGTGCCGCTGGTCTCTCTCCACCGGGACAGCTATTCAGGTCCAATCCTCCATTGCAATCCTCACCATTTTCTTCAGAAGGGCCGGCGCTCTGGCATTTGAAAACTGCTTGGCTCTCCGACCTTTTTGCATTATTATCCGGCAAGCTGTCGACCTCGGCCTCTTCCTTGGAAGCTGAAGCAAACTGATTATTCCTATGTGCGATCTCCGCTTCACGCTCCGACTGGCGTTTCTTTTTCCGCATCATTAGGGTTTTGAACCGCCGCTTCACGGTCGTGCAGACGTTGCACGTGCATGTGGGCTTGTGCTTGCCCTTCCCACTTGGAGGTTGTATGCAGACAATGCAGGAGCAGCCCGGACGATGCCTGGGATGTTTCGTGGTTGTTGCGACAGGTGATGAAGCGCCTGCATCGCTCGTGCTGCCTCCTGCTTCGTTTCTTGGTGGTTCAACGTCGTGGGCGTGAGATTCATGTTGGTGAATTTGTTTGGGGCTTGCTAATGCTCTCCTTTTAGTGAAGTCTATAGAAGCAGAGAGAAAAGGACTTCACTATAAATGCTTCATCACAGTAACCATTAATATTAATGCGTTGATGATATACCATCATGCTGTCTGAGAAGATTCTCTAGTTCCCTCGAGTCCATTTCATTGGGAGCAGAACACGAGCATCTGATTTCAAAAGGAACAACGCAACTCGATTTTGAGGATCGGTGTAAAACAAAATGTATGGTCTCGTTTTATATATATTCAAACCGAACCAACCTCATCCGGTCGTAAAGATTGTCTTGACATGTCCATTTGGAAGGGAGCAGAAGATCGATTGGTACTTTTCGCCATTTCAAGCAACTGTCGCATTGAGTCCATTGCTCTTGCTCCCTGCATCAGAATCGTCGTTTTGCAAATCATTCAATCTTGTGCAGAGAACATCAGAAATAAGTGTTGATGATTTTGTTATTCCCTTAGTTGGAAGACTCGATCATCACAAGAATCTTATAAGGACTATTCTTAGCAAGTTAGCATCAGCAGCTTGAGACACTAATACTCGAATCATATATTTGAAAGTTTAACTTCTTTTCTTACCGGGATCCACGAACGACGAAAATACTTCTCTTTCCAAAAACAGGTGGTTCCTGAAAGACAACACAAACATCACACTAGAATTCGGGAATTTCAAATGGAGGGTGTTGGTTTAAGGAATCTTCTTACATCAAATTCTTCGATTTCATTATCCTCAATTGATATGATGCTCGGTTCGACACTTGGTGGTGGGCGCAGCATATCCTGCACCTCTTCCCACGACAGACTCAGCCCCAAAGAATCATGACCGTCTATGAGTAGCCGTTTACTCTTTGCCCCAATGTTTCTTCTTTTACGCTCAGAAGGCACCAAAGACTGGGCCAAAATGTTGTCTCCTCCAAACCTGCACACATTCTTTTCGGTGATTTGGGGGCTGATATTCGTGGAGTAGACGTGCTTCGGCAACATAGTCATTGAAGGATTCCTGCTCCCTTTTAATGACTCAAAAAGACCCGAGTAGCCGCTTATTAAAGGTAGACTTTCAGCATTTCGCATGAGTGTATCGCCTTGAAACGCACCGATATCAACTGGATAATGTGAATCCTGCTTGCACAACAAATCAATCATGTTGTGCCTTTCCTTTTTAATATAGAGTGACATCCAAAGTAATCTATCTTATAACGAACTGACAAATTAAATACCATATCTACCTTCAGTACAGAAGCACTATTAGATGCTTTCCGGAAGCCCATTAGAAGTTTTCCTTCTGGATCCATACGACTGAATGTCACTGAACAAGAAAGCAGCAAAAGGTGATGAGAGAAGGAAGTAAAAACCCGTTGCAGATACGAACAAACTAGAAAACCGAGTTTTGAAAAACTGAAATCGAAATTTTCAGAGAAACAAACATGATTGCAATACCGGTGTCTCCAGCTTGTAACTGCATGGACTGAATGCAAGGGGTTACACCCTCCAAAACATACATTCTGCTATTATTATTTGGCCAAAAACGAAACTGAAATACCCACTCTTTGCCCTTCACGTCCTGAATCTTCAAAGGAAGGCCCTCGGGTTGAGAGATTGGTGGAAAATATGCCTGAATAGTTTGGCTAATCTTGTTAGAGAGTGGAAGAGAAATGCTAAGGATGTATTTTCCCGGGGATGGGAGAGCGAGGGTGATAAGACACATACTTCTGCACATGCTTTCGGGAGAACCAGGCGACCGATACGACCAGCATCACTAGCACTCAATACCTTTTCAAACAAGGGAACAATGGTAGAATTTGAACTGGAAATTAGCAACTTAAGGATGCACACTGCTTAAGAATAAGAATTAGCATCAAATTACTAGCTAAATAGCCGAAAAATAAGGATACTCTCCAGATATTTGCTGCAGCTCCTGGTCTGTTATTCGAGGCCAATAACGTGGAAGCAGTTGATTTTTAACTCTTCCTTCCACAGGTGGCCGTGCAACGCGTAATTGTGAAATAGAGCTAGAGTTTGTTTCTAAGCCTGCAGCCAAAATGGTTGGTACTCTAGGTAAGAGATGGCGGGGTCTGCAACTTTGCTGAAGGGAAGAAACCACAGCGCTCAATTGCCTTTCTTCAGCCATGACGCCACACAAGGCATTTGAGTTTGACGAAGCAGGCAAGCTGATGCTCAGTTTAGTCTCAACTAAGGAATTAGGTATGCTTTTACTTTCTTGGAACATGTCACAACTGCTTGATGGTCCGATGGGTGACTGATTACAACTCAACAACAATCTGTATCCTTCTTCTCCAGAACTGGCAAGATCATCTTCTAGTTTCCTAGGAGCCACGTTTGCGTTCTGGGAGAGTAGGAAGTTTTCTTGGCAGTACATTTTAGCATCCTCGCCAGAATGTGCAGGTACCATCCTTTCGGAATTTCTATTAGTGCCATTTTCTGTTGGGAGACTGCATGCTTTCTGTGTTTCTTCTAATGGAGTCTGCAAAGGGCTTCGGAAGAATCAGAGTGTATCTCAGTTACAAAAACTAAATTTAGTGCAAATACGTAGTAAGTAGATGTTCAAGAAAGAGGAAGACAGAGTTCGAAGAGGCTGGTCCAAGAATAGTACAAACCACAAAAGGCTTCATAAGCCAATTTCACTCTGCAGCAAAACAACAAACAACACGACATCCATTTTCTAGTAATTCATTCCGAACATGCATAAATTGGTCTTACAGAAGGAAGTGTACTGCTGCAGCCTTTACAATTGACTCCACCAGTGTCGAGTAGCTCTAGCAACGTACAGGACGCAATGCACCCACAATGAAGACGCTGCATAGCTTTCAAGTCAAGCACTACCAGTACACGACAGGCACAAAAAGAGGAAAATTAAGTACTATGGAAAGGCGAAGGACATGCAATCTGCTTACTCACCTTACCACATGAAGTGCACTCCCTCCAACCTGTTTCCTCTGAATGGAATGTTTCACAGAAGACCAAATCTTGATACGCAGTCCTGTACACGACCCATCTCATGAGTTCCTCATTGCTTATATGTTCAAAATTGGAAAAACAAAGCTAGTTTCCTATGTTCCTCTTCTTTTTTTAACTTTGCGAATTGAAATAAGACCTCTCCCTTTTATGCAAGGAGCTGCACTGGGGTGTCCCCCATCGGACCTAGTAATATATAGTTCTCACAAACTCAAGTGGGTAAATTCTTGATTCTGATAAATATATAGATTTCTTCCAAGATAGTAGATCAACCCCTACAGTAGAAAAATATAGGGACGACATCATCATCATTATCAAGATTTTAAAGACGTAAAAACCTGAGCTAGCTGTCAATCAAAACCATAATCTTATTTTCTGAGATTCCAACTCTTGAACTGATAAAAACTACCTTTCCTACTGAACAAGATTATTTAGGTCTCTCCTAAGTACCGGATCCACATCTGCATTAACACAATACTGAAATGCAGATTGTACACAGTATTGTACTCAGAATCATCATTATCCTTAATCACCATTTTGTCCAACACACTTTTTCACCTTAGTTGCCAGTTCACATATTTGTTATTTATCTAAGAAGACAGGGTTCGAAGAAATTTGTGAGTTCAAGCATCCTAGATGGCCGTTAACCTTATTTATCTGAGAAGAGAAAATGAACTTTACATTCAAGCACACACTGACACAGTTAAAAGACGCTAAACTTAAAAGGCTGCAGATTGATCCCCCACACCACCAAAATAGCATCAAAACCACAACTAGAGAAAATCTTGACATATGTCAAGAAACTACCGATATGTCGATCCGTTAAACTTGAAACACAGAGAGAGAGAGAGAGATGAGACATGCCCACAATTATCACAGAGAGTAGCAAAACCACCAGATCGCAAGGGCCAACCCTTTTTCCATTCCATCGAGCTGGTTGAAGAAGAGCACGTCCCATTCATGCAAGCCTCACCCTCCATTTCCAAACACTTAACAAGAAATGAGAAAAAAACAGAACAACGGTGCATAAGCATACAAGTAAAACCAAGAATTAACTAAGCATAGAGATATTGTCGATTTTTTTAATTCATTAAACTGGCAACAATAAAGTAAACTCGAACCACAAAGTGGGAGCTCACCAAATTCTCAGCAAAAATAAAATTAATTCTTTTTGCACGACAATTTGTGCTCTGAGGAAGAGCAAGCGAAGTGATTGGCCTATATATTGCGGCCTTACACCAATCCCTGTTGACGCAACGACTACCTAAGCCTTCTGTTTCTAGAAGTCGCCGTGGCGGCGGCGGCGGTGCGATTCAGCTCGCTTCTGCTCACCTCCTTCCCCTTTATGGGTTTAAGATATGATTAATTGATTATCTTACTCCAAAAAATTGAGCATTTGCATTTGATTACAAAAAGTAAAAAAAATCGAGTCTTTGGCACAAAAACAAATTAAATAAAGAGGGAGCAAAATATTTAAGATGATTGGTTCCCTTCATTCAGTAGTAATCGTGACTTGTAATAATTCCTAATCCGAATTAATTAGTTTTAGTATTATAATATCGTAATGTCAAGATCCAATTTGGTAAGAACATTCCTTTCAACTCAGACTCGGACCAAACAAATTTAATGAATCGCTATCCATTCTAATATTCTTTATTTGGATGACGTATATAGATAACATCTGAGTCATAAATTACAGTATTTCTTAGATTTTAATAAATTATACTTCCACCCATTTCATAAGCTAAGGTGTAGAATATTTTTTCCGCTTTTAAATCCAAACTAACAAAAAATAGCAAAAATCGGCGGCTTTGGCATGCAACAAAGATTCTGGCAGGAATTTACAAAAGTAACCCTCCTCGACGTCCTGTTTGGTGCACGCTTTTTGGGCCTCTCTGTTTTTGAGTTGAAGCAATCATCATTGTCTTCCTGCACCTACGTCGTTTAATACCTCGATGACGTCATCCTCACCTCACGCTCCCGTCATCAATCTCCTACTGATTTCATTTTGGGCCGTCAATTTGAATCCGATCCATTGCTGAGCCCAATACGCCAGCCCAGAAACAAAAAACCGACACAAAAGCCGTACTAGTTTAATAAAAAATTAAAATAAAAATTCCATAAAACTCGAAATAAAGCATTTTAGTGGATGGATTTAATAATAATAATCGTAGTATTGTAGTAATTTGTTTCATCTTCTCTTTCTTCCCTTATCCAAGTCTGCAGCATTAACCGCCGTTGGATAAGGAGTCCGGCATGGCGGGAATCTCTAGCTTCAAATGCCCCTGTTTCCGGCCACTATCCTCCTCTCTCTCCTACAGTTCCACCTCTTTCCCTCCGCAGAAGCTCAGAATCGGCCGCCGCCTATCCACATTCCCCAGTATGCCGTTTTGTTTGTCGACTACCAAAGCTGAAATTTTCTAGTTTGTTTTGTTAACGCGCATGTTTTTGTTTTATGTTTTAATTGCAGGAATTTACGCATTGACGAGCAACGATATTAAGGTAGGCCTCAGCATTGAAACTGATGGTGCTCCATGGAAGGTTATTGGTAATCCCTCCTAAATTTGGCCGATCGATTTCAATCTTTCTGCTCGTGTTTGCAGTGCGTCTGTGAGTGTGTGTGTGTGTTTTATCTTCTGGTTAGGCGAATTACGAAGAATTGTAGAATCGAGTAAGTACATTTAAAAGTTAAGACTTTAATGTCAAGAATTATTTCTGCAGCCGTGTGTGTCAAATTCGTTTTGGTATATTATGCTTTGATTCTCTGTGTTTGTGATGCATTTTTGGGTAATTTTCAGAGTTCCTCCATGTCAAACCTGGAAAAGGGGCAGCTTTTGTAAGGACCACATTGCGAAATTATGTGACTGGAAACCAATGTGAAAAAACTTTCAGAGCTGGAAGTAAGGTGACTAATTTATAGCTGTGGCCTGTGGGATTTTGTAGTTTCATCTCCTATTTCACTATTATGTCTCAGAAATTGAAGTCAATTAGTTATACCTAAGTAGCAAAACAAGCTATCATTTCTTGCTATCTATGGGCTAACAGGCCGACCCCTCTTATACACTTTGCCCCTCTGTAATATTAGACCTAATGGCCAACATGAATATCTGTTAGTTTATTGTATAGAGAGAACGATATTGTTACCTGCAGTTTCACTTTGCAATTTTAGGAAGAGAATTACTATCTGATATAAGTCCATACATTGTATGATGTGTGTTTTTATGCTTGCCATTTCTGCTTGGAGTCTAAAGTAGACGTGATTTATTTGTAACTTTGTGGAGTGAATTCAATATATTATGATCCATATGAGATTTCCGACGTAAACACCATAACTTCTTGAAGGTTAATATATGAGTGATAATGTTATATTCTGTTCTACTCTTTTGACAGATAGAAGAAGCGGATATATCGAAAGAAGTTAAGCAATATACCTACAAAGATGGTGCTCAGTATGTTTTCATGGATTTGGTAAGTTATTAGCCTCTTATAGATTCATACACAGGTACGACAGTGAGTACCTCATGCAGTTAACATAACTCGTTCTTGGTTAAATTCGGTATAGAACTGATTGTCTTTCAATATGTGCTCTGCCCTTATGTGCGTTACATTGTTGTTCCATTCCATGTGCCCATGCTCTTTGAATGGCAACATCACTGACCATCCAAACTTCCTGAACCAGTGGAAATAGTCTGATTTTCTATAGCAACTAATTACACCATCCCTGGGATGTATGTTCCAGACTACATACGAAGAATCTCGCCTCAATGAGGTAGATGTTGGAGACAAAGCCAAGTGGTTGAAAGAAGGCATGGACTGCAATTTGTTATTCTGGAACGGGAAGGTAACGTGTTGGCTGAAACCTTCTACCAATGCTCATGCAAAATACTAACCACTAGCATTGGTGTAGGTTATTGATTTTGAACTCCCAATAACTGTGAAGTTGAAAGTGACTCAAGTTGATCCTGGTTTGAAAGGCGACACAGCTCAAGGTGATAATGCTTGTTTCCTGTTATCCCGTTGATCTTACTTGAGTGATCAGTGTGTGTTTATAAACATCGTTTCTTTCGGTTGCAGGAGGATCAAAGCCTGCTACAGTAGAAACTGGAGCTGTGGTATCGGTTCCGTTGTTTGTAAGCACTGGCGAGACAATACTTATAGACACCAGAACTGGGCAGTACATGAGCCGTGCATAGTCTGCTTTTGAGTCATTTTTGGGACGCTTCCATGGTTTTGAAATGCGGATTTTTTCTTCCCCGTTGAATTTGAGAAATGTCCTCCTACAGCAAGAAGATTTTGGCATATTACTATCCCTTAGTGAAACACCGAAAGACAGTTTTGTAAGTATTATTTGTGGAAACCTCCTTTATACCACGTATAACTAGGTAGGGGTGACCAAAAGAATCTGAAAATCAAACCAAAAACTTATATTTGTTTCGGTTATTGCAAAATATAATTCAGTTCTGTCGATCTCAATCGCTTCATTTCAAAAATAATTTAATGTAATCAAATTTAAAAAAAAAATAAATATATATCTGTTGTATATTTATACTTATAATACATTGTGTTTAAATGAAATGAACTTTGCCATATCCAGTATGAACAAATTCAGGCACATTACAAAAAGTCTATTTCATCTGCTAAGTCTAACTGAGGTTTCCTCTTTGGCTCCACGCCTCTCTTCAAAGCCAAGCCATAAACACCACAAGCCACCAACAGCCTTCCTTGCAGAATCAGCTTATCGATCAACGCATTGAACGGAATCCCTCTCGGATTTCTGTCTCTGTGCATCAACACAAGAACCGCCAAGGCTTTATCGACCTCCTCGTCCTGACAAAGAGCGTGAATCGCAATGTTGAAGGTGAAAGTCTTGGGAGAGAATCCAATCCCAATCATCTCATTCAAAACCTCAAAACATCTCTCTGCATCTCTCCCATTGCAGCAAAAGGCTTCAACCACAAGCTCATATGCTTCTTGACAAATGGCATATTTCCCATTCCTCATATCTTCAAACACTTTGTATGCATCATCAAGCACATCCTTCTCCTTCCTCGCGTACCTGCACAAGCCTCTCAACAAAGTGTTCATCATCCTCCCATCTACGCTGTAACCAGCTCCGACCATCGCCTTGTACACCTGCAGCGCAGCTCTGGTCTTACGCCACTTCAACAATCCATGCAACAACGTGCTATAGCTAATGTAATCGGGTTCGCAGTTGCGCTCCCTCATCCGCTTTAATAGGCCAAAGCCACGCAGGGGCTTTCCCTCCTTGAAGTAGCCGTTGAACAGAGTGTTGTACATTACCACATTCGGTGTTAGCTCCATTTCTAGAGCTTCGACGAGCAACTCAAAGGCCTCGTGCGATCGGCCTACCTTGCAGAAACCATCCATCACTGCAGCGTAACTGTAAGTATCTGGCTTCAGCGATGATGATTTCTTGATACTTCCTAATAAGTCATAAGCCTCCTCGACCTTCCCTACGTAGCATAACCCCTTCAAGAGGCAGTTATATGTGTTGATCGTGGGCTCGCATCCTATCTTAGACATTACGTCGAACACTTGGTAGGCTTCACGCAGTCTCCCGATCTTGCAGAACGAGTTGATGAGTGTGGTGAAAGTAGCGACATTTGGCTCGAACCCGTTCTCCATCATCTCGTGAAGAACGCTTCTCGCCTCAATTACGAAATTATTCTTGCAGAGGCCGTTCACCAGAATCGAATACGTCCGTACATCTGGAAGTAATCCGTGAGAGGATAAACTCGACTTGAGCTTCAACGCCAATTCGAACTCATCCGAAGATATTAGGGACACGAGTTGACGATTGAATTCAGCTATGTTTTGAATCGGAATCTCTTCGTTTCTATGGAGTTCTTCCCACACATCGACTCTTTCTTGAGCTTGAAGTTTTTTGCTCGCATGTTCGTAAAGACTCTGTTTTTCTTCGGCGAGCGCAGCGAACACAATGAGTTTTCGCCGATGGAATGCGTTGGTGGTAAAGAAGAACAGGTATAATGGAGGATTGAAAGCATAAAAACTGGCGGAACGAAGGAAAGTGGAGGCTCGATAGCATGGTTGGGAAGAAAGCATCCCTGCTGCACTTGATTTGATTATGGATAAGGTGCGCAATTAAGTACGGACACCATTAACATTACTCAAAAATGGGCAACGGATCAGCCCGAAAGGCCCAACTCGATCCGGTCCAATCTGAAATAACAGCAACCTCGAAAGCTTTGGATTGGCCCGACCCGGCCCAATTTGCTATTCTACCCTAATAATTTATTTTTTTATTTTTTTATAGTAGTGCATTACTATAGAAATTAATGTGGTCTATGACTTATGTATAGGCTATCGTTCTTCAGGTAATTAATAAGTTAGTCCCTAACTAACCTAGTATATTAAGTTATTAACTAAGCCATCAGAATTAAAATCTTTAGGTCTATTTAATTAATTTTAGTGGTTAATTTTTATTATATTAATTAATCTTATTTAGGAGGTTTTAACCAAATAAATCCAAAACGATGCCGAGAATCATTTATAAATGTTTTTAAAACGGATATGAATTACTTTCATTTGTGAAGATACTCATTTAAACATACCATAAATATTCGAATTCAAATTTGAAACTCTGGAAAGTTTTAAATAAATATAAATAATGGCTTAACTCAGTGCACCCACCAATCACCACATAGAAGTTAGAACTACTGGCAACCTAAAAACATAAGTATATAATGTTTCAGATTCTAGTAATTTAATCGTCTATTTACTTTAAAGATTAATATGCAACCTCCGATTTTAAGCTTTATAATTAATTATTGTATTATTATCTTATGCGACTCCACTAGTATGTAATAACAATTGAATTGAAGTGAAATAAATATGAATCAGAACACAATTTGTGTAATTATGCCTCTTCTTTTTTTCTTTTCTTTTTGTGTTTTTGTTCTTGGAAATTAATCAACAATCACAATGCATAGAAAGTACTAGAAAAAGGAAACAATTTATGCAAGATTCTCCTTGCAATCAAATACACCGATGATAATAAAAAAAACAAAAAATTAAAACCGATTATTATTATATCATAACCCAATTATTTAAACCTTCAAAGACCTGCTAAAATTCTTGGAGAATAATGGATTCTTGGTCTGAAGTTGATCTTTAGTGGGCCCCTTTTTCCCCAGAATAGGACTGAAGAGTTTCCTAATGACCTTCTGAAATCCCGCCGCTCTCCGCCCCTTCTTACTCGCCGGCGGCTTCTGCGGCGGATGGCGGCGAGCCACCGCCGGCTCCGACAAGCTCCGCCCCAGCATGGCCTTGCTGAGTTGCACCTCAAACGATAGCCGCTCGTACTGGTCAAGCAACGTGCTTTGCTCGTCGCCAAATCTCTTGAAAATGGCTGCTATTTCTTCAACCTTGGCCATTTCCAAAACCAAATCTTCATTCACTTCTTGCATCAATATATATATATATAAACGTGTGTGTGGTTTGGGTATGACTGTGTGTAAATCTTGAGGAGGAATATAGGCAGAGGGAATCTCTGAGATGAACTCACAAGCAACTGGTAAGAAAAAGTGGTGCAAAATGGGACATTTGCAATAGAAATGGATAGAGAAATTAAAAAGGCTGCAAATGCAGATAGGTTTTTGTGTAATGAGTAATTGAAAGGAGAGAGTTTATAACATAAACATTGTGTGTATAATGGTTTACAACAATTTACAATTAATATTGTAGATAGAAATTTATAATGACTGGTGCGTCGTTCAAAGTTGTATGGGAGCAGCTCGTTGCCCTTATTAATATTTCATTCGAATTCTGATTTTCAAAATCGGATTGCATAATAAATTTATTTCGTCATTTGGTTGCATTTATTTATATCCTATATATACCCGTATTACATGCGGATGGGATCATGTTTTCCACAATTGTGTTTCATATTGCATGTCCCATAATTAAATTTATCATTTTAATTAATAATTTTTAAAAATAAAAAATTTATTTGAATATAATGAATAATAATTAACAATTATTTAAAATAATTTTGAATTTATAAACACTAAAAATCAATTAAAAGTAATATTAAACATATAAAATTGAAATAAAAAAATAACATTAAAAAATAAATTAAAATTTAGCTATGGGACATAAAAAATGAGACACAAATTGGTACAAAGTGGTATCTTCAGTATGAAGACAATATTAACTTATATAAATTTAATATGAAAATATATTATAATAAATAAAAAAAATGTTTATTTTGATAAATAAAAAATACTTATTAAAAATAAAAATAAAATATAATGAATTTAAAAACAAAAGAAAATATATTCACCTTTCATGCGATATATTACATTTATGTATTAACATGGGAAAATTTCTCATGTATTTATTCATTAAATGTATTAAATTATATTAGCACATGATAAAATTTGTCATGAAATCATGAAATTATGTATTGTATGAAATAGCACGAGAAATTGATAAAAATTATCATATACTTATGTAGATATGTGTATTTTTTACTCACTCCATCCACTAAGTATTTGCACATTTGAATTCGGCACGGGTTATAACGTATGTTATGAATGTGTTGTGAGTGGAGTAAGGGTCCCACAAATATTTATTAATTAAATATGCGTATGTGAGTGAAAGAAAAGTTAGTGATTGATTGATAAATAAATTAAATATGTTATGAGTTGAATGATAGTCCCACATTATTTATAGTTAAATATGTAATGTGACCGATTAAAAAAATAATGATGAGTCCAATAATATAGATATAATTATTTAAAAAAAAAATGTGTAACTTTTTTGTGGACGCAATAAAGTGGACAAATGTGCAAGTTCTTCGTAGACGGATGTAGTATAATTATTTTAAAATGAATGTTTTTTTATCTTATAAAAATGGAGAATCTTACTGATTAACCCTTATAATTACACTATTGTAAACAAAAGAGCTAAGTATACAAATTTTGTACTATAATCATATTTCAACATTGCATTATATCGGTCCAACTATATCCATTGATGACTAATTAACTCGTGTTACATATGTAAGAACTAAGAACTTGCGGTGGTGTGTGATTGTGACAAATTAATTAATCATACCTTATTAATCACTAATAACTATTTATGAGAGTTAGGGATATAGGATTAAGAAATGATATGTCAAAAAAAGTACAGCTGAGAGCTATCTAACATTACAAGCTTGATTTGGAAGAGACGATAGAGTACACCGCACATGGGACAAAGCTACCATATAACTGCTGCTGCGTGTAAGTGTTTGTGTGTGTGTGTGTTTTTCATTTATTTTATTTTTCTTCCACTTAATTTATGCTTTATCGATTAGGTTCAAATGTCAAATTGGAAGATGCTTCCTTATCATAAAAGTACGCAAACCCTTAAATATATGTAACATGCAGATCTCACAACATATCATGTGTTTAAAGTTGTTCGGACCATATATACGTCGAGAAATAAATAAATCCATCAAATACAGTCTATTATGTGCATATATAATTTTAAATATAATAATTATTAACAAATAGTTAATACTCTCCTCAACCCACTTCAATTGACACATTTTATTATTATAATACTCAATTAAATATAAAACGTGTCAATTAACATAGGCAAGAATGAATAGTTTTTAATTATTTTGTATTGACTTAGTTTATTACTTCATCCGTCCCATTAAGCATGATATCTTTTTTTGTTCAATACGATTGTTAAAGAGAATGTATAAAATAGTGTACAAATAATATAGTAGTGTCAATTTTTTTTTTCTTTAATAAGGGAAGCGCGTGAAATTTAGGAATACACCAATAATATAATTTGGCCCAATAACGGAAGGAAGGCTCAAATTGTCCCTTTATTAACTACTTGCTTGCTGGAGTGAAAAGCCAACTCACCCTTTGGGCACGATCTCGCTTACTCTTCTTCCTTTAGATCCAATCACTATACAATTCTTAAACCCTAAATTCATTCCTTCCTTCATCAATTTGTTTGAATTACGAATTGGTAGAGCTTGATTTTGAATAATTCACTTTTTTTTTATAATCTATTTGCCTATCATCTATCGTCTCTGGAGCTGCTTGTTCTCTGAACTGCGAGAATTTCAAGCCTTCGGTCAATGATCGCGAGGTCTAGCTGAAATTGAAAATTCTGCTGGAGAGATGAGTTTAGCTTCGTTTCGGTTGGGATGATCGGAACAAGCTAGAAAGTTGGGTTTAGAGAAGTTGGAGTTATTGGAATGGATAAGAATGGGTTTATTGCTATTATCTTCGTACTCCTATTTGTTTCAACCACTTGCAATGCTTCTTTAGTTTTTCATATGCGGAAATTGATTACTGGTGAAGGGAATAATGCTTCAGCAACTTCCCAGGTAAAATTCTTTCATTCGTGTGTGTGTGTATTATGATTGAGTCGATTTTATTTTATTATAAGTTATTTTTGTTCTCTAGGTTCCCCCGATTGCAAGTCCAGTTAGTGGTCCCGATACGAATACAGGCTCGATGAATACAGAGAAGCCTCAATTAGAAGATCAGAAAGTACCTGATAAACCTAAATTAGAAGAGCAGAAAGAACCTCAGACGCGCAATCAGACTGATAGTCCTGTAACACCACCAATTGATCCGAATGGATCAAACAAACATGATAACGACAGTAAAACTTTAGATGTTCCTAGCCCGTCCGCGGTTGAGAAAAATGTCAGTGGTGTTGATGGAGGCAATGGGACGGTCAATGCTACCGTGCCAATGCCGGATGACAATGGCAGCTGTGATGAATCGATTAGTAGGTGCATGAAGCAAGGGATGCTTGCCTGCATTAAAGCCTTGAAAGATGGTGGTACTGGTTCTTCGAATTCTATATAAACGTTGGGAGCATATAATTCATTTCTTTGCATTCAAGATGGTGTTTTTAATTACTTCATGTGGTTTCCTGTATCTTGGATATCTTTGGCGCGAGCAGGGTGTCGAATGCGGAACCCTTTTTTGTCCCTTAGTATGGCTGAACTCAAAATTATCCTAGTTCATAGGTAAGCGGCTCTGGTGGACAGAAGGAAGAAGATCTCCCGATACAGCAATTTATTGGCTAACATTGGAATCAGATAGACCTCTTGGGCGTGGGGACAGAACAAGTTTGTTAGTGTGTTTGAATAATAGGCTGAAGGAATAAAAGAGTTTTGTGGTTGCACATTTTCGGAGTGTACTTCTGAGAAACAAGAGTGTCCACAATTTCTTATGTTAAAGACGGTATGGCTCTCAATAAAATAAAGCTAGGGTTTAGATGGAGAAAGAACTAGTCCTATCTATCCACCTCTCCAGACAATATCTGGAGTACCTGTGATGGTGATCACAAATGTGATAAGTCCAATGTCATAATACCCACCTAGACTTAGAGGACTGATGAGTGAGTTTGAGTTTATAATTTGCTCCGAATATGTCACATAAGAACTCTCTCCGCTGCTGCTTAAATGTTGTTGAATGTCTTATGGATGATTGCTATGCAGAATTTTGTGCTGTGTCCAATCTGGACTCTATATACATATTTGAACGGACCGGAAAATAGTATCTGGTGGTCCTATAACTTGTGGGGGTCTTGCCTTTAGATCCTAAAATTTGTGGTTCTCACTTTTGTGATGAGGAAACATAAAAAAAAAAATTAGGGGGGGAGTGTTTGATTACTTTATTCATGCGACATGTACATGTTTTCTGCTGCAAACAAATAACCATATGTACTTGTTTTGGCAGGGCCGAAGGATGTGTTCCTTGTAGTGAAAAATGAAGGTGAAATTACTTTGAAAGTGAATGTCAAGCTTCCTAATTCTTTGGAAGATAATTTGGCCGATGTTGAAGTTGAAGTACCCAAACATACAAGTAAAAAGGTATAGATCTTTATTGTGCATTTTCTTCGTTAGGTTTTAAATATTCAATCTTTGCTATATGTGTATTGTGCTGAACTCCATAAATAATGATTACATGTTTTAACTTTTTCCTACAGTTCTGCCAATGGATTGAGTAAAAATGAGCTGTTGATGATAAAGCACCTCAGTATTTGAAATTGTTGGCTTATATATGATACAATATGAGTTATAGGCTTATGCTAGTCTACTGCAATACTTATAAGTAACTTGAAATGATTAGAATGATAATGACATAAAAGAATTGTGGGATTTTTTTATATATATGATTCTGGAGTGCTAGGTAATGTTTTATAACCCATTGGATCCAGTCGAATAGGATTCCTTTTGAAGAGAATTTATTAATCATGAGAAATTACTCATTTGTTCAAAAATGGCGCATTGAATATGGGATAAACACATATGAAGACTACACATTTAGCTGTTGCATTGTGTTAATGCTCCCACAACGACTACTTAAAATTCCATATGACCTGGTTGTATATTTGTTATGATCTATCTTTAATTTCCTGTTTCTGATTCATTTCTGGACCCATGCAGATAGAGATATCATCATCTGTAGGCAAAAGCAATAAACTAATAGTGAGTTCTGGAGGTGGCACATGTGAACTTGTCTTGGCCCAGTCTGTCTCAGCAGACAATATTATTCAGCAGCTCTCTTTCTACTCTAAGCAAGTGACCCCTGTATACGCTATATACGCCTCCTTCCTTGTAACATTACTTTTGGGATCTATGTGGGCTTGTTGCAAATTAAGGAAGAAGAACCAGGATGAAGTTCCATATCAAGAGCTTGAAATGGGCATTCCGGAATCTGCTTCTGCTGCCAATGGGGGTGGCTCGGAAGGGTGGGATCATGATTGGGATGACGATTGGGAGGATGAGATTGCTGTGAAGTCACCCTCTGGGCACCACCAAGTAAGAAGTGTTTCTGCTGATGGACTCACCTCTAGGTCTCCTAAAAAAGAGGGATGGGAGAATGGCTGGGAAGATTAGCATCGCATCATAACACCTCTACCAAGACTAAGATAGATATTCAGATTTTCGAAACGGAATAACAAGCGACAGGGAGCCATTGATATATTATAAAATCCTTTTTCCTCTTTTTTTTCTGTCATGATAGCAAAATTGTAAACACTGCTTTTCTATATAGGATCTTTTGTGCAAGATCAGTCAGTTTTGGGCTAAAAATGGAAGCTTCTTCATTGTAAGATATAGTCATTTTCTTTTTCCTAATTTTTTTGTTTAGCTTATAGCCGTGATGTTACATGTTAGTAATGTGATCAGTGTTCAATCTTACAGGCTTATTCAATTATTAATTTTTGGGTTTGGAAATTACTCTTGACATACACAGTGCAAACGTGCATTTATTTATTTATATTTTATTTTAAAAGATGTTTATATCTTGTTTTAACCCAGCAGCATCAACACAACGATAACATTAATGGTATGGCTAACCTAATTTATGGAGCCTCTTTGTTTTTAAATTAATTAGAAGTTGGGAGGAATATGAAAATAGAGATGAGGCATGCTTCACTTTTAATCAAAACAATTATTATGGGAAATGAGCATTAACATGAATATGTCCCCACTAATTACACCTTTGAAATGATGATGCTTATGTTGTGCTCCATTTAACTTACCAATTAAAAAAAAGTAGTTGCATGGCTCAATCATTCTGTCCCAAAAAGTAATACCCTTACACCCAGTGATATTTCTTGGATCATTTTTTTTTTTAATTTTTTTCCCAAAATCCCATGTACGCCCTTTTCTTTCAATATATTACAAGTTACAACAGTTGATGTTCTTGAGATTGGTCCCGTTTTCACTCTTCAGACTGAGATAAAAATGGCTGAAAACTGAAGCTGTGTTGAGAAATGAGATCACTAATGATTTTGCTTTTTCTCTAAATGAAACGTAACTAACTGTACATGTTCTTGAAATCTTTAATGAGGTAATAAGGTGATTGCGAATGATAGGTGTGCACCTTCACTTAGACCATAAGCGATAATATAAAGATGATATTTGGGCGTGCGTGTTTTGGACTAATGGTAGTGAGGTTAATGACAAGTCTTGATTCGAGTACTCCGTGACGCGGCCATATAATTTAATATTAATGTAATACAATTTTAAAAAAGAAGAAATGATATTTGATTAGTTCTTTAAATTTTTGGAGTTTAATGCCATTCATAACAAGTAAAGAAAATAAGCAAATCCCTTCTTTTTCTTTTTCTTTTTCTCAAGAACTGTGATCAAGATAAATCACAAGTATACTCAGGAGTTGGAGGTGGTGAACAGAAATCCATGGATGCAAGATTTCATGAGAGAGAGATAGAGAAAGGTCTCACAACAAAAACTACTCCCTTTCTATAATGAAACAGAAACTGGATTCCTCTTCACCTAATACCAACATTCTTAACTAGAAAACTCTCTTGTACATTATGATTCCATTTCCTCTTTTCCTGAGGAAGATTGAATGAGTTCCAATATCCTTATCACCTCTTCCATATCCGGCCTATTCGAAGGCACCTGCGACGCACAAATCAACCCCAGCTTCACTACTGGAATCGCCTCCTCCACCGGAAAATTACCTTTGAGCTTCTTATCGATCCATTCCCCTATCCTCCCCTCGTCCAATGCCTCCCTCACTGCGTCGCTCAGCACAACCACGTCGTCTTCCATGTACTCCACTGGCCTCTTCCCAGTCAGCACCTCAAGTGTCAACACCCCGAATCCATACACATCACATTTCTCAGTGATCTTTACAGTTTGGCAAGCGAACTCCGGGGCCATGTACCCAAGCGCACTCTGAATCTTGCTGCTCAGGATGTAACGATCCAATCCAGGGAGGAGTCGAGCCAGCCCAAAATCTCCCACCTTCGGGTCACCAGAAACATCGTCTATCAGAACATTGCTCGACTTCATATTGTAGTGAATAATACTCAACTGGTGCAGATGAGCCAGTCCCTTAGCAGTGCCAAGGATTATGTTGAACCTTTGCTGCCACGTGAGGCAGCTGTCACCCCCCTCGTGTAGATGTTTGTGCAAGCTTCCGGCAGAGAGGTACTCGTTGATGATCAACTGCAACGAGGGTGTCCAGTAGTACCCTTCGAGTACTACCAGATTCCGGTGCCTGATCTTGCCTAGTTTCTTAACTTCCCTCTCAAAATCCTCTTGACTTTTCACCAAACTCGTAGTGTTAAGCTTCTTGATTGCAATGGATCTCCTCCCTCGAAGCTCCGTCATGTAAACAGTCCCAAAGCCACCGCGCCCGAGTTCACAGTCTTTATTCAGCAGAGATTGAGCTCCAGTAGCAAAATGTGCTTCCCCAGAAAACATAACAAGCTTCCCATAATTAGCTTCAGAGTCGTGGGAAGGGCTAAAGTCGTCCCCACCGGAGAACGTGAAAGCAACCGCAGACTGTGCCATGGATGTGCGCATGTGCATGTTGAGAATAGAGACTGTAACCACGCCGAGAGCTATACACACAGCCGCACCAATGGCCACAAGGGAAGATATACTGAGCACAATCCGCTTGTGGCGTAGATTTGGAGGAAGAGGACCGTGACTCGTGACAGAAGAGTTGGGGTTGAGGACGAGAGGCTTGGGATGAACAGCAGGGCATGATTGCTTGACAATGGAGCCACATAGGGAGGGATTCCCAATCACAGACGACGCCGGGATGGTGTTGAAGAACCCTCCAATTGGGAGCTCCCCCTCTAGATTATTGAAGGAGACATTAAACGAGACAAGGCGTGAGAGATTTGTCAATTCTTTAGGTAGATTTCCTGAAAATTTGTTGAATGACAAGTCCAATACTTCAAGGTTGGATAGGTTTGTGATTGAACCAGGGATAGGACCAGTAAGATTATTACCAGACAAGACCCTACATCAGAAATAAACATCATGTGTTAGATCGAAAACTACATAACATAAACCTCAATTTAATCTTCTAAAACAACAGAGTATTCACAACAACTTACAATGAGGTCAGAGATGAGCAGTTTCCAATCGCTGTAGGAATGCCTCCAGTTAATTGATTATAACTCATATCAAGAACATAAGTAGTGTTGAGTTCACCAATACTCATAGGAATCGAACCGGATAATGAGTTTTGGGCCACATTCAAGGCCTGCAGCCTACTGAAATTCCCAATAGCTACCGGAATACCACCAGTTAAGGCGTTGGACGACAAATCTAAGGCTTCGAGGCTCTGGAACGCCGCCTCCCATGAAGCAGGGAAGGTGATGCTCCCACTGTACCTATTAAGAGCAAGGGATGCACTCTCCAAAGCCAGCAGGAACAACCATGAAGGAAGATTACCAGAGAGTGAGTTGCGGGCAACGTCGAGTACTTTAAGGTTCAAACAGCCCCCAAACGACTCTGGTAAGGCTCCTACAAACCTATTGCTCGACAAGTTTAATTCTTTCAGAGATTGGAGATTGCCTAGGGCGCTAGGTACACGACCAGAGAAGTTATTACCAGAAATGTGCAAGAACTCCAAGTTCTTCATCTCTCCAATCCAATCAGGAAATTCCCCTGTGAAGAAATTCCCGCTCAAATCAAGATATCTGCACAAACTGAGTTTCCTCATCGAGAGAGGGAGGTTGCCGCTAAAATAATTACCACTAACATCAACACTCTTCAGCATCGAACAATTTCCAAGATTTTCAGGCAGCCAACCTACTAACATATTCCTCCTCAAACTAATGACCCTCAAATCAGACAAGCTCCCAATCCCTCCTTGAATCTCGCCCTCCAACAAATTATCAGAAAAATCAAGCAATCGAAGCGATGTCAAAGACCACAAACCAGGGAGCAACTGACCTGAGAGGCGATTCGAGGAAAAATTGAGCTTCTGCAAATTCGAGCAAGAGCACAAAGAATGCGGCATTGGGCCAGTGAGATTGTTGTTAGCAAGAGAAATCGCCTTCAGAGGTCCACATTGCTGAAAGAGCTCCTCTGGAATCATTCCCGATATGGTGTTTTCACTCAAATCAAGAATCTCTAGAGATGGGATTTGAGCAAGAAAGGGACTAATAGTCCCAGAGAAACTGTTTCTTGATAATTTGAGAACTGTGAGGGACTGTAATCGGACCAAGCTTCTACCAATGTGCCCGGAGAGCGAGAACCCGTCGAGGATCAGCTCCGTGACCCGGTTGGTATTCGGGTCGCACTTCACGCCAACCCATTGGCAGGCGAGGCTGTCTTCCTCGTTCCAAGAAGCGAGGCGTGACTGCGGGTCGCTTATACCTGCTTTGAAGACTATCAACCCCAATACGTCGTCGTTGAAAGCGGGGTCCAGGGATTGCACCAGAAGTAACGTATACAAGAACACAAAAGCCACTAACTTCACAGGCAACAACATTTATCAGTCAACCCAAAAAAGAACTCTTTAAGAGCTCAAAATATTTCCAAAAGCATTTGAGCTAGATAAGAACTTCGTAAATGCTTAAAAGGGCGCGACGAAGCAACAGCTAAAGAAGACAGCAATGGGATAAAAAAAACAGAGCTTGAACACAGCCGGGGAAACAGTCGGGGAATATGAGATTTTTGGCTTGTAGTTGAAGGGCGATCGGAAAACACGCCGGGAAATGTGACTTAAATACGTAGAGAGAGAAGAAGACAGTTGAGAAGAAGAGGAAAGGAATTAAGAAGGGGGAGGAAGACTGGAAGAGCAGCAGCGATGATAGGATGTCATAAAAGTTGATGTCAGTGCGGTTGTGAGTGTGCCTTCAATACTCATAATAAACCTTTTGCTTTTCTCCACTGCTCTCTCTCTCTCTCATTCTCAATTGAATTCTTGAATTCAATGTTTTCGATGATATTCTCTTCCAATACTCTCTACTTTCTCTGTTTTCACCATAACAGAGAAAAAAAGAAGTGGGACTTCACTCTTGACTTTGAATTTTGCTCTCACTTTTTTTGACACAACACACAGAGTCTTTCTCGTTGTGATTCTTATCGACTCTCAAGTGAAAAAAATTAAATGAAACAACCAACTAAGGAATTCGTAGTTAATGCCAATTAATGTTCTTGCGACAAGATCATTTCTTTGCAACAACATTTATTCGTAATATTTTTGGAACACGTAATCCTAGATTAGTTATGGAAATAATATAATATAAATAGGGTTGAATAAAGTTAGCAGATGCAGTTGAAAATTAATTGGCATTACATGGTAAGCAAGATCTGAGTAAAGAGTAAATCCAAAGGCTTATGTTCCGACTTCTAACATTTTACTCTGCTCTAATCTATGAATAATGCTTTATTATTACTGTACATAATATCAAATTATAATGTGGAAAGGTCATTTTAGTCCTAGAGACACAGGATGACAATTTATACATAATTAGTTTCAAGACTTGCATTAATCGTCGTAATTGTTTATAATTTGGATCTTCCTAAATTTTCGAGTATTCAAAGTTCTTTATACTCCCTTTGTCCCACTATTTTGGCCCTATAACTAAAATTAACATACTCCCTTTGTCCCACTATTTTGGCCCTATAACTAAAATTAACTTATAATTTTAGTTAAAGGATTCAAAGAATAGTGGGAGAAAGTTACTATTTTTTTGTAGGGGGCTTATTCATACCATAGGTAAGCGTGATATTATTTAGAATAGACTACTCTTTTCGCCTATTTACAAATAGTATTGGAAAAAAAAGAATTAAAATGGGAGAAAAACTTATTGCCTCAGTTGACAAAAGAGAAACAAGTAAAAACCCAAAAATAGACTTTACTCTTCTCGACCAGGGCATTTCCGTACATTTCACTCCGTGTTTCTCTGCTAGAACCACTGTGAAAGACTTTTAATTGAGTTTGACTTGGGGAGAAACACTTGGTTGGAATTCTCCGTAATTTAAGGACCTACTGTCGAAGACGATGCGCAATGGCTGCTGAGCATTTCATACGAACCCTAGCTTTTTTTGGTTGTGAAAAAGATGATGTATGTATCGGGATAATATGCAATAGATTTCAGAAAAAAGATAGGATTTTAGTAATTTAATTTATTTCAAGTAAAATAAAATAGCCTATCAAACACACAAATAAAATTATCTTCAATTTAAATCTTCTCTATCAAACAACAAAAAGCCAAGATAGCATAATAATATCTCTTCGGTCATGATTAAATTATCCTAACTTAGTTAAATCCTAACATGACTATCAAACAACCCGTTAATGTGAATTTGTTTTTATCGCATGAATTTGTCTTAATAGGCTGTTGAGTTGCGTGAATGTCCCCCAATTGGATTCAACTTGCAGAAACTGCTGCTTTGATTATTGGCCAGTGTGGAAATTTGAGTTTGACCTTGAAAATTGTCAAATGTGATTTAGCTTGTATAATACTCCTATTTAATAATTGCAAATGGAATATTTGGTAGTCGATCAAAAGGTTAATATATTAACAATGAAATACTCCTGAATTCATACATTATATCAAAAGAAGACGTGTCTGCTTTTAGTTGAAGTTCTTATTAGCGACTTGTTTAGCACTGACTTTTGAATTTTTGGAGATTCGTGGAAAAAAAAATGAATAAGAAAGTTGGTGTTGATGAGTGTTTAACTAAGATCAAAAGCTATGATAAGAAAATACGCTAGCGGATTCATTATTATTGGTCTCCTCAAATCACTAAATTCCTCATACTTTAGTGCACACTAACATTACGCTCCATAATTGCATAAAATAGATCAATCAAATAGACCCGTGGATACAATTTTATCCACATGTTTTTTAATATTAATGTACTAGACAGTAAATTTCAGGTTCAATCTTCCATAATCCAGATTTATAATTTAAATTTAATGTATCATAATATTTTTTAAAGAAGGCTTTGGAAAACACAAATCCCAATCGTTAGGGTTTGCAACATTCTTTTCTTTAGAGAGCAGTGAATGCTTAGAGCAATGTAATTTTGGGAGGTTTGGTATATTATCTGTTGCTTGCCTTGCCTTGCCTGTTTTGTATCAATGACTTTTAGCACGTTTATTTGATGTCAAGTATACCTTCACTGCTTTTATTTATAAACAACAGTTATCTTAAGAAGAAAACGTAGCACGAAAGAAGCGGGTAGGATTCGGAACCTTAAATTCGCATTTGCGACCCACCCGCCCATATACAGATTCAGTGGGGTCCGCCCTCTACCAACATTAATTCATAGCAAAACCCTCTCCTCCCTAATTCTTACCTATACATCCACTGTTCCACACACCCACTGACACAAGAGTCCATTCGCGCTAGATTGGAGTCGATCACATTCAGAAACCATTCTCCTACCTTCAGCAGAGCTCCTGCTTCTTCCATGTCTCTCTGCCACGCTCCGCCGTCCTCTCTAGGGTTTGAAGGTTTGCTCAGACCTAAAATTCAGCCGAAGTTGTCGCTTCCGAGGCTTCTCGGCGTTAATTTACGGCATAGGACTGTGAGGAATCGCACATTTTTCTCGTTCGCTGCATCACACGAGGAATCGGTGAGTTCATGTGGAATTTGGTTTCATTCGCTTAAATTGAAATTTGTTCCAACTTTTTTTCCCTTCTGTTGCTGCGATTGGGTTTCCTTTTTCTGCATTTTTCTGGGGATGGGAGTTTGGTTTTGGTAATGTTGGAGTATGTATTTGATTTTTAGGAGAGTTGGTGTAAACTATTCTCGAAATTCAATTTCTTTCAACAAAATATTAAAATATGAGATGTATTTAAATACTTCGGTTAAAAGATACTAGATGTTACTGAAACAATTTTAAGTAATTGATAACATTTTTCCGAAGGAGGCTAGCGGATATGGGGAAATTTGATATAGTGACATTGTAAAGCTTCTCTTGTTTCTTATAGTATTTCAGTATAAATAGCTAAATAGGCAATAAATAGTTCCTTGTGGTATCTTCACCAGAAAACTTCTGATATTGGCGTAGAGAAAAAAACGGATGATAATAAAGCTCGAGCTCAAGAATCTGAGGAGGCATGGCAACAGACACTCGCTTCGTTCAAGGAACAAGCTTTAAAAATGCAGAACACGTCGAAGGAAGCTTATGAGTTGTATTCTGAAATGGCATTCATCATTTTAAAAGAAACTTCCGAGAAGTTAAAAATTCAAGCAGAAAAGGCAAGACAAGATTTGATTGAAATTGCAAAAGAAACTGCTGAAGAAAGTAAAGAATACTTTGCCACAGCTGCAGAGAATTCCCCCGAACCTGTGAAGGACATTGTGGAAACATTTTCTACCTCAACTGATGAGCTCAATGATGTGTCGAAAGTCCGAGACTTTTATGTTGGGATACCTTATGGTATGAATATAAGTGCATAATTTCTTTCATCCAATAATCCGGGACTTTTATGTCGAAAGAGTCATTGCCAAATATTGTTCTGTTTCATCAGGTGCACTTCTTTCCGTTGGAGGCTTTCTTTCTTTTATGTTAACTGGAAGCATCCCTGCCATCAGGTTCGGTATTGTACTTGGTGGTACTCTTTTGGCCCTGAGCATATCAAGTTTGAAATCATGGAAGAAGGGGGAACCATCATCCTTGCTTGTGAAAGGACAGACAGGTGTTTAATTTGGTTTAATTTTATGATGTTATATTATTCATTATGTGGTAACTTATGGCGTGAAATGCTTATTTAACTGTGTCTTTTTAGCAAGAATAAATCATGATATAGGTGGAAATTTTGTGTACAATTATTTAGGTAACTTTATGTGTTTACATTCTAGTGGTCACAAAAATAATTTTGAAAGAAGATCTGTAAAAGACAGATCAAATGCATGTCCTAAAAGTGTCATGAGAAGGTGCTGTGATATCTAAGTGAACTATCACTACATCCTGACCGAATGGTAGCTCTATACTCCTGATATTATTTGCTCTGCTTTAAGGTGGGGGTGTCTGAGAAAAAAAAGCGATGATATTAATTTTTTGTTTAAGCACACTCGTGCTAAAGTTTAATTCTCAATATGCTTTCAATATAAGATTTTTTCTGGTTACCACTGACTTATGCGGCTTATGTTGATTATTGCTTTATCTTCACCTAACTTCTTCCATTTATGACTCCCTGTAGTAATTGCTACAGCCTTGTTCCTCAGGGAATTGCGTGTGGTGTCCATGGTAATTATGTCATGCCTACATTCTGAGCTTGCAATGCATACTTTCAGTGTTCTAACTCCATCTCTCTTTGTTTTATATGCAGCGACCGTTTATCTCCAATATTGTTACAACCGCTATCAGGTCAACTTTCTGTGATCATGTATTTGATTAGCTTCACCCCAGATTTAAATTAATCGCTTCCTGTTTCTTCCACCTAAAATGTCATTTTACTAGAACTAGGTTTGCTGTTCTTCATTGTGTCTAGATTTAGAGTGTTAGGTGTTTATAAGATATGAGGTAGTGACTGTTTTTGTTATTAATAGAAGAGGCAAGCATAGGAATTCCGTAACAGTACGTGAGTAACTTTCTTGAGTGATGTGTTGGCAGCCATAGCAAATAAAGTTCAATAATTAAATGTTGTTGATTAGGATATACAGGTCTCTTAAATGTCACTCATACCAAGTGTTGATTCAGTTCATTCTGAATGAAGAAGTGTTTCTTACTTTTTGATTGCAATGAACAAGTTTGCAACCCCCCTCTACCCCCATACATAAATGCTCAGTATATGACGGGGTTAGCTTATATTGTACAGTGGTGGAGTACTTGCATTCTACCTCTACAGGATCATAAGAGACAGAGAGCAGCTCGAAGGGTCCAGTGTTGATGTAGGGGCGGAAACATAATCCTCATGGTGATGCAAGTCAGGATGGCATGGGAAAAGATACTTTGTAATAACCAAGATTTGAATGACTATATTGCAGCCATTTCAGAATGAATCCAGTGGAAATTTAACTAGAGCTTTTGCTTGTATGTTCGAATAAATTTGTGGAAATGACCCTTTCAGAAATGAATGTCTTGATTTCTCAAATCTGCCTTGTACAGTTCTCCTATGAGTAATTTCTATATGACTATGCTAGCACCAGCATTTGACTCCATTAAAAATTCAAATTTACGTTCTATATGGATTATGAGACGGACAGCAGTTGAAAGAAAATATAATAATCAATGATATGGAGAATCTGTACTCATGACTAATAAAAAGAAAATTTCCCAAATGGATGGATGGGAGCTTATATATAATCCTAGACTCTAAAATGTACAGAAACCATAAAGTGATATAGGTGCCAAACATCACGCAACCAAAATAAGTCGCTGGTGATGACATGCCATATGAAAAGCTTTGCTAATTTACAATACGAGTCTGAGTCCATGCTCAAACATGCGTGTGATCGGGTACCTCCCCGTGATTATCCAATGGCATGTACTGTGCCATGATAGCTCGGATCTCTGAGTCCATGTATCGCTGCAAGAAAGATTCAAAATTACTGGCGTTATGGTAGCAAATAGGAAAACACATGAAAATGGCACCACATGAATCCAGATTAAGAGAGAGGCTTTTGTGGCCACTTCTTTAGTCTAGAAATATTCAGATATGCAACTCTGTACAAATACCACCATGTTTCACAACAGACAGATCTGAACCTTTTTGAAATCAAAATTGTGCAAAAAGATGACTGTATTTAAGATGTGTCGTATATGCAATTTACCCGAATCCTGTACTTGTATAAAGCATATCCTGAAACTCCAGCAACAGCCAAACCGAGAACTATCACCCACACAAAGCTCCAGCTGTATTCTATAGCAGATTCTTTACCTGCAGAAACAGAAAGGATTCATATAATTGAGGTTTATGCTCCCCTGTCCACAATGTTACGACATTTTAATGCATAGCAGAGGTTTTGGAGAATGTGCTTCGATGAATGATATGTCAGACCATCGAGGATTTTAAAGCATGCATATGACACTCATACTTTTTGCAAATTGATTAATAAGAATCAAGCAGTGTGTAAGAACTTACCTATACAAGTATCGTGCTCGTGTATGTACAGTTTGTTAGCACTGCAGCTGCATTCATAACTTCCCCAGGTGTTCTTACATTTGCAGTCAGAGCACTGGCAAGCCACTTTTTCCTTGCACTCGTCGATATCTAGAAAGCGTTCAAGTTAGCAACAAGTCAACCACTTTCCTGAGTCGATACTCAAAAGCAACCATATAAAAACTTCTGATATTTGTAATTTGTAACATACGTTACCTTCACAGTGATTCACTCCGTCACCCTTGAATCCAGGAGGACATTTGCAACCTTTTGTGTGGTCGTCCTGAAATGTAACGATCGGATATCAAGCTTTCAACATACCGACAAAAGGCCTAAACTTGTAATGAAAGAAGCGCTCTTATTTAGAAAGGAGAGCATAGCTCAATGGAGGAAGTTGGTAACTCACAATGCATGCAGAGTATGTGTGCCCATTCTTTGTATCCCTCCAACAGCCTCCATTATTAATTTCACATCTTAATGCACCGGAAGCTGCTAAATCAAAACAGCAGTTTAGGAAGCCATGCTCGGGTGAGAGTGGTAAAGCATTTGAATGTAAGACATTACACGCGATCACTTTTCTTCGGGAAAAATCGATTCTGATGCTAATTAAGGTTCAAAGCAAAAATTAACGACTACTGGCAAATTACCTTCACAATGAGTATAACCATCACCAGAGAATTTCACTCCCTGCACAACAGGGCACTCGCACACCCTTCCCCGGAAAGTATCCTGTAATACGGTCTTACTTAGATAGGACAAAAACAGGCAAGCAATCAAAAGGACTAAGATGATATTTCAAGAATCTGGGTACCCTGCAAGCAGTAATGTTTGCAACAGTATCCTGCCAGCACCCGCCGTTATTAGCCAAACACTCATTTGTTTGTATATCTGGTCTCCAAAACACAAAAATCGAAATTAAAGCACTGCAGGAAGGTAATATGCAAGAGCAAATGCCAATAACGCGATGATGATTACAAATGCTCTTGATCAATAACGATTAAACATCAACTGTCAAATTTCAGATGTAGAAGAAAACTGACCTGGAGTCAAACAAATTGCGGGTTCTGTAGTCTCCTCAAAACCTGAACAAATGGCCTTGAGAACTGCCCCCTTGTCCAGCTTTCCTGAATCATAAGAACACTTGCCTAAGGTTTTTACATTCTTCTCTTAGCACATCGTAATGAAGAACAGATTTCTGAGGGTTGGTACCTCTATATTGTCTATTATTCACAACAAGAGTCGGCAAGATGGTAACGTCTCCTCTTGAGCCCTTTCCTATCTGAGAACAAGTAGCATTCCCATTTAGTAGCTCTTACAGAAATATTTGCTGAAATCAACAAGAAATTTGACAGCTATCAAACCTGTGCTTCCTGTTCAGCTTTCAGAATAGGATTGTCAATATCTGCTTCGGTGTCTCCAATGCATTCATCTATCTTCTTAACATCAACTCCTGCACGGGAGGGACAGTAAATGAGTAGAACAAACTTGTGTGATCACAAAAAAAAAGACGGTTGCATCAAATTTAAAAAAATTGAAAGAAAAGAATGCGCAGTTAGTAATTAGTATGAACCAAAATACTGAAGTCAGTGCTAAGATGCATGCAGAGCAACATCCTCTTCAAAATAACAAACTATCCCCCACCCCCCAAACAACAAAAGAAAGAAGAGGAAGAGGAAAATAAAATAGCTTCTACCATTAGAACCATCTTATGAGGAGGAAGAGCCACATCAAAGGAATAAACACACAGTAGCAGTATACAGCAGGGTACGCATGGTTTTTTTTCAAACAGTGATCGCTCTTGAAAATAAAAAGTTGGATCATTATCACTTTTCAATATAAATAAAAGAATAAAACCTACCCAGTGACTTGATTACTTGATCTGCACAGTCTTTAGTATACTTCTTCTCTTTCATTGGACAACGGATTGAAAAATCTGTGACATAGTCCCACCACTGCCAGGGCTTTCCACTTTCATTTGCCACTTTAAAGAAACAGGCTTGACGTAAATTTTGCACAACAACATCCTTTCCGTCATATCCCTTGCTAAAATCCTGCTCCGGGTCTGGTGCACAATACCTCCCTTGGTTGATGCACTGTGACTTGCACTGTTTGCTTGACTTAAAAGCATCAGGACAGTACCACGTTATATAGCGTGGAACGAACTGAGTGTAGCCTTTCTGCTCAAGTATCTGAGCAGCTCCTTTAAAATCTCTGATGAAATCTAACTGGCTTTCGCACTTGGGACCGCACTCATCATTGCTATTTGTCCAGAACTCGTACTCAACCCGTTCATCAGGATGTGGAAGGGCTTCCCTCCAATCAAGATTAATATTTACCATTTCTCCTTTTGATAATTCCTTTTTGATCTTGTCTCCAAGATCCTTGCTGATAAGGGCTGATGGGATTGTTATGTTCTGCAAATAATCCGGATTTGCATCTTCTTTCTCTGGATTATCCATGGTGATAAGAGGCTCCACCCTATCATCAGCCACAAGAATCGCTGCGGCTCCACCATTTTGAGCATTCCATGCCTTCAACGTAAAATAACATTCTGACAGAGATGCATACAAAGTAGATAAGTTAGCCAATCTAACAGTTTTCTAGAATCTCTTATTAGATATAGAACATTTAATGTGAGCTCGATCATACTTTTGTTGTTACTGAATTAAACAATCAGAACCAGTCTTAGAAAAAAGTCTTGCATACTTATATATCACATTATCACTCACAGACACCTCAAATTTAAATAAACAATCAGAACCAGCCTAAAGCAAGAAACTGAACACATATTTAATATAGATTAGATCTTTTAATTGGCTCACTCTGTATATTAGCTTGAATTTTATACTACCCTAACAAGTCAAAGAAACATCTTATGAAGAAACCTCATACAACTCAAATATCTCGAGATTCATAATTATCCAAACAACCAATTATCAACACACACACACGCACACAAGATAACACAAGAGCTCACCAACAGCTGAACATAAAAATCAAGTTATCAAATATGCAATCACCACAAAAATCAAACTGAACAAATTAAACAGCTATGAACCTCCATATTCTTGCTAAATTGGTGTTAAAAACAAAACAAGAAACACAGCGAAGAATCAAGCAAATTTACCCCCTCTATCAGTAAGAAGGAAGATCGGAATGCCCCCAGGCGTCTTCTTCTTCAAGGAGCCATCAACGTCTTCAAAACTACTGCACCCCTTCTGATTGGATTTAGGGTAGACAACCCCCCCAACCATTGTTCCACCGTATTGAGGGACCCCGAAATTCCCAATTGCACTTTCATAAACACCTTTTAGTGAATCTGGCGATGTCACCTTCAAGCTGTTCTTCTCCACTACAAACCTTCCCAAGCAGGAACCGTAAAGAATAAACCAAACACACACTAAAACTCCAAACTTCTCTCTCATCATTCTGTCACTCTACGATCAGAGCAAAGATCCAAACAGAAGTGGCTAGGACACGAATCAAGGAATTCAAAAGCTCACCCACTAAAAAAGACTCGATCTTTGCTCGATAAACACGAATTGTATCGAATATTTCCAAACAATATTCGATTCAAATAACAGCCCAGATTATAAAACTGCTGAACGAGCGGAAATGACCAATATAAACTTCTGGTATATATCCTATATAAGAATTTTGCAACTGCAAGTAAGTTGAGGAATAAGTTTAATATAGGAGTCAACTTCAGTAAAAACAATAATAAAAGTTATCGCGATACCAGTAGTAATCAAAGTGAAGGATTAGTAAATTGTGAAGACGTGTGAATAACGAAAACTACTTGTGGTAAGCTTTAGTGTGGGTACTATAAGCTCGAAAGCAGCATATGATTAGATTGTATTGATTAGTTATCCATGTTGATCTAGAATTATTAATTATAAATCTATATAAATGAAAAAATTGGATCATTTCTTGAAAATAAATCCAGGCAATATAGGGAAACATTGATTCTTGTCGAAAGCATGCACCTTTAATTAGCAAGAGCCAAGAAGTGTTCCTAATATATCAATTAAATATGTAGATAACCCAATATTTTTTTGTTATATTTAGGAAAGTTGATTTAATCAACTTTACAGACGCTAAAACCAAATTTTTTTGCATTGATTATTATTAACCACTACTAGTATTTCAAATTTTTGTTGGATCGTGGTGAAGTATTGGGCTGTGGGCTCAATGGGCCCATATTTTGGAGTTTTGTATCATTGTTCTTGCATGATTGCCAGATGTCTAAAAATGTAACACTTGGTAGAAACAACAGTTTTTATTTCTGTACATATGATGAAGGTTGAAATGTCGGTTCAAGGACGATGCAAATATTGCATTAAGAGAATATTAATGTGATTCATAGTGAACTTTAAGAATCAAGTATATGGAAATAATCTTCAAAAAAGGGCAAGAAAGAAAACAATTGGAAATCAGTAAATTTGCTGGGGTGGGGCCCATTTGGATACATAATTAGTTTCGCCAAATAAACTAAATAATCAATTAGGGAAAGGCAACCGGTGACACGTGATGCACGTGGAAATTATAATTACAAGTTGACGTGTCATAATCAATTAATCACGCATATTTATTTATATAAATAAATGTGAAATTAACAGAAGATCTAATGGAAGATGGAATCTTGAAATGATATTTCGATCCCAACCCTAATATTAATCTCTCTCTCTATCTATCTATATATATAGAGAGAGAGAGTGGTGGTGAAATAAATGGGTGGTGTTGGTGATAGCACCGACAGATAAATGCATATGCACATACAAATATATTAAAATATGTTAAAATATTCTTCTTTATAAAGGAGTTTATATAACAACAACAAATTATAGGCCTTTTTTATAAAGGAATTAATATAAGTTTGTCTGTTTGTAATATATTTATATTTTCCAAATCCTAGCTAGTTAGTTGTAAGACACTCGTTTTAATTATAGGAAACTTCTACTCAACAATAATAACCTACAAATAAATCGAAAATGAAGATAAAATTACATACATGCGTGACTCATTCTCATGTAGTGGACTATAAGCTTTGACATCATGGGAAATAGGTTGTATTCTCTTAGGGATAAATTTATTTTACAAAAATGTGGGATAAAATTATAATTAGTCTTTAATTTTTTTTTATTTTATTCATATTTCTCATTTAAATTATAAATTTATCATTATTTTTCTCATTCATCTCACTCTAAAGAGGGATAATATTATCCATTCAAATTTGGTGTGATAATATTATACCTCCTTAAAGTGAAATGAAGGAGAAAAATAATGGTGAACTTATATTTTATGTGATAAACTTATCACTCAAATAGAACACAACCTTACTCTATAAGTTATATATAAGTTCCCAACTTTGTATACTAAATGACATAAACACTCAAACAAGATATAAATTAGACACCCGCAAGGTAACAAATCGAAAACTTAGCTTCTAAGTATTTGTGTTGACCTAATGGTTTAGAACAATAGATCTCATGTTTGAATATTTTGTAAAACAACTTTGTAATTTAAATTTAATATAATATTTTTTTAGAAAAGAAAAAAGTTGTCCAACCACTACTAGAAATGATGGTATTTTGGGGAAATGCTTTCAAGAATCTATATGAACTCATTAATTGTACATTAATTAAAAATATCCTCATGGTGAAAACTCCCATTTTAAACTCAACATATATTTTTTCTGGATATCTTGCTGCTTTTGAGTGTTGAGATGTGAATATTATTATAAGTAACCTATTTTTGGTTAAAAGAAGTAGAAGGAAAAAAAAAAAAGTGTATTTTCAATTAGAGTAAAGAAGAATTTGGTTGTGCTTGGAAAATATGAAAGAGAAGTCCAAAGCAGTACCACTTTACAGAGCTTAAAAGCTTTGGCACTTTAACATGCATGTGGGCGCATATCTACGTTTTCACATATTTAATTTGCATCAATCAACCCCACACACACACACACACACACACATATATATTATATATATTTCCCATTACATATATATATCCACTCCTCCTTCACATCAAATTAAATCACTATCAATATCTCATATACTAGTGTATATATATATATATATATATATATATATATATATATAATGTATATAAATTTGTGTTGTAGATTATATGCAAAAGCAAGCTGGCAAAGTCGTTATTTCCATAAAGAATAGTATATACTCCATATAGTACTATTAAGATCATTACCAACTCAACTACCTCCAAACTATGTGGGACTTTCAAATTTATTTACCAAAATGAATAATAATTCATATGATTTGCATTATTGAAGCTTTATTTCCTTGATATTACAAACACTACTTATTAAAATAATAATAATAATAATAAATCTTGTAGAAAAAAGTATATATATTCTGTCTGGCGTGACATTTCTGCTGAGATTTTGGCCCTTAGCGGAAGCAAGCAATTCGTTAGTGAATAACCATAGCATAAACATATAAAAAGTAGGTTCGATGCAAACATAATTAATCATGATTTTCCATTTATAGAGTCAGATCGTCTCTATCTTTTGTTTAAAAAGTGGCATGCATCATACAATCTTCTTCTTTCCATTTATAATATATCTTTCATTATTCCTTAAATGGCATCTATGATTGTTCTCTAGCCATTTTGGTGCAACCGAAATATATGTTTTCAAGTGTGAAATACTATTAATTAAATTGTATTTACATGCACTGAAAATGTTAAGCAAATACAAATACTACTTTATGATTATATATCTAGCTAGTACACAAAATCAAAATCAAAATCAAAATCAAAATTATTCTGACTCCCCATATATATGTACTGTACACAAAATTAGCTTAGCTAAAAGTAATACTACTACAATATGATATCATAGCTATAGGGTTTCAAAATGAAAGAAATGCTCAATAGTGGTGTGAGGGCTCGGAGGGTAAGAATAGGCATCCGAAGCCATGACGTCAGCAGCCGACGAGAACGCCATCAGTTCATCGTGTTCCGATGGCGTTAGGTCGGGTGTTACGTAGTAGTCCTGATCAACGGAATGTGATGACGATGATGGTGATTGAATGATGTTTTGATGAACAAGTTGGTCTTCCTTGATTTCCTGTTTGATTGAGGAATCTGGGGGTAAATTTGTAAAGTTCCAAATAACGGAGGAATCTGGGGTAAGAGATTCTTGGAAGATGGATGATGATATTGATGATGGCTTTAGTAATAAGGTGTTGGTAATGGTGCTGCAAGTGTGGTGACCGTTGTACGTTGTTCGGTACAAAGGAGGACTGTCTTGTACCTTCTGGACTTGTTTCGATGCTTGGCATCCTTGCTCGTACTTATGGGTGCACCGAAAGTAGTTCCTGTTTTGTTCACAATATAATGCATATCAATTATTTGCTTTATTACATTTATTTATAAAATTCTATATATATATATACACACACACAGGGGTTATATTCAAAATCCCTTAATTAATCACAACATATATAGCCTAATTCATTGTCTGAATCAGAGTTTTCCCCTAAATTGGAAAATTTCAACTTTATCTAAAAATTGGAAAAAACATTTAAGCTTATAATTAACAAAATAGAATTTTGATGGAAGTTTGTGTTTAATTCTATACATATAAATTCAACCAAATTAGTTGCAATTAATAATAATTAATACCTAGGGTGTTTGGCGTTGAGGATGACTTTTTGTCCATATTTCCTCCATGCATGTCCATCCTCAAACAAATTTGAGGTCTCTTTTATCACAGTCTCCGAATTTCTCCTGTAACAATTTCATTTTCCGAAAAAATATTAGTAAAATAGTTAGTCGAATCCTGCATTAATTAAACATGATTTTGAAGTATCCATATATACATATAGAAAAGATCCAATAGCAAATTTATTTGTTAATTAGTCCCGGGCATAATAGTCACTGAGGTGATGGTTAATTAATATATAATGAAACTTTGGAATTACCAAATTGGGCCAAATAGTTTACTCTTTTATAAAAACACACAGCTGTCTTCATTAATTGCAAAAAACACACTGTAGCAAAGGCCTTGTCCTAATCAATTCCGGGATTCTCCACTATCAACAGTTCATTAAATTTAAATTACATATTAATCATGCTTAATCAGTTCATTTAGTTTAAATTTTAAAAAAGTTAGTTAATTGACCAAATTTCTGAGTGATCTCAACCGTAATAGAATATATTTATTAGAATTTGATATTATTTGTATGAATGTATTTATTATATTATTCAATAAAAAGTATATACTTATTAGAGTTTGATATTATTTGTATGAATATATTTATTATATTATTCAATAAAAAATATATATTTATTAGAATTTGATATTATTTATATGAATATATTTATTATACTATTCAATAAAAAGTATACAGGTATATAAATAAAATTTTCATTTTATTGTTATTTGTGATTTAGAAAAATTGGACACTTATTTAAAAAATAAGGGAGTATACATATTGCTACTTACTTCCTCTTGTAGCATCCGCGGCGATCCTTCGGCGGCGGCGGCGGAGTCTTGCAACTGTCTCCGGAATGTTCGGACCCGGCGGCGACGGCGGAGTGGAGCTGAGAAACCTCATCCGAGTCACCGTTGTCGCGGAGCATGGTGAGAGAGTGGGTGAAGGAGTCCAAGACCTGGTTCACGAGGCTCTGAGCCGGAAACGCCGAGCCGTCGAAGCCGGTCTCGCGAAGCATGAGGCGGAGCCGGTTCGCTATTTCCCGGCCTCGAGTCAACTCGGTCATAACACGCTCCGGCGCGGAGAGTCGGTGAGTTTCGCTCAGAACGCATGAAGAAGAGGCCATATTTTGCTATCTCGCCGGATTTTGAACTTTCTCTTATTCGATCGATCGATCTATGCGAAATGACCTTTTTATATAGTGGTGGAATTACTTTATTCATTTAAAAATTAGAGAGTTGCTCAAGGAAGCTCGTAGGAAATTCATGGAGATTGGGGGAACTGAAAATAGCACGCGTACTTTGAGTACGTGATTTTCACTCGCCAAGGAAAAGGTAACGTGCTAGCTCTTGATTTGTTGATTTCAAGGAGCAGTGCAAGGAACGGTTTGTTCAGCGCGTTGTTGAGTATTGGTCGTGACGTATTACTGCTTTGTCATAGGGTACGTAATTATCATTTGCAATTACGGATGGGTCCTTGGGAGTTTGGATATACTCCTTCTCATACTTCTTTTCTCATACTTTTTATTTATCATATTTTAATGTATTTTTAACTACTTCCATTGATAAAAATGTTCTCATGTAAGGATAGTTTATAAAAAGTGTTCTGAAATACAAAATATTACTCCCTCGTTCACGATTGTTTGTTACGTTTTGACCGGGCACGCATTTTAATGTATTATTTTGACTTTGAGTGGAGTGTTGTGTAAGAAGTGTAATAAGTGGAGATAGGGTCCCACTTTTGTTTTGTTTGAGATTGATTAAGTAAAAAGTAATGTATGTTTAATAAAGTAAGTGAAGATAGGGTCCCACTTTTGTTTTGTTTGAGATAAAGTAGTAAATTTACAAATAATGAAAATTATAAGTATAAAATGGAGAAAAAATGTAGTCCCAACATAGAAAGTTAAAATGTAACAAACATTGGTGGACGGACCAAAATGACAAAACGTAATAAATATTGGTGGACGAAGGGAGTAATAAAGATGTTGTGATAGTGAGAATATGTAAAACAAAAAATTAGTGTGATTGTCGACATGTTAATTTTTCATAAAATGTAATGTATTTTTTTTTTATAAATCCAGTGTTCCTTTATATAATTTATTGAAAGTTCAAGACTTTTTATTTGATGTTCATATCTAACATGATTCCTAACCAAGTTAAAACAAATACCGGTAATTTAATTTAATATTAAACTTTGCATGAGATTGAAGATAAGGTTTCTAGAAAAGGGACATCAACGTCTAATTTCATATTTAACTTTATGAGATTAAAACAAAGAAGGGGGCCCCAATTTCAGTTATTTCACAATGTTTCTTACTTACTAAGATTGGGATAAATTTCAAGCAAATATGCTTTTTTATATAAAAAGAATGCAAAATGGGAGTACTATTTTTTTTTTTTTACTTTTATGGGAATAAAGTTGGTTGAAGGAGTGAAGTGGTTAATTATATTATCATATTTTTACCATCGATTCAAACCCAAAATAACTGATAACATACCAATCATGTCATACATGAAATTTTCTAAATAAGGAGGGACAATTTTTATGTTCGATATTTTTATGATATTTATGAAACCATAAAAATAAAATAAAAATTGATTTGCGCTTTGTCTTTTATATTGTCTATGGTCCTCACTCATTTTCATAATCAAATCACTAGATATGTATTACATATATGTATTAGATATGTATAATGTATTTTTCTGAAAGAACTGTTATATAGTATGTCTTGTTATAAATACATGTCATGAATAGATTAAACATACTATTAAATAGCTTACTAGATTCATCAAACGGTAACCCCATTTAGTATTTCTAATTTTCTATCGTAAAACTCCAATTAATGGTGTACGAATTATAGTTTATTAATTTCCAAAAAAAAGTAGCTTACAAGAAAACAACCCAGATATTTTACGTTATATTTACGTAGGTCTGGGCCCACGGATAAACATATAAAATGAAATGGGACATTTTCTTGCCTAACCACTCATGCTTTTAAATTGGACATAAAATGTGATAGTATCTAAACAGTAAACAGACAGAAATAATATCATGATTAAAGTTGATAAAAAAATGTGTGAATAACGAAATAGTGTGTTGGAATTAGAGTGTTATTTGGGTTGGGGAAAAAATGGTTTGTCCACAACTTGGCCAGAAACATACAAAAACCATGTGTAGAAAAAGTGGCGTTCACACTCTCTTTTATGTCATTATGTGAAAAGTAGAGGCTCACAACAAACAGGGTATTTAAATTTTCTTTACTTCTAAGTCTTGATTTTTTTGTGAAATATTTATTATACCCTCCCTCTTATTACTTATAAGTTGTTTTTTTAACATGTAAAATAAAAAATAATGTAAATAAAAATAATAATTTATATACATGTTAAAACTTTTTTTTACTATTTTTAAAAATAAGTCAATAATAATAATAATGAAACATCTCAAAAATAATCAGTACAAGTCAACAATAATGTAACGGATAAAGTTAGAATAAATAACGTGTCTAGCTATAATTTGTTTATAATCATGACAAAGTTGCATATCCAACACCCAATATTGAATTTACAATATTTATGTATACATAGTTCAAACATGTACGCAAACACCCACAACACGTACACAAATGCCCATTTCAGATTCAATTGATTTCTTCACACAGCTTCCAAGTTCATAATCTCATTTCCTTGAATATAACCATGTGCTTTGTTGAGTTGATCTTGCTTCATCTTCTTCTCATCTTCCTTATCCCTTAATGATCGAAGTCGAGATGTTCTCTGCACCCAAAATTAAATCACTACTCAAAATTTTCTATGTGGTTTTGTTCTTTGCTTGAACAAATCAAGAATGTGAAATGGAGACTCACCATGCAAGCTAACTTGATTTCCTTGAGGCGATACAAGCGGTCGACCTCGAGCTCGAGCTGCTTCTGCACCTCCCCTCTCTCAAGAATCTCCTTCATCTCCAAATCCAGCACCATCCCTCTCTCTCTCAGCATCTTCTCACTCTTCACCTCCTCTGCCCTCAGCCTCTCGAGCTTCTCGCGAATGGCTTTCAGCTCGTCGGCCAACGATGGATCTAAGATCTCCTTCGTTCCCGTGGAGAGGTAGGAAGGATGAAGGTTCTCTTTGTTAGAGCTATCTTGCACTGAAACCTTCATGCGTGTCTTTGGTTGGGAATGATTTGTAGTAGAATTGGGTTGATTCTTCGGCTGAAGTGGCTTCCGGTGGCTTCTCCGATCGCCGGAGAATGGAGGCTGGGCTGCAAGCATTTTTGAGTTGCAGTTGTGCGTTGGTAATTTGGAATTTGGAGGAGTGTCTTCTTTTTCTCCTCTGTTTTTATGGCTAAAAGTAGAGAGATAAAACACTTGATTGAGTATTATTGAGTATTTCTTTTTTCTGCTTGGAGTGGGTTTGAAATTTGAAAGATGAAGGCGGAATAATTAACGGCTACTTTTGGAATTTTCATATTATATAAATGCAGCAAGTGATGTGTTTGGTAGAAAGTTGAGCAATTGCAATTTCAAAGCTCGAATTCCCAGAAGAGATTTCAAAAGCAACCGAAAATTCAAAATTGCCTCATGTTATGATCCAAATATTGATATTTTGATATTTTATTAAGAGTCTCGTGGCAAAAATCAACCTTTTTCTTTTTACGAAAGTAAGAAAAAGGAGAAAAATGGATGGAATTGGAAGAAGGTCGAGTCCAAATCATAAAAAATCCATTGGTAGCTCCAAATCATCTGCAGATTTTCTTCTATTCCGTCTCGATTTTCGGCTTTTACGCGGCCTTTCTGAGTAATCCAATTGCTCTTGGAATTCTTTATTTGATTTGCCTCTTCTTTGGCCATCCCAGAACCCCTGTGATTCTCGCGAGAGAAAAGAAAAGCTTCATTTCCAAATTCAAGATTTTCATTCATATTGAAGCCGACAATAATTTGATACTAATATAAAATTGCAGAATCAATAACACTCTACCTTGGTTAGTCTTTGTAAGCGTGATACAGCAGCATCACGTACAACGACTGTGTCCGGAAAAACTTCCAGCACATCATCCACAAGTAAAGCATAGGTGCTTACCTAAGGCAATAATAGGTCGAAATTCTTCATATAAGTGGGGAACTTAGTTTAACCTATGTATTCTAACTGAAAATAATAGCACCTTAAACCCACAAAATAAACCTACCAAACTCGACGGAATAATGGGAATTCCAAAGGAATCGAGCTCAAGCGCTTCCAGTGTGCCTGAATTGATATTAAAGGTGTAGCCACGCACCTAAAAAGTGAAACAACTATGGAAAAGTCAAATACAACACCATTGATCTCGTAGACAATGAAGAATACTCTTACCTTGCCAATAGTTCGACGTCGTGGCGTTGTAACAGTGTATCCTACCTAGCAAAGATAATTTGTTAGTAAACTTAACAGATAGTAAGTTAAACCTTGGCCGGAAAAGAAAGAGAAAGGAGTTCAGTTTCCTTCCAAATGCTTGAAACTGCAATTGTAATACGTACAGAACTAGTGAAATTGCAGCAGGGATTTTACAGAAAAAGCAAGATAGAATAAGGGGAATCCAAACAAGTAAAGACTATCCTTTTCATCTTTCTTTTTAATTATAAAAACAGCATGTCAAAACATCTTCTTAGCAGGGACGAATTTTCTTTCGTTTATCAATACAGGCTAAAAAAGTGTGCTCATGCTACATGTCGTGAAAACTTTTAATCCTCGCTCAGAGTGATAGTGCAAGAAATACTAGCCAGACTCGCAGGGCTTGGGGGTCTACATAAATATCAGAATCATTAACTAACCTAAGTGAAAAATGTAACCAAGGGAATCCAAGAGTATTAAGCAACAACACATACCAATGTCTCCAATCCAACCAATTTAAGGTCATCTTCCACCACAATCTCATCCTCAACAAGTATCACATCTCCCACCTAGCATGTAGATTAGAAATCTTAAGTCAAACAACTATTAGAATTCCAACTTTCACACTCAAAAGGAGAGTATCAAGAACCTATTTACGATCGGTAGTTACCTATCGCACATGTATTTACTGGGAGTAAAAAGGGATAAATATAAATGGTTATTCATGATATTTTAAAGATTATTTAACTACAAGCTCTACCTCTCATGCCTTACTCTCTATGAAATATGATAATTGAATGCTTATAAATGAGAGAGATGTGAATATTCAATCTGTATTTCAAGAATAACCTGTCTGATCTCCTTCAAAAGAAACCTTTCAGAGTCTCCTGAAAGTAAGCTTGGCTTCACTTCCACAACCATTAAAACCCACTGAGAATAAAAAGAACAAGTTTTTAATAGAATACAAAGACAGTGAGCATAAAATCATATTTAATTTCTGGTGAAATGTAAGAAGATAATATATTTAATTTAAGTCTAAATGCATAATTCATAAAACGGAAGACATGAGGTAACGAGTTGCGACTCACTGAGCTGGCGTCGACCCAAAGCTGAGTCACGAAACCCAGAGAGAGAGCAGAGCGCATGCTGATAACTTGCTTCGCCATGACATTTGATCGCTTCATCATCTGCCTCCTGCTTTTGGTCGCATCAATTTCTCTCTCCAATCCCTCCATTTCGGAATCAACACTATCCTCTTTCATCAATTTATAATCTCTCTCGGTGGCGCGAAACTTCAGAACTTGCTCCACTGAGTCATCGATTCCGCTTGCTGCAGCCGGTTTCACCACCTCCGCCGATTCTTCCTTCCACCCCTTGTCATCCCTGCTCACTCCAAGTTGACGAAGTTTTTCCTTCTCCCCTAACCCCAAATCTCCAGCAGAGCTCAAGCTATTGGGTCTCCAATCCGATTCACTGACACTGCACTTGAAGTACTTAGGCAGCCTGAGACATGTTGTAAACCCTAATTTACGTATAGTAGGTGAAAATTGTGGAGGCAAATTGATCGAGGGGACGCAGTCATACATGGCTGGAATTGGGAATTTTAGTTCCAAAAATCAGGGAGTCGCGGTAACTTATTGAATCCAAAAAACAGCATGATTTCTTGGATGGCCTTCGCCCCAGATTGAACGGAACTCCGAGCTTCACAGTTTAGATTCTTGTTGCCGGTGGACTAAGCATGGCATAATTGATTTGGATAAGGGAGGGATCGATGGAGGGGATTGACGTTTGACTAAGAGTTAAATACCCCTTCATTTTACAATTTGTCACCAAAAAGAAAAATACTAATATCAGTATGGAATACTGCAGATCATCATAGTTTAGTACTAATAAATAGCTTCTTTTATCTCATTAATTTACACACTATGATCATAAAAATCTTAGAATTATATGTAGCTCCAATTTAGAATTGGAGAAATAAAAATAAATTTAACTAATTAGTCATATATGATTATAATTATTCTATTTAAACAACCATCTTAAAATTCACGCAGTAAAAAGAAAGTCTTGTGACTTTCCAAAAGATTCTTGAGGAAAGCCAAACATGAGGCAATTTCCAGCCGGGTATTCACGTTTTAATTTCGCCGACAAATTTAGAATCTTTGTGATCTTCCGATATAAATATATGAGCTTTTTCACTATATATTTTAACACGATCTTGAAATTAAACCTGTAAAAATATGAATTTAAATATTGTGTATTTTTAGTATAGTTCGGAACAATCATCAATTTAGAGTGTCTCGTGCATGTTTTTGATTTAGATTAGTAAACTCCAAAATTATATTTAATAAACTATGATTAGAGTGAAGCTTAAGACCATACAATTTGGTAACTTGAACATCCATGAGAAACCATTAGCAGAAGTTGGAAAAATGTTCATGATTCAATGAAAGTGCTTCACAATCTAATTTAATGGGGTCCTACTTGTTACCAATAATAATCTAAATAGGTAGATCCTAATCCTAGATTTTAGTGTATTAGCCCAAATAGCAAAATACCTATTTTAAGTGAATTTTAATTTGGTTTTCCTAATCCAGTTATCCTACCCAAAAATGTATGGAAGGAATGATCAATCATTACATGATGCATGTTTTGTTAGATGAAATGGGTAATGCAAGTGGAGTCCGCTAAAGTCAAAAGGCGGTTGGTCCAAAAGAAACGGTTGCGGGTTAGATCCGACCCACTACACCCGATTGGTTGTGGGACCCGCACCACAACGTGATTGCCTGCCTTCACCTTTCTTCTTCTTCTTTCACCATTCCAAATTCCAATCTTTGCGCAGCTCATTATTACCTCCTCAATTATGGAGTAACAAATTAATATATCGCAATTATTGTTGTTTTTGTTATTTAAGACTATATAATAATATAATGAAGTCAAAATAAGAATTAATAAAAAATATATTTTCATGGAAAATTAATACTACTACATAAGATCATAATATGATCATCAACACGTTAAAAGATGCAATAACACCAAAATATAAATACCGAACTCTATACTAATAAGTGTTATTAACCGACAGACAGAGTGCAATAATGTTTTAATGAAAACATCATCTCTCTATTTTTGGTGATCATTTTCTCTCTCCTAAAACGTTCTTTCTCTTTTCAACTACGGTGCAAGCGAGCTCAGATTTTATCTGCTACTTGTCAACTATTTCACATGTTTTTGGGCGTTTTCTTTTTCAGCAACTCACAAATGACTTGAAACTCCCGATATTTAGTGATCTGCTGCTGACTTTTGAGGTAAAATTTCTACATTTTTTAGTTGTTACGAGCTTCCTGTTCCTTCAGAATTATTGCCTTTTGAGCTGAATATCTGGTGGATCTGAGAAATGAGGCTACTTCATTCTATTATTTTTGGTTTGTTGCCGGCATGTTCTATTTCTTTCTCCACTTGTTCAATTGGTTGTGCTCCCTGGTTGTTAGATCTTTGAGTAGTTTTAAGTTCGAAATCTTCGAGTTTATGCGTATGAAGTATAAGCTCGGAGTTGCAGAAGTGATTGTGATCAATACACTCTATCCCTCCACGAAAAACTTGTGCCGAACTCAAATACGCAAGTTCTTCGTGGACGTGAGTATTAATTATATGTGCTTCGTTTAAGTTCGAGCAATATCGAAGCACTGATAGATCTGTTTGTTGTAATTGAAATAGAGGTTATCTTGATGCAGTTCAATTTACTTTTGTCCTGAAAATTGGGGTTGATTTGTTATAGGGTTCTCCATCTATCATCAATGAGAAACATCAATAAGCTTCTGCTATGGTCGACGGTTCTCGGTTTTCTTTTGTTGGTACTTGTGATTGATGCAGTTTCAGCAGCTGATTATTCACCGACGGATAAGATTTTCTTGAACTGCGGAGCGGATCCTGATTTAGCAGATACCGAAGGCCGGAAATGGACATCGGATATTGGGTCAAAGTTTGCGCTTTCCGCCACCAAGTCTTCAACTGCAACCGCATCTGTCCAGAAACCATCAGTCCCTACAGTTCCTTACATGACTGCTCGAATCTTTCAATCCGAATTCACCTACAGTTTCCCTGTGGCATCGGGGCGTAAGTTCCTGCGTTTGCATTTCTATCCTGCAGCATATAATGGTCTAAATGCTTCAGATGCCATCTTCTCGGTAACTTCCGGGGAATTTACCCTCATGAGAAACTTCAGTGCTGCTCTAACAACGGAGGCTCTGAACTACGACTACATGGTGAAGGAATTCTCTATAAATGTCCCATCTGAAGTGTTGAATGTTACGTTCACCCCATCCCCAAATGCATCCAATTCGTTCGCATTCATCAATGGGATTGAGGTAATTTCACATCCCGATATTTACAGCACAGATGGGAATGAGATTGTCGTTGGTCAATCCACTGGGTTTGATATCGACAACAGTACAGTGCTGGAGAATGTTTATCGACTGAATGTGGGTGGAAATGACATTTCCTCGTCCGGTGATACAGGTCTGTTCAGATCATGGCGTGATGATTCTCTATATATATTTGGTGCAGCAAACGGGGTTACAGAGGTTCCTGATGCAAACACAACGATTGGTTTCCCTCTAGGGGCTCCAAGCTACATCGCGCCTCTTGATGTTTACCGTACCCTGAGATCAATGGGTCCAAATGCTTCTGTTAACATGAATTACAACCTATCTTGGACCTTCAATATTGATTCTGGCTTTTCTTACCTAGTTAGGCTCCACTTCTGTGAAGTAACAGATGCTATAACCAAGACAAATCAAAGAGTCTTTAGTATCTTCCTGAATAACCAGACTGCAGAGGAGGAGGCAGATGTGATTGCTTGGGCAGGTGGTAAGAATGGAGTCCCCATTCACAAGGACTATATTGTCTTTGTTCCTAATGGGTCTCCCCAGCAGGATCTTTGGCTTGAATTGCATCCTAACCCTCGAAATAATCCCCAGTACTATGATGCTATCTTGAATGGAGTTGAAATATTTAAGGTGAATGATACAAGAGGCAGTCTTGCTGGTGTAAATCCAAATCCTCTTCCAAGGACACAAGACGAGTTGTTGAGCAACCAAGCGTCTGGATCTGGTAAGGATAACAAAGGAATTATTGGAGGAGCAGTTGGAGGTGGAATTGCTATAGTTCTTCTTCTTGGTTTAGTTGTCTGCCTAGTCGCCCGACGCCAGAGGCAGACGAAAGATTCTAGCACTAGTGATGGCTGGCTTCCTTTGTCTTTGTATGGAAATTCACATTCTTCAGGTTCTGCCAAGACAAACACCACAGGAAGTTACACTTCCTCTCTGCCATCAAATCTTTGCCGCCACTTTTCAATTGCTGAGATCAAGTCTGCCACTCACAACTTCGACGAGGCTCGTCTCCTCGGTGTTGGAGGGTTTGGAAAAGTCTACCGGGGAGAGATTGATAGCGGTACAAAAGTGGCAATCAAGCGTGGAAACCCCCTCTCAGAGCAAGGTGTGCACGAATTCCAAACTGAGATCGAGATGCTCTCAAAGCTTCGCCATCGTCACCTAGTCTCTCTCATTGGATACTGCGAAGAGAACTGTGAAATGATCCTTGTATATGATTACATGGCTTTTGGAACTCTGCGTGAGCATCTATACAAGACTCAAAAGCCCCCCTTGCCATGGAAGCAGAGGCTTGAGATCTGCATAGGTGCAGCTCGTGGCCTGCACTATCTGCATACAGGAGCCAAACACACAATCATTCACCGTGATGTCAAGACAACTAACATCCTCTTGGACGAGAAGTGGGTGGCTAAGGTCTCGGATTTCGGTCTGTCAAAAACTGGCCCATCACTAGATCATACTCATGTCAGCACAGTAGTGAAGGGAAGCTTCGGTTATCTTGATCCTGAGTACTTCAGGCGCCAGCAACTGACTGAAAAATCTGATGTTTACTCATACGGAGTCGTACTTTTTGAGATCATCTGTGCTCGCCCAGCCCTAAACCCTGCACTTCCCAAGGAACAAGTCAGCTTAGCTGAGTGGGCTCAGCATTGTTACAGGAAAGGCATCCTCGACCAGATGACAGATCCCTACCTAAAGGGAAAGATAGCTCCAGAATGCTTCAAAAAATTCGCTGAGACAGCAGTGAAGTGTGTGTCAGATATCGGAACAGACCGACCTTCCATGGGAGACGTACTGTGGAACCTTGAATTTGCGCTGCAACTGCAGGAGAGCGCAGAGGAAAGTGGGAAGGGCCTTGGAGAGATAGATGTCGAGTCATTTGATGAAGTTACATGTAAGGGGAAGAAGGATCCAGATTCATCCTCGGGTTTCGATGGCAACGTCACGGATTCGAAGAGCAGTGGATTGTCTATGAGCATCGGTGGCCGCAGCCTTGCTAGTGAAGACTCTGACGGGCTAACTCCGAGTGCTGTGTTTTCTCAAATAATGAATCCAAAAGGGAGGTAAGATAAGCAAGAAATGATTTTGTTGTTATAACTATGGGATTTTACTTTGCTATTAGTCCTATTAACCAAGGGAAGATGTTTTCTTGATTTTCTTTTTTTTTTTCGCTTGTATCTTATTCTTCTTTTGACTGGAATATTTATTTATATCTAAACTGAAATATTGTGTAACACGATTAAGTTTTTGCCTTACATGGTGATGTATCGAGCTGTGCACTTCACGTACTAGTTTGCTTGAAATCGCAGAGTGGGGAACAAATGAATAGAATCAAATGCTTGGTGTGGTGGAAGATTAAATGTGGTCATCTCTCAACAATAATAATAAATAAATGAAAACTTAGAAGACGACGATTATTGTTTAAATTCGATTTTCGGTTTTATTCAAATTTGGAACGCCAAAACGACCGAAAAGCAAAAAAGAGAAAGAAAACGTGGTGAATGTGAAGAATGAAGTGATAGGTAGGACATGGGTAGACCGTAGACGCATCATATGTGGAGCACATATACACTTACAATTAACAATATCTTTACACACATCATTCAAGTGATTCATGACAGTCCATAAAATAGCATCACTCTTTGATTTTAATTACAATTTATACTCGCAAGGAAAAAGAGCATCTACCACAATTCCTTGAGCAAGAACCTACTTTTGGCATGGTGGTGTAGCTGAATCTAGTATTGCAGTCAGCTTCTTCTCTAATTCTGGCTTGTTTGCACCCACAAGTTTGTCGATTTGTTGTCCATCTTTGAGGAAGAAGAAGGTTGGAGTTGCCTTTATATCCCATGATGTGCTAAATTCCTGGACCAAACACCATAACTCAGAGATTATTAACAGCAATGCACTTTTTTGGCAACTTTTACAGAGATGAAAATATAGCTGTTTATGTAATGAACCAACGACTTGTCATTTGATATCATCTAGGAGGAGAAACTTACAGTAAGTTCATCGACGTCGACTGTGAGACACATTATCGAAGGGTGTTTTTCAGATAGCTCGACGTAGAAAGGTGCAATTATTCTACAAGGCCCACACCATGTAGCACTGAAGTTGGCTAGGACCTGTCATATAATTAAATCCATCTTAGAAAGCAAAAAACAGCACAGTTGTTCCAAGCTTCGAGCAGAACAGTAAAGAGCTTCCATGATGGAGTCGTTTATGATTGTTGGAGTAAAACCACATATATATATTAGAACAAAGTTAGTCACTTCTCTCATTATTAACAACAACAGACTTTAATAACATTCTGCACGTGCGAACACATTTCGTTTATGGAGTAAAAAAAGAGCACATGGTTCAGCACACTTGGGAGAATGAAAGTTGAATCATGTCTTTGGTAGAAGCCATTAAAGGGAATATGAGGATTGATAACTATATGTCTCTGGTTTCTCACAGAAGAAAGGAAAGTTGGAGGGGAAGGACATCGGATGATTAGTTAGTCCTCACTGTGTACAATTTTTACTCAGCCAATACAGAGAGGAGTTGCACAAAACTATTAAAGATGAGATGAAGTAGTAGACTCAACCTGCATGAGGATTAAGGGACTAACTCTTGTACTAAGGTATTTTACGTCTTCAAAAGTTCGTAGGTATCAAAGGGTTCTGTTGAATGAGAATGAAGAGACGTGCAAGAAGAGTAATTGAACATAAAGAAGATGTAGATATATAACTATTTTCTTCATCAAGGGCTTCGCTTTTCGGAAAGTCACAGAGCATTATTTCAAACAAACAGATTGTCATTCGTGAGTGCATATTCGGTTCATCCAATATAAGAGGTCAAGCAAAAGCAAGTACTCACAATCTTCCCATCCCTCTTTGCTTCCTCTAGCTTCTGCTCCCAACTTTCCTTGGTTGTGATGAGAATCACATTCCCACCAGTAAATTCAACATTGTGATCAGAGTCATCCCCATCCTTGTGATGCTGCATAATATTATGAAGAAATTACAAAACCAAACTCATGATCAATCAAGAACGCATTTTTAAGATATAAGATACTAAAAGGAAGAGATGGGGAAAAGAAGCCAGAAAAAGCAACACCACAAAAGGAAATGTACTAATATGAGGATAAAGTATACCTTACGAAAGCAATTCCCCATTATTGGATGTAGCTGCGGTTATACAACGGTATTATGAGGGTGCAACTAATGCGAATCCAGCAAATATCTGCTCCAACAAATTACTACAATCAACACGAAGCAGCTAAAGGGCGTGATTAAGCTCCAGTACTTTCAGATCTCTCTTAACAGTAACACGTTGCCCTAATAATTACAGCCCCAATTTTTAGCCAAAGAATCGTGATGACTCAAAATTGCTAGAAAACAAACAAACAAAAAAAAAATCCCAGATTATAGGTGGGGAGAAGGTAAAGCAAAATTGAGTAGGAGGGGTTTTAGTAAAAGGGCTTGGTGAGGAATTGGCGTAGATTTGAGGGCGATATCAGAATCAGAATCAGAATATAGTTAAAATCTTGATCGCAACGACGCCTCCAAATTCAAGAATAAGAAGATTCGAATTCCGACGTCGCCATAGATGCAGGAATTTCGCAGAAATCGAAGATGCTGATAAATTAATTGGGAATGGAAGTGCGGATTTAGTAACTGATTGAATGAGACAGGTACAAAGAGAAGAAACAAGCCTAAATCCCTACCTTTCCCCACCGGCCACCGTCATCCCCTAACCCTAACCCCCTTCCCGGTCCCACCACCAAACCAATTTTTTTCGTTGTGTAATTTATTTGCTCCACTACCAGCACTAAAGTAAAAGATGGAGTAGTATTTTAGTTATACCTTGAAAATTTCTAGTCTCGACCAAACAAATTCTTGTAAAAATTAGAAAAATGTTTTTGGAGTAAATGATTTCGGCTTGCTCCCATAATAGATGGCATTTATTATATGTACTTGCTATTAATTTAATTTAAGCCCCCTCTACCTACCATTTAAGTTGGTTTAAATATTAATGAATGTTACCCTATACACTCCTCTTGTCCATTTAAGTTGGTGTAAATATTAATTAATGTTACGCTATGCATTCCTCTTGTCCGTTGCAGTTATTATATGAGTAGCATTCACTAATCGATTTTCTTGCTTCTAAATATACGATAATGACATGCAAAATTATTTATCTTTTGCTCATATTAATCAACAGGGTTCTTGATCTCGCATCACCTCCACAATTTGCATATTGTACACTGTCATAAGAAATCACTCGGCTTATTATTCTTGATGCTTAATATTTCAAGTTCAAATCCTTAATTGTTTGAAGTTAAATACAAAAAATACAAAAAGAGCATGCCTCAAATATTTTATTACCTAAATATTTTATACTTATTATTAAAGTTGAAATAAATCATAATTTTAATTTTCCTTAATTACCGGTTATTTAATCAGAGTTCACAGTGAGTCCTCACAGGCTGCTTAAATTCATTCGTTTTTACAACTAAAAAAGTGAACTACGTAACCGCGTAATTAACCCTCCGACTTTGGTCATCTTTTAAGTAGGGTAGGAGTAGGAGAATGGGAGATTTGTAAATAATGAACACAATAATATAAATATTGAATTATATGCTCAAATTTCACAAGGAAAACACATTTATGAAACAGTCCTCATACTTGGTCGCACATAAAGCACAAATTAAAACAGCAACTGGCAACACCAAAGACATACCGACACAACATTTTGAAGCACCAATAAAAGATTAAGACGAGCCTTACATCACACAAAGTTCACACAACATTAGATCTTAAAACTGACCCACATAATTTAACCTCTGTTGAGATTCCATTCATCTCCTACATCCAAGCGCAAAATATCAGTCAAATGTTAAACCAGAGTACACAAATTCAAGATAAGTTGGGTTAATACTAGCATGACAAGACACAATCGATCCCACATCTCATCATCACCCCATGGCGTATTTCTGCGTCCAGCTGCGGGCAGTGGACTCGTATTTAGTCCTGTCTGCCTTGTACATGTGAGCTATCTCAGGTACAAGTGGATCATCAGGATTTGGGTCGGTCAACAAGGAACAAATCGAAAGGAGAACCTGGTTCATACGAAAGATATTCGGAATAGCATTAGTGACAGTCGGAGTGCATGTGAAATATAACAACTCCTGGCTAACTTAGGAATACTGATAGAAGGAAGATTTAGAGAATGAAATAAAAACGTTGCACAAGGCACTGACTGAAATCTTAGAATTTTATGTATGCTAATAACTGAATCACGCACCCACACCCACACCCCATGGATGCATTAGTGCAAATAAACTCTCATCGTTGCAGTTTTATCTTTAAAGCGCATGAGCCTTTTTGTAGTATAAGGAAACGCCAGCAAGAATTTATCAATCAATTTATAATTCATTAGATTGGGGGAGGGACAGAAAGCATATATACCTTCGAGATGGTAAGTGCAGGGCTCCATTGCTCTTTAAGGATATCTAGGCAGATACTTCCATTACTATTGATATTAGGGTGGAAAACCTTAGTCTTAAAAGCAACCTATATAAGCACAATGTTAGAACTCAATTCAGAAGGAAAGTTGATTTTTAAAGGATATGAAGATTTACCACATCAACAAGCAAGAACAGAAAGCAATACTTATTTTGTGCTTATTATTCTCTAATATATTAGATCACATTCTTTTTTGGATTATCCAAACAAACTACATTTAGAAACAAAATATACAAGCCAATATATGATAGATCACAGTTACATATATCTCGATAAAGAAACCCTTCAATAGGCTATCCGTAAGAGGTAGTTATGAACACAACATCATAAGCATGAGCCCTGCTTGCTTGATTGTGCATATCAAACCCACTCTTATGATTATATTACTTACGAGTTACGATTGTTAAAATGGTTTCATGCACTACCTACGTACTGCTAACAAACAGATACTAGCTATAGACAAGATTATAAGCATTTGCCATCAGCCTAAACAGATTTAAAAAAGGGTTATATCGTCTTTACTTCATTGGCTGTGCCTACATTGCTGCATCGACCAACTAAGCACCAATCGAGTAAAGCTACTGCAGATGTTTATGCCCCTAAACGAGTTTATTTTCCAGCCAATAACCAATTAGCATAGAGAAAGAGTGGGACACACCTTGGGTGGCTTGAAAGGGTAATCCGGAGGAAAGTGGATTGTAACGAGGAATACACCTCCAGAATACGGACTGTCTGCAGGCCCCATGATGGTTGCTTGCCAGTGAAACACATCTTCAGCAACAGGTCCTGCAGCAAGTAAAATCCACCATTGCATCGCCTAATCAGAAGGTAAGAAAAACAGGCAGCCCCATCCCGATAGGATAATATCACATTACAAGGAAAAGACCCTTAAACAATAAACTGGAATATGGAAAATTATAAAATAATACACTCAGATAATTGCCGAATTGTTCACAACCGGTCTAGTGTGTGCACCACATATATATCAATTTACCGACCACCGACATGATTCATTTTCACCAGAATAAAATCAGACATAAAACTACTGAAGCACGATCAATCTATCCAGATACAAACGGTTCACCTTATGAGCAAAAATCCATGGCCAACGACAATACACAAATGCGGAGACAATCAATCCCGACGAAGAAAACAAAAATGAAAATATCAATCGAAAGTACCGGCACTGCAAGAGGTAGGAGGATCCTTCTGCAGATCCTTGAGTTCCTTCAAGATACGCTTTGAAGCCATCGCCTGCTCGAGTAGTCAACACAAATCTTCTCTGCTGCACCCGATGCGTACAATACAGCTGGGACAAATCAGAACGCGAACAAAATTATACCAGCACAAATTATGCTGAAGAGGCATATACATACTGCACAAACAACTATTTAAAAAATAAAAAATAAAACTAAATCTGAAGAGAGAGCGAGAGACGAAGAAGAATGGAGTACCAAATCTCGATAGGAGAAACCGTGAATCGGAGGGAGAGAGGGTGAAGGTGAAAATTGGCAAGCCAAACCCTAACCCCTTGATTTAGCTACCTTGAACGTTTCTTCTTCTCTCCTTCCCTTGTCTTCTCACTTTGCAAAGGCTCACGCTTTCCCCAACTCCCACTGTATATCACTGCTAACATCATTATTATTTTTGATAAATTTCTAAACTCATTAATTTTTATATTTATTAATCTCTTTATATAAATACACAGCTAAAAAAGGATTTTAATATTTTATTTTCTTTTAAGGACATAAAATTTCAATTCATTCTCTAGTTTCAATCAATGACAATTTATTACTAATTAAATTTTTTCTTTGAAAACTGAGTATTGTAGGGCTCAACCGACACATGAAAAATCAGAAAATTCCTAGAATTTTAACACCATGGTGTCACAACTCACAAGGAACATATTTAATTTTAATACACTATACTATAAAATCAAAAAATTATGTCTCAACTAGGGGTGTCAATCGGTCCGGTATCGGTTAACCGGAACCGGAAAAGTCACAAATATGATATAATATATAAAATATTTTTTAAATAAATACAAAATATAAAATATATATTTTTAATATATAATTTTATTAATCGTACCCGGTTCGGTACCGGTTAACCGAGTACCGGTAATTTTTTAAAAGCTAGAATCGGGAATCGGTTTATTTCCCGAAAATCCAGTTCCCGATCTAATACCGGTTCGGTACCGGTTCTTTCCAAGAATCGTACCAATTGACACTTCTAGTCTCAACCCTAAATAAAAAGAAACTCGAAGAAAAATAAAGTAATTTAAATTATAAATGATTGATGGATTTTATCTTCAAATAATCTTAATAACGATTTGTTAACTAACAAAAAAACGATTTGAAGTAAACAAATTAAAATAGTACTCATCCGGGCATTCAGTTTGTTACGTTTTTTTTAGTTGCCTTACCTAATTTATTACTACATTTCTTTTTTAAAATAATTTTAAATAATATGTATATAAATTGAGTATATCGTTATTTTTTAAATACAATTCAATATTTATTTAATTGAAACACAAGATCTCTGCAGTGTGCAGAATGAAATGAAGCAACATCTCGTTAACACTTCCTCCAAAATCTAACTAGTCTTCACTTTCAAGCGATTACTGATTCAACTGCAGAATCTAGCCTGAGTTTTATTCATGTGGTGCGAGTTTCTGAAATTTTCCCTTTTATTGTTTAAATTTCTGATGAATTTGATGTGTTGGGGAATGGTGATATGCTATATGTTGTTTCGTAAATACATTCAACCTTCGTTTTCTTTTTTATTGATTCCTCCAATTTGATGTGTGGGTTGATTGGAATTGCTCGAATTTACAGCATTCATGTTTTTGTACGACGGCGGTAATGTTGCGCATTTGATTTTTTTCTTCATTCATAAGCGGAGCTGATGTAATCGGGAGTTTTTAGGGAGGGCTCATTTTTGGATCTGATTTATCTTTGAGTTTTCATAGCTCTGGGAACTAGAATGTTTCATTTTTATTTTGCTTGTTTGGTCTGATTATTGCTTAACTAGGTTGTAGAAACACATTGTAAGCTCAATAATTAATTTATCTGTAAAAACAAATGCTTTATGAATGGTCATAGAAGTTCCATTTCAATTCAAACTTCTGTTCTTTTCGTTTTTATCTTTTTTATTTTGACTTTGCTGCTTATGTGCTAAATCACGCACTCACTTGAATTTCCGATCTTTATGTTTACAGTTTTTTGTTCACATCCTGAGAACATAAGATCTTGAATAGTTCTGATGATGATATTTTCCTTTTATCATGAAAAATTATTGTTTCCCTAGATGTTTGACCCTTGTTCCTCTTTGGCATGGCTGTTCACCCCTTTAATTTGTCAGTATTTGACCTTATCGACTGATGGAGGATGAGAAGAAGAGGAGGAAGAAGAACAAGAAAAAGAACAAGAAGCAGGCCAATGAACCAACTGAAAGTGACAAACTGGATGCTAAGGAATCAACTACTGATAGTCATAGCCACGCGCAAGAGATAGGAGAGACAGAGAATAATGGCATTCAAGTGTCAGATATTGCAGATGCACAAACTGATACTATAGGGCATGCAACTGCAGATGGGGATGGATGTATTGCCAATGGCACTGAAGCAGTAAGTTTATTTTGATCTCTGATTGTGATGTTATGGGTATACGTGATTTTGACTTGCTGAAAATGTGATTGCATTAAATCTCTAGTCCCTGTCCTCTCGCACTGCCCTTTTTACAGATAAATCTGGCTGAAGCAGAAAAACAGTATTGGCTGGACAAAGAGGTTAGGATATGGCTATACTATCTATTACTGAATTATTTTAGTGTGTGATTTCTTGTTCTTAAGATTTTGAAGACCTGCTAATATGAAGGATCATACAGGCCACTCTTGAAGGCAACATCGAAGAACTTAAGGCTGAAAAAGATGTTCAACTAAAGAGAGAGGTGGCCTAAACTCAGATTTTTTGACATTTTAGTTTTTTGAACTTTTAGTTCCCCCCTCTATATTTTTTTCATATTTTTCCTGGTTACATTCTTCTGCATATGTACATATGTGTATGAGCGTACCTATTTATATAATCTGATAGAATCAAAGAGTTGACTAAGGAAAATGATGAAAATTCAGCTAAGGAGGTAATTTCCATTTAGGACCCATTACAACTTAAGCGTGAATGCATATGTTTAGGGTTGTCATTGGCTCTTTGAGCAGAGTCATGGTTTGTCACCCTGAATGTGACCGTGACTCTTTTCTTTGACAGGCTAGTCAAAGTGAAAAAATTAAGCAGTTACATGACGAAAAGAATGCATCATTGCATAATGAGGTAGTAAACTTTTTTTCCAAGAAGGTAGCTTTGCTGTAGAATTTCACTGTGGATTAGGCATCTTTGCATCTTTATAGACTGTAACTCCCTAGAAGGGTAGAAGTATGTGACCATGGTTGCTTGTACAGGCTAATTTAAAGGAGAGACTGGAAGAGTTGGAAAAAGAAAAAGGTGCATTGGTCCAGAAAGAGGTAATCTTATGTTATTAAAACATAAGGATTTTGATGAATTCTTTGAATTGCATGTATGGCTTCTTTACTTCCCGTTCTGCCCTTCTCCCCCTTTCTGTTTTCATGTGTGATTTTTTATAATAGCTATAGATAGAATTTATGCTTTTTACAGGATATTCTTGAACATACAATTCAACAATTACAAAGTGAAATGAATTCTCAACAGCTTAAAGAGTTAATACTGCATTCTTAGATTTCTTAACGGTTGGTTGTAGTAACCAAAAGCCTCAAGTACATGTTCTATTATTTTATTGATTTTTTTTTTCATTTTCTTTACAAACATAAACCTGCTTTACATTTTCTTCTGTTTTGTCTCAGTTGTTGCTATGATTTTGTATATCTTGATAATTTCCATAACTTTCAGGCTAGTATGGAGAAGGAGATTCTAGAACTGAAGGATGAAAAGGATTCCTGGATCCAGACAGAGGTGATACTCGTCAAATTATGGAACTATGTTGACTTCCCAGAGATTGGGACTGCATAAAATTAATTTACATCAGAATCAGTTATTTTTGGCAGCAATTGCAGTGTTCATTGTTTCCTAAATTCGATTCTTCACGAATACATTTTCATTTCTTTTGTTCAGGCTGGTTTCAGGGAAAACTTTAATCAGTTGGTGGATGAGGCTTCATTATTAAATTCGAAAGTGGTAAAATTGATTCTTAGTTAACTTATAAATAAAAACAAATTTTCCTCGTTAAACTTATTATTTTTTGGTCTTTCTCTGAAATAATAAGTTAACTTACAGTTTGAACACAGGTGAGCCTAGAACAAACGGTAGAGAAGATGGAAAGAGATAGAGATTCCTGGATCCTGAAAGAGGTAAAACAGATGGAATGAGAGAAACAGAGATCATTGTATATTAGTGCTCTCGTCATCCATGGAGATAAGTTTCAAAGACATTAATTTTCTATATTGCTCTTGCACTTGTGACAGAACTCAGCCAAGGAATCTATTGCCAGCCTAACTACTGATAACACCGAATTAAGAGCTCAGGTATCAGTCTTAGCGGCATATATTAAATTATTAATTATAATGAAATAGTCCAACAGCACTTTGTTCGGCAATGTGAAGACTTCTTTTTTACTTGAATATACTTACGTTATACCAACTGGAGATTGTTTTCATAGTTATTCCACTGTTCTAGTGCCTAATCAAATTGTTAACATCAATAGGCCCTTGATATATTACTGAATTTTGTTCTGATATGACTTCCCATAGGTTGTAATATATTTTAGAAGAAAAATGAAGACTTCTTATCGCGACATCAAAATGCATGGAGTGATCCGTGCATGAAAAGACTAATTTGTTCATGTTCAATATACGTCACTTTTTTGGTAATTGTATTAGGACTCCTGCAAATGAGTAGGACTTTGCTGCATAAGAAAAACACTACCCTTCAAACCTAATTACTCATAATGTCCTAATTTATTCTGATAATAGACATTAAAATCAAAGCATGGCAGGTGCAGGAGCTGGAGCTATCAAGGGAGAGTCTCGTCAATGAAACACAACAGTTGAAAGAACTTATTTCTAGTCTACAGTTACGGATCAGCAACCTTGAGAAGGATAAACAGGTAGCAATATGTCTCATTTTCAAAATATTCCTCATTTTCTCACATTCATTTTATTATTATTGTTATCTAATATTATATATTGTAATTAGCTTTGGCAACATTCAAATTTTTATTTTTTGACTCAGACTTCAGAAAATGGCCATGCAAACTATGAGGCAGAGGCTGTTAATGCGCTGGTTGAGAAATTGGTTGCAGAAAATTCGGAGCTTGTTGAAAAGGTATATAACCTATCTATTAATAGACGTTCGTGGTTTCAGCTGTGATAGGATAATAGATGCCTGTGACCGGGTTATGTCTTTAAGTTCCAGCCACGTGTGGAACAAGATGTATTTGTTAAAATTTAATATTTAAATATGCTCTGGGCTACAATAATTGTTGTGTTCTTCAGCTCAATGAATTACATGCGGAGCTTGAGCAGAGAGTTGTAATAACCGAACAGTTCCCTTCAGATGGCTCTATTCCGGGGACCATAACTGCTCGATATGGTTTGACAGTAGATGCTGGTGACAGTCACACTACGGATCAGGAGGCTTCTGGTTCAATATCTGAAACTAGCAAGACGATCACCGTCTCAGACAGCACCCAGTCTTTGGAAGATGTCATGTTCAAAGATGACAGGAACAGTGAGCTCGTTAAAATGAAATCTGGCATTGTAGATTCTTCAGAAATAATAGAGGAAGATGAAATTGTGCAAATCCCGTTGGATGAGAATGAAGTGAAGGAAACTAATTTGGAGGTGGTTCAGAATGTTGAGAATGAGGATGTCTCGCTCACTGATTCACCATTGGTTGGCGCCCCATTCCGTTTGATCTCCTTTGTAGCTAGATATGTTAGTGGAGCTGACTTAGTGAATAAGACCACAGGGAAATAAGGCTAGAAAGTGAAGCCACTGACCACAGAGACTTGGCATGGATCCGAACCGGATCTTTTGCATCGTTTTTGGAATAGAAAGAGATATACCAGGGATAGTTAGCCATATTTATACAGTTTTTGTCCGTTACTACAATATAATGTCAGCCTTCTTTATCTTTCAGCTATATGTAGATTAGCAATTATAAACTATGTAGAGCGATTAATGATTGGTTATGTACTGTTGGAGTGTGCTAAATTATACTCGTAGAAATGGAAATGTGGACCATCTCTGTTTTCTTGCATTGTACTGACTAAATAAGTGAAATAAATAAGGTGCAACTGTTTTGGGCTAGAGGCGCCATGTAATGAGATGCAGAGGAGCAAGAATGAATGTTTACAATGTGGGACTAGTGCCTGTAATGTCTGACGATGGGCGATGTCCAGAATCTGACAGCTGCCGGAATTCCTCGATCATCCTCACAACGTCATCCATTGCAGGTCTCGACTCCGGCGTCTTGGCCACGCAGGCCATTGCAATCTGAAGCAGCTGCACCATTTCTTCTTCGGCACTGTGATATTTGATCAGATCAGCATCAAACACCTCAGCCGTCCACTCCTCCCTCACGACGGACTGGACCCACCGTGGCAGATCCACTACCTCTTCTTGTCCTAGCAGCGACTGGATTGGTGCTTTTCCTGTGAGCATTTCGAGGAGCAGAACACCAAAACTATAAACATCAGACTTTTGAGTACATCTCCCGTTATCAACGAGCTCCGGTGCTCGGTAGCCTGCACTTCGGGATGGAGTTGTAGGGAGTCCGACTAGAGAAATTAGGCCAAAATCTGCAATGCAGGCAGCATTTGAGTCTTGGGTGAGGAGGACATTGGAAGACTTGATGTTCCCATGAATGAGCCTGGGCCCACCAGCAGAATGAATATGTGCTACCCCATTGGCTGCTCCCAAGCAGATTTGAACTCTAGTTTCCCAATCAAGAATGCTTCCATTTTCTCTGTTCCCTGTAAGCATAAATAAAACCACTGGTAAGTTTATTCACCTCTTTCAGAAATGATGTTTTCTGCATTTGGAAAGTACCGTGTAGTCGGGTGGAGAGGCTGCCACCGGCTACGTAGTCGTAGACTAGGAGTTTCTCATCTTTGGAGTGGTAGTAAGCACGAAGGGGGACAATGTTGGGGTGGTGCTGCACCTTCCCGATGGTCTTCATCTGTTGCTCGAACTCTCTCTTCCCGGCGAGCACTTCTCTGAGGCGCTTGACCACCACAGTCGTGCCTTCTTCCAAGAGGGCTGTGTAGGTTGTGCCGGAGGTCCCTTTCCCTAGCACCTCTGCTGAGGCTCGCAACAGGTCCTCAAGATTGAAGCTATAAGTACTGCCTTGAAAGAATAAGAGTTTGTTCTTTTCTGCATCTTGCACTCCACTCCCAAACTCCTCCTTTGGTGTCTCGTCTCTTCCCCCCTGATTGGGATTCCCTTTAAGCAATCCTCCTCCCCCTGTTCGTCTCTGCTTCAGACAGAAAACTAACATAGCCGCGGCTGCAACTGCTGCCACTGCAGCACCGCCTACCCCAAGAGCAACTATAGTTGATGTGCCTAAACTTTTGCTGGACTTGCGAGCTTGAGGAATCGTAGGGGAAAATGGAGTTAGTGCAAAAGGAGGTGGTGGGAAGAGAGGTCGAGATGGAGTAGGAGGAGGAGGTGAAAGCAGAGGTGAAGGTGAAGGTGAAGGTGAAGGGGAAGGGGAAGGTGGAGGTGAAATAATTTTGCAGCTTTGCAGGGGCTTCCCACATAACATAGAGTTCCCAGTAAAGGAAGAAGCAGAGAACCTCTGCAGGTGAGATGGAACAGAGCCATTGAGATTGTTGTTGCTAAAATTCAACTGCTTAAGGACAGGAAGGTTGAGATCAGGTATGAAGCCAGAAAGGGAGTTGTTTTGGAGGAACAAAGCGGTGAGGCGTGTGAGATTCTGGACTGTTTCTGGAATGTTACCTTCCAATGAGTTGAAAGAGAGATCAACAACATTCAGCTGAGCAGAGAGGAAGGAAGGAATGGCACCCGAGAAGCTGTTCTCTTGGAGGTTGACATAGCGAAGGGAGTCGAGAGAGAGAACGTCGGGTGGAAGGGTGCCGTTGAGATAATTTGATCTGAGACTGAGAGTGGTCAGTGCATCCAACCTTCCCAACGTGTTCTCTGGGAGAGGGCCGAGGAGCCCGTAGGCGGGGAGTCGAAGCGCCACCACCCGAGAACCGTTTGAAGAACAGGTGACACCAGGCCAGGAGGTGCAGACTGAGGAATTATTTTTCCAGTTGAGCCTCCTACCATGAGGCATAGCGGAGGCGAAATCGAGAAGAGCGTCGCGGTCGGAGTTGAGATCAGCCATGGTTGCAGTAGGCATGAGATACATGAAGACGAGGAAGAGGTAGAAGAACAAGTAGAAGGAACAACTAGAGAATGAGGAGTGGAGCTTCATCATTACTCACCACAGCACCACTTAGGAAAAGGGACTTGATCACAGACCACCTTTCAGCATTTCCTTTCTTGCTTCCTCTTGCAATCTGCATGTGTGTTCATGAAGATACTATGATTCTTGACATGCAGAGCCTAAGGCCCCACAGATGAAGAAATCACTGACAAACTGACACTTTAAGACGCACAGTGGCAGAGAAGGAAGGAAACTGAGCAGTGATGAATCAAGACACCATTGAAGAAGCTTTAAAGTAGATTGAGAAAGAGAGAGAGAATTATGAAATGAAAGAATCCTTTGTAGAGTTCCTCTCTAACGCAACGTTCAGTAGGTGATCTAACGGCATTATTATTTTTCTACTTTTGCATATCCTTCTTCTTTTTGTAGCATCTCATTCTTGTTGGTATTGATAAAGAAGAAGAGAGGGGTGGGAAAGAATTTGTGGGAGCAAATCAAAGATATTGGTTGGTTGTGTAAAGAATTTCTTGAAATTAGTTGAAGAATTCAGAGTCTAGAGTTTTGGGCTTCTTCGTTAAGCCAAAGGAGTCTCTGCTCGCACCAATCTCGATAACACCTTCTCTCTATCTTTTTAATTTATCATTATTTTATTTTTTTAATTTACTATTGGATGCTAAAAATTGTCGCAAAAATTTGCACTAGGGATTAATTAACGTAATAAGAAAATAAAGATGCAAACTACTTCTCAACTAATGTGTTATGAAATTTGGTGAGGTTGTTCAACATTATTGAGTATCTTAGTACTTTAGTTGCTACTCCATTTTAAACTTGATCTTCTAACTAATATGCAAAACTGGATGCAGTATTATTTTCTGGTCGGGTCGTGCCTACACTTTTGCTTATAGTATACAAAAGATATGTATTTGGAGTGTAGTAAGCAGATTAGCAAATACTCCAATATAATTTTAATCATTAAGCAACATATTATAAAACAATTAATGCTTTATTGTTGTTTAGTTAAGATTAAAGAATAGTTTGTAGCGTTGACAAAAGTATTGGCAGTTGGGGTTTGGTGTAATTCGGCATGCTTAAGTGGTATTAACCATATAATTGCAAGTCAACATAAGAGTTGTGTTCAAATAAAAGATGAAAATTTATAGTCAGAAATAGAAATGTAGTATTTCATGTCCACAAAAAATGTACTTATTTTTCTTTTCAAAATATACTTCTTTAATATTTTAAATATCACATATATTTTATTTTATAAATTTATTTCTCCACTAAACACACTTCACTCTACTCTTTCTTAACATACTGTTTCTAGATAGAGAGAATATGCCTTAATCAAAGTCTTAATAATGTTAAAAAAAAATGTGTGGGCCCACATAAGCTGCATCTGGGCCTCAAACAATGAAACAACGTATTCTTCTTGTCAATATTAATACTCATAGATCACATCTTACGTCTTAACCACACATTAAAAAAAGATTCAGTTTGATTAATTACACTGATGGAAGAGTATTTGAATTATATAAAAAAGGGTGATTTCAGAGACTAAATAATTAATAATGAAACCCCAAGAATACAAAAAATACTTGAAGTTCAAATGAATTTTAATGTGAACCAATCATGATCAAACCAACGTATTCAGAAAACCAACTACGAAATAAAATAGAGGTTCCAATAAATAAAATGTGAATCAATAATTACTTCATTCAACTTCTATTTTCAGATGTGCAATAACTAGGCATAATTGAAGCAGGCCTGAGGTCAAATATCTAAAACTAGTAGTAGTTGATTAGAAGTAGGCGTGCACGTGCAAATACTTGGTTGGCGCTTGTGGTCGTGTTTATTAGGAGTCTGAGTTGGCTCGGTTGGCACTCGGCAGTGTTATTAGTGAGAGAATAATGCAATCACAACCTCAACAACCATGCATAATACCAATGATAATAAAAGCAATTCACATGTCTTGCTTAGCTGTTTATACTTACTCTAATCCCACTTACTAATTATAATGTAGAGTCTAAATCTGAATTCAGATACCATCACAATCACAAATAAGTTTGAAATCACTAGTTCTAGGTTTGTGTTGTATCAGAAATAATTGATGATTTTTGTTATGTAAGGATGTAAGACAAAGCCTCTCGTGGGAATTATATTGTTTATATCTTCTTCAAGAGTATAATTTTTCAAGCAATTCATAACGGGTGCTTTTACATAAAAATTTACACATAAGTTTCGTTATTTGAAAATGTTATGAGAGAGTGTGTGAATAAAATGAAAGGGAGAGAGATTTCAATGTGACAATGGATGAGAAGATGTCTCCCTTCAAAATGGGGAGATGAAGAACATACAGCAATATAAGCTCATAGCATCCCATTATGACCTTTTTATGCTCGTAATTATCAGCACATACATGATATAGATATGTATCTAGTATATCACATTTCTCTTGTCGATGAAAAAAGAATAATAATTTCGACTAAAGCTCTATAAGGGTTCAAATGGTTCTGGGAGAAGTTCAAATCCATTGTCGAAGAGGGAACCTTGCTCCGACTTATCATCAATACTATGAAGCCAGTTTGCATTCTTGAGATCCTCTTTAAGAAGAATCATGTCGTATCGCGAACTCTCGTAAATATCAATGGTGCTCAATTTTGCACTACACTGAGAAGAGGACCTTTCTTCCTCGCTCCCACTTTCAGAATATCGGTGACCGTTTTCTACAAAGGCGTTACCGGATGGTGGTTGTATCTTCTGGTTGGAGGATCTAATGCTTTGAGGGAACAGATTTGAGCCTGTAACAGGACGGAACCCGTTGTTGCCGTTTCTTATGTCCTACAATTCAATGGGAGCATCTTTGGTCATACCACATTTATAGGAGGCAATGATAATCGATACTTGAACATAGGGAGTAGAGAATGAAGAGCCAAACCAGTTAGATAAGATCATAGAAACTAATAATTCAAAAATGATATAGTAAAGGAAAAATTAGAAGATCAGGGGATGTAAGAGATGAGTACCATATGCCGTATGGCCATGTCCAGAGATTTCTTTGAGATTGTACGGCCAAATCCTGTGCTATCTGTGGATGTCTTTGCAGGTCTCCGTGTTGACAACTCTCTCCTCGAGTCCAAAGCATCATTCACTGGCCCATTGGAGAGTGTTCGGCTCCTTCCTGCAGGTTCTGTAACTCTTCCCCTGGTTACCACGGGAGATGACTGTCGCCTCGTAGCAGTGTTTGTCTTGGGCTCCGCATGCCCCTTTGCAGTGAGAGCTGCACCAGGTCTTGACCTCCCAGCAGATATTGGTCTGTCGGGCAAAGTCGTTCTAAGGTTTGGTGGTGTATCATGTGGAAAATCAGCGAGTACAATTGGCTGTGGTGGAGCCCGAACTCGTGGTCCAGGGGAGCTTGGTCGTGAAACAGAGGTAGCAGTTTTTCCACTTGTGAGATTGCGTATACTAGGGGTTGAAGGTCCAGATACAGGAGAATACGATGATGGCATGGAATTTCGACGTGTAGGCGTCGATGGCCTTGATGTAGTTCGAGGAGCAGGAGAATTTAAGTTTGCAGAAATTTGAGGTCTAGAAGTAGGAGTAGATGGTCTTGAGTTTTGGGTTCCTCTTGGTTTATCTGTCAAAGAAGTACTGAGCGTAGGACTACGGGGTTTAGAAGGAGTTGAGGATCTTGACACTGATGGACGCGCAGAAGGGGTAGAAGGCCTTGATGAGGGGCGGTTGGTCGGAGTAGATGGTCTGATATAAGATGAAACAGAAGCAGAACTTGTGTTGAGAATGTTGGTTGATTTGTTGGAATAGGTGCTATACTGGGAACTAGAAACAGAAGGTCTGGTCACCGAACTGCTTCGGGTAGGTTTTATCACATGGTTACTCTCTGTATGAGACACGGATAACTGGAATAGAATAAAATTTGTTTAGTAACATTCTAAAAACAAAGGAAGTAAATACTGTAAAGCTGATAAGACTACCAATAATATTAGTTTGTTTCACTCAGCAAGGTTAAAGGAAGAACGTAGTAAGTCGCAAAATAACCAAGACACAACTGAAAGTATTTAATAATCAACAGAAAAGCAGCAGGAAGATTGGCATAGCAAGGCAGATTGGCATACCCGTGACGTTTTGGCCGAAGAGATTGATCGGACCAATGGACCACTCCTCGGAGCCATAAGACCACTTTGTGAATCATTTCCATCTAAAGAAGAGACCAGTGGAGTTCCAGGAGGAGTAAGAAGCCTATTATGTAGATGAAGTTAGGATTAATTGATAGAAGTAATCGAACAAGACAAACTTTGTTGACCTCCTATAACTAGATTTATATTGTCAACAAACAAATATTAATCTAAACGAATCACATTATCTTCACATTCAGTTCAAAGTAAAGTCTATTGGTAGTGAACAATGAGGCAACCTGAGCCCGGAGTTTTGATTCATATTGAAAGGCCTAAATGCAGTAACTAGGACTTTAGAAAGTTCAACTTTCCTAGAAAGACGATCTTCGGCCTTTTATGATTATAATTTAGGCAGCAAAATTCATAATCAACATCTAGTCTTCATTTAGGCTATAAAGAGTTGCTCTTTAAGCAAGTCTTGAATCAATGAATTGTCCAATAATGGTCGTTTTGGGATCCAATTTTCAATTCAAATGTTCACCAATAATCCATACCAAGTTTGCAGTCACTCTTGAATAAGGTCGATCAAACTATCTATACATATTATTGAGCTCTGTTTGACATCAGAGCAAATATCTTGTATCAGCTGCGTATCAATGGCATTATGGTAAAACCAACGGTTTTATCACTAAAATTAAGAGTGGTACCACTTGAAATTAATTAGGAAGCTCTATCAGCTGAAAATAACCTATTACTAAAGGGAGATAAACATCGGGCAGTAAGCTAGATCTGATCATGAAGATGAACATAAATAGTAAATCCAATAATAATAATTGCAATAATGGAAAATAACAAGATTGATAGGATTACCAATCATAGTCGTTTTTGCCTCCATCAGCTGATGCCAATAAATCGTCCAATCCACTCTTCCCCGGTTTTGCGGATCCAAGCGAAAGCCTCCCCAATTTCACCGTCACTAGACGCGAAAATCAAACAAAACGGCAATGAAGAAAAATCAGTGGCCAGAAGCATATCGGTAAATCGAAAAAACAAGAGAAACGTAACAGTACTCGATGACTGCATAATGGTTAACGAAACCATCATTTTCCAACTACTTACCTACTGAAACCAACCCCTACTTATCTACATTAGTAGTATATACATATTGCCAATAGAACTGTCTGTTTCAACCAACAGTAACGTTATTCGAATCTGCGGACTGCAGATAGAAAAAATATATATAAGTGGTGGTGAATATACCATCGGAGTCGTCGGAGGGGACGGCGGAGAGGCTGCGGCGACTCTTGGAGAAGAGATCTAGAGCGTCATCGTTTGAGAGCTTTGAATTAGGGAGTCCGGTAAGGCTGTTGCCTCGACGGTGGTTGAGCGGGATATTGCGTCCGGCGCCGATGACGGATTCTCTCAGGGTCCAATTCATTGGGAGAGACAGATGAAAATGAGTCAAAGGAGGAAGAAAAGCATGTGCGGCGCGCGTGGAGTGGAGTGGAGTGGACTGGAAAGGAACGAAAGATAAGCACGCAATGCGTGATCCAGTAGACAGAGATAAAGAATGAGTCACGGAAGAAGGAAGACTTTTGCGTGTTAGATTAGAGTTATGGTGGCGACGACGTCGTAAAATGGCAGAGGAAGGTGTTGGTGAGTCAGAGCGAGTTGAGTTGCAGGGTGGACTCGAGAGTGGAGAAGAGGAGGAGGAGGCAAGCGCATGTTCGCTCACACTTCCCTTCATATTTACACTTCCAAAATACACCAACCAGCTCATTCATTACTCTCTCTCTCTCTCTACCTCTCTCATTGTAATTTTATTTTAATAAACCTTATTCTTCGGGAGTAAATCTGACCATTAGGTTGAATTTGACATTTATCAATTATATTATTTTTTATATTTGTAGATTTGGCAAAATATATCATCTACTTTTCGTCTGATATCAATTATGTTTATAATATTAAATATAGGTGGATAATCAAACTTCCGAACTTTGATTGTCACCCACAGTTGCAGTATAGGTTAAAGTTTGTGATTCATTTTATATAAATAATTTGTTCTTCCCAATAAATTCATTATGAATGAATCGCTTGCAAATTCTGGGATCATCAAACATATATAAAAGTAACCCAACAAGGAGCTCTTGAATGGAGTATAATTCTCTCAAGTACAAAAAAGTAGGGTTAAAGTTCCATAAATGAGATGTAAATATACATGAAGACTAGGATCTAGAAAGTGGATGGAGTGATTTGATGGGGAAACTCTACCAAAACGTGGCCCATTAATTTCACTGCCATAGACACCTTGGATCTTACAATTATTTTAACAAATAAATCACCTTCCATCATAACCTATTCCATTCCATGTGGGTTGCTTAATCAATTTTATATCACTCCCTTCTGTTCTGCCAATGATTTTGCCTCTTCCATTCCATATTTTTCTCCCACATCTAGTTTCACTATGCACCCTTCATAAACACCCCTATAATTGGACAATTTAGATTGTTGATTATTCAATTCAGATAATAAAAAATAAATGGCAAGTATTTGGCGAAAGAGTCAAAGGAGGTGGGGTAGGGCCCTCTAGTTCATAAATGCTTATTTTGGCGGGTAAGAAACTAAGTAGTACAGATTATTAGTGAGCGATGAAACTTGTGCTGCACCAATAACTGGAACTCAATGCCTTCAAATTATTGTATTCGCAGAATCGTAGGTACACTAACATAAAGTGTGGGTATGGGATCACGTCGTCTTTAATACTTCCGTCCAAATGCTTTGGAGCGTGTAGATCTTTTCTTTTTCAAATTAAATGATATATATATATATATACCAATTAAATCACTCAACACTTATTTATGAATTTAACAACTCCACACTCCTCTTCAATTAAGGAGATATATAAAAAGAGATATTATGAACAGGTGTAGAGGGATTTAAAAGTAATTATGTTATCAAATCTTATTTATCAATTATCATATTCTCCAAACCTGATTTGGACATGGATTAAAAAGAAAATAAAGAGAAGAAAAGAGAAGAAAATAGTGTTTGATGGTTCCAAAGAGGAGGAATAAGAAAAACGTGAAATGGGCCACTCCATCTCTCTAAAATCAACTTTTCAAGATTTGTACTGCACGATTGAAAGAGATATGATGGGGGTGCAATGGTCCATCCTTCTGTCTCTTCACTTATACCATACCAAACCAAAACCCCATTGACATTTAATTATTTTCGGAAACATAAACATTCAAAGGGATGGAATGCGACAGACATTTAAATCGATGTGTCGTGTGACTTTTATCTATACTCCCCTCAACAATTTAAAAAGCTAACAAACACTATAACATTAAGCCCACTTTCCACATTATACGTGCAGAGTCGGTTGCAATATCCAAATGCATGTATGCATTTAATTCAAAGTACAAATACGCATAATGCATTCCTCTTGTGCAAATAAATAATAGATGGAGAGAGACCCTTGATGTTATCAAAACACTAGCATGGAAAAATAAGTTTTTGATTCACATGGGAAGTGAGCCCACTCGTAGAATCTGCAAAGCAACTGTTGTTCCCATCATATTCCCCCTTTCAAGTTAAGATAACTCCATAGTCGATCCCCACCCCCACCCCCTTTTTATATTTATATCATTGTGTATGCGTGTGCGAATGAAACTATTGCATAAAATATTACAAACAGTCACCCTATGCATTCTTGCTCAAAATATTGCATAATAACACCAAGTCAAAGCTAAGCAATTCTTTGATATTCAATTACCACAAACAAGTTTTTCTACTCAAAAAATAAAATGAGTGAACAGAAAAGTATATTCTGGATACATAGATATTAGAATACCCACAGTAATACAGATCCAGATAAAATAAGTGTAATTACTTGTAAAATTCGAAATCAGTGTCGGGCTTCTTAACATTGCCTCTGTACCCCTTCTCAAAATCCTTGGGAAGTATGACATAGCGATTTTTCCTCACAGCGTGCAAACCCGCCTCCTGACATATAGCAGCAATCTGCATACAACCACAAAATCCCAATTTTTCATAAGAACGGATGATCTTTTGGGGGGCAGAAAATGTGTCGATTGGTACCGCCACTTTTGAAGAGTTAATTATTTTCTTCTTTGGTAGAGAAATGCTCAATGGGACGTCCAAAAAGAGAAGTGATACATGTAAGTGGGAAGGAGGGAATACGTCTTTTCAATATATAACTTAAGAATAAGAGTTTTGGACCTTGTACTCGTGACATAATTAAAAGTGTTTGCCATAGTAAACACGTAGAAATTCAATTGCTATTTGATAAACCAGTTAACTCAAGAAAGTTAAAGTAAAGAGCAAATACACATGCAATGGAACTTCCCTAGCCAAAATTAAAGTGAGATAACCAGTCAGGAGGTTCTAGCAATTGCAGGAGGAATGTTAAGTAACATAAACTAACAGAACCCAAGGAACAAACCTCAGCAGCACTTATTTTATCAGGTCGAGAGACATAGTCCTCCAGGTCCACTTCATCACTTAAGTTCATTTTAGCAGTACAAACCTGCTCAAAAACAACCAAAAACATGTAGAACACATAAATCCCAGCAAAATCATCAGAAAATATTCAGGTGGAGAAAACTGTTTCATCATGTATCAGATGAACTGAGAATATGCTCATTCCATTTGGAAAGGGAAAAATAATTAGATAAAATCCAAACTTGAAGTGGTTCTGATATAGTTTTACAAAAATACTAACCTGGAAAACAAGTCTCTTCTGGCGTCTATCAGGCAAAGGAAATTCAATTTTACGATCAAGTCTGCCAGGACGGAGAAGTGCTGGGTCTAGAGTGTCAGCACGATTAGTGGCCATGATGACCTTTACATTCACAGTTTGATCGAATCCATCCATCTATCAGAGCATCATAAGCCAATGTATACAGGTTATGAAAACTGAAGAATCAAAATACTACTACTACAAATAATAATAGTTATTAAAGTATTAGCGCCATATAATCAACTGCAATAAGTGAAATGATAGGGCTTAATAAATTTTCACAAAATTATATTAAACTATCCTGTCAACTTAGTTGCTGAGCAAGATACATGTCATATATTAATTGGATGAAAATAAAACACAATTGAAGTTGATGAATTTGGAGAAACTCTAAAGTTTGGTTGCAAAATGATAATTTTAAACAAGGTTGGGGAATTTACATGTCAATAACCTAGAAATTCTAATATCCCAAGTTCATTAATGTATTATGTTCATCAATGATTGCATCATATTAAGGCGGTAACACCTAAACATCAAAATAAATTTATAGTAAAAATTAGCATGCAACTATCAGAGTGATTAGCGTCAAAAGATGGAAGACCATTTCACTTCATGATTGATGACCCTACCACCTATAAATTAGAAGTATAATTTTTTTCTCAATCACAACTCAACATGAGATAACTCATAAAAGACTTGGACAAATTTAGATACCTGATTTAGAAGCTCCATAAGAATTCTTTGAACCTCTCTATCAGCTCCAGTTTGGGCGTCAAAACGTGCTGTTGCAATGGCATCCACCTCATCTATAAAGATAATTGCAGGTGCATTCTCCTTGGCCAGGCGAAATACATCACGAACCATTCTAGGACCCTAAATTTCCAACAGCAACATTAGTTATGTTCATACTGATATTAATTTGTTTGAAATGGAATACAATAGATAAAGATTGCGATCATCACACTGAACCCAAACTGTAACCAAGCAAAACAATTATTTGACGTACCTCTCCAAGATATTTTTGGACAAACTCTGAACCCACAACTCTAATGAAAGCTGCGGTTGTGTGGTTTGCTACAGCCTTTGCGAGCATGGTTTTTCCTGTTCCAGGAGGGCCATAAAGTAACACGCCGCGAGGAGGATCAATACCAATCTGCTTGTACAGTTCATGGTGCGTGAGAGGCAATTCAACAGCTTCACGAATCTCTTGCTTTTGAATATCGCATCCACCAATGTCCTGAATACATAATACAAAAAAATGTGATGCATTAACATCGTCAGAGCATAGAAGCTAGAAAACAAAAGGCAATCAATAATATTTATTCAATATAGTTGTAGATCTTATTACTGAAAAAAAAAAGTTGCAAAAACCTCTTAGTTCTGATGATTATCTAGCATAAATATAAGCCTTCCAAAACTGTTAATGTCAAACTAGAGCCATTCCCCCCACCCCGAAAAATGACTAAGATTAAATAAAGAAAGTCAAATGTAAATTAAGAGCAATTGAAGGGTGATCGGCTTATGAATTATCATGGAACTCCAAATATCTTTCTCTCCAGAATAGCACTCATCCCAGAATAGTAGAAGCAAGCGACCCAGCTCGTCAAGATTTATTTGAAGTTATAAATAAGTAACAGGTCACTCTTGCTCTGCTAGAGAATCCTATAAGATTTGGTAGGGATGTAGTATTGTACATGTAACAATGCCTTGATGTCTGTATTTTTATAATAACAGTTTTCCTCTACAACATATACTGTGGCAGCAATAATATTGATATTCTACGATCGCAAGTTTTTCAAGAGAACCAACATTTTAAGATTTGCTGAGGTATCTAACCAATTGGATTAATAGATAAGAGGGCAAAGGAAATCAAATGCAAGATATTTGTTTCACATAATATAAATCACAAGTAATCCTGTTAATCCTACACAATCTAATTAAAATAAATGGATACTACGGGTTTTAGGTCCAAATTGTAGCTGAAAGGCTGAACCGGCAAGAGTTAATAGTTTCAAATATAAAAACCCGAATCGAGGGGAAACGTCCCATGTCTGAGAGCAATAAATTTTTTGAAAATATAACATAGACCACCAAGAGGATTGGATTAATCTTTAACAAGAAACTACTTATACTATGGCAAAGGTCTAACTGTGACAATACCGGAATCTACACCTCTTCCACATTTTGACTAGTTCAAGAAAATTAATGAAACATAAAAGCCCTAATTCATCTAGTATAACGAGCAATCTTACACTTATCAGCTCAATTTAAACCAAAATTTAATACGAAAAGATAACATGAGAAGAGACTAACAGTGTAGGTGACATCAGGCTTCTCGGATTGACTTAGAAGAGAGATGCTGGAGTCGGCCTCGGGGGGCAACACGTCGACTAAGGCGTTGGAATGGCGGTGCAGAGCCACAGAGGCGGAGGGTTTGAGTAGCTCGCGGTTGATGGTGCTTAGGATTCGGACATAGTAATTGGACCCAGTGGTGGACCCAACGATGCCGTTGTTCTGGTCAACCATTTCCATGAATTGCCCAATAACCAAGGGAACGGATTGAATCCGCTTCACCTCTTCCTGCGCTCTCAGGAGCTCCCGCTTTAGGTTCTTCAGTTCATCCTTGACGTACTCCTCTTGAATATCGATGAATTCGATCTGCCGCTGCAGGGATTTAAGGCGCCCGTACAAATCCTCCTCCTCGACGGCGGAGGCATCAGATTTGATGGCCGGAAGAGACGGCGGAGGCGAGTTGGGGACAGGTTTAGGATCGAGCACCATTGCAGATGCTGCCATTGTTCTTAGATCTTGCTTCTGGTTCCGATTAGGGTTATGTTTCTCTCCGTTCAAATCCCTTTTGATATCCAATTCACAACTGCTGCCTTGCTGACGACGAAATCGTTGGGAGGAGAAGAAATTTTGGGGTTTGGGCCTTTTATGGGCTTTCGCATTTTGTAAATGTTAGATAATGGGCTTTTCTTGATGCGGCCAAATGAGCAAGGGAATACCCATGGCGATTCTGGGCTAATGATGTACAACAACCATTTTAGTAATTTTACTCTCTATAGGTAACCGCCTTAATCAATAAAGTATTAGAAATATTAGGAAATTTACCTTTCTATCCTTAAAGCCCCTATTTAAAAAAATTAGATTAATAGATAAAATTAACCAATTTTATAAAAATAAATATAAAAATGGTAAAAGATAAAAAATATTTTCATTATATTATATGATAATATAAAAAAAATTCTCATATGATTGATTAAATTTTTTTTTTCTTTGGAATTACTTTAATTTCACCTTTTTAAGTGAAATACTTATCAACCAATTAATAATTTAGTAAAATATTAGTCATAAATTTTAAAATATCTTGTGAATTTAATCATAGTTAATAAACATTAGATTAACTCATATTATTTATATGGATCCTCCTCTAAAAGTAAATTATGTTCCCCTGAAAATATAATAAGTGTGGGCAAAAGGTTTAAAAGCAATAGTTTTTCTTATTCAGTAGATAAATGTACTTGTATAAGTTTACAGTCATAACTGATTAATCCAAACTTATATTACAAGATATAATTATGAATAGCTCAATTCGTCTATCACGACAGGAACATCACATATAATTTATAAGAATTTGGTGATAAAATATTTCATAATTTTTTATATATTTATATAATCTACGATACAAATTGAGTAATTGAGTTTATTTGCACAAAATACAATACAAATTAAATACAAAATAATGAACATTTAAATGAAAAAGGGATATATAGTGAATTTAATGAACATTTATTACCGAGAAAAAAAAAAAAAAAAAAAAACTAAGTTAGTACCCTAATTAACATATGAAAAAATCAAAGCAAGCAATTATATAACTAGTTAATCAATAGTGACTGCACTGTGCCCTTTTCAGTGTCTTAATGTGATGTCCTAATGCACTTTGATATACTATATGGATCCGAATCACACGTAAATGTAGAAAAATGATATGCATATTATAGTGAAATTAAATTACTGGATGACGAAACACCCATCATTTTCATATCCGAAAGTCAAAAGAATCTATATATGATTTTATTACAAGTATTTTATTTGTGGGATAGTAAATTGAGGCAAAATATTATACACAAAAAGATAATTTTCTCTACGTTCTTGACAGTCCATCTTTGTTTTAGTAGAGTCTTTCAGTAGTATATTTCGGTCTTCTTCCTCATTACTTAAAAAAAGTGAGTCATCGGTTTAGGTACAAGATACTATCATTACTGCCTGGACAATTCGACATCCAACCTGTAATCGCAACGACCCAATTGCAAGAGTGGAGCTCTACCAACTGAGTCAACAAATTGGAATTCATTTAGCAACATATTTTTTTCTTCTATTTAAACTCATTTCTTTAAAACAAGTAATTGTAGTTGAATATATATGTATGTGGTCATCATTAAATTTCAATAGGCTTAAGTGGGTGAAGAAATGGATAATGAATCACGAGCTCTGATTGGCTGGACTGCTGTACGTGTATCCTTACCTAATTAACTCCAAACAACAAACATTATATAATGTACGCAGTAAATTAAAGTCACCATTTATAGACAATGTCTCATCGTTAAAATATTTTGTTGGTGCCCTAAAAGTTCATCTCCTTTTTCTGTTTGGAAATTACTGGCCAAGACAAAGCTTTTAATTGAAATGTTAGTAATGCCGTCCTCATTTCAACTATGGAGTAGTAAGAAAGGTGTATATATACTCAATTACAGTCGAGATAGTAGTGACAAAGTTGTTATAAAAATAGGAAACAAAGAGAATCAAATAGGGTGATATGTGGTGAATGGTGATCCTTATGGAGCTGTGACTCTAGTCACTCTAAAACATGCCCTATGACACAAATGCCACCAATGTTTATCTATTTCTAGCACTATTTTCAAACATTATTGTGACCTAATTTAATTTATTTTTGGACAACTTTATCAAAAATGATTTTTTTTTCTTTTTTTTCTATATGATCCGACATGACTAGTTCAGATCGGCTTGATCATCGTAACAAATTGATGTTAGCTTAATTATCTTTATATATACATCTCCATTTTCATTTTTTTGTCAAATTAGTAAGGTTTTATTTTTGGACTTATCCAAATCGCACATGATTGTTTGATTGTACTATATGAATAATTCTAGTCTAATATTTTTTCAGAAAAAAAAGTAAAAAACAAACCGGTCTACATAATTCAATATTAATCTTTCAAAAATAGAGGATTAGAGGTTATGGGGTTTGACACTTTGTGACTTTTCTTCCCAGCTTCCTTTTTAGAAAAATCACACCTGACATTTCCAATGGCTGCTTGGACACTCTCACTATATATCACTCTCAAACACACACGTTTATAGAAATTAATGAATCACATTCTGAATTTTGGATAAGGCATAATCATATGTGTACATATATATGTATATGATTCAAAGAAAAACTATATGACTGTCTTGTTTGGTATCCTTCGTTTTCACGCCACATCATGGTGTGTTGAATATAATATATTCTATAAAGTTGCACGAATAAATTGAATTTGGGATCTAATAATACTATTAGCAAATAACAATGCAGAATATTTATTGGTGCGCTCTAACTTCAAGTTGGCTGACTTTGTTTATCAATAACTTATCTTCAGTTGAGAAAATGGCCGAAATTTGATCCGAATAATAAATAGAACGCTTTTTTGCAAAACAAATTCGAATCAAAACATATACGAGTTTTCTTTATTCCTTTTAATTGTTCCTTTTTGTTACATTGCAAAGAGGTCAAACGCCTAGGAGTATTATTAAATTTAAATAGGTGCATAGATAATTGATGTCCTTGTGTAGCGTGTAGTGGAATTCATTATTTCTTACAAATTCTCCACCTTTGTTCACCACTAAATTCCTCCACAACTTGATCCAAAAATTGTTTTAAAATTGCATATGCTTCTTACACTATCAACTTATATATTTTTCCAATTTGGAGTTGACAAACAACGGTTGAATTCTTGTCGACAAAATGAGACAACACGTGGAAGGTACACTAATTAAGAAGCTCGTTCTCTCTTTTTCCTCCTATATATTCTTCACTAAATTTGTCCTTTTTTTTTTATGTAGTATTAATTTCTCGGAAGCAGAAGAGGAAGAAGAAAAACAGTAGAGGAGAAAAGACTCTTTCGATATCCACCATTGACTTAGCTTCCCCTTCCCGTACGTCTTGGTCAATATTCTCATGGTATATTTCTATAAATACGTTAATTAATTTGATTTCTCTCCTGTTCCCACCCTGCTCTTCGTGCGTTTTTGTGCATGCACTTCGCGTGTGAGTCTGTGACTGTGCGTGAGGGCATTTTGATTTATTGGCGGGAAAATTGATTGGATTCTGGTGTATTATAATGAGAATGTTTGGGTGGAGCATGCAGAGAATGAGGGAGGCGGTGGCGCTGGTGTTCCTGACGATCTGCTCGAAGGCGGCGGCGCAGTGGTGGCCGCGGAACGAGGTGGCGGAGGCGGCGGGGTACTGCCTGAGCTGGAGGCTGGCGGTGGAGGCGAACAACATCCGCGCGTGGCGGACGGTGCCTGCGGAGTGCTCCGGCCACGTGGAGGCGTACATGACGGGGGGGCAGTACCAGCGCGATCTGAGCGTCATTGTCGACAGCATCTGCGCCTACGTGGACACAATATCAGTCTCCGGCGACGGACTCGACGCGTGGATCCTCGACGTCGACGACACCTGCATCTCCAACCTCCTCTACTACAGGGGGCGGCGCTACGGCTGCGACCCCTTCGATCCGCAAGGATTCAAGGCGTGGGCGCTCAACGCCCGCTGCCCTGCGGTTCCCGATGTGCTGAGGCTGTTCCTGAAGTTGATTGGAACCGGGTTTAAGGTGTTCCTTCTCACGGGCAGGGACGAAGCGACGCTGGGGCAGGCCACAGTTCGCAATCTCCATACTCAAGGCTTCTTCGCTTACCACCGTCTCATTTTGAGGTACGTGTAAAACAAACAATGAATTTATACTTTTTTTGGCAATTTTATTGAATTAATACATAAATTTGTGATGGAAAAGGGATACTATAAATTTGTGATTTAGTTTGCAATTGTAAAATGTAGGAGTTTTGCATACAAAGGGCAAAGCGCGATAGCATACAAGTCTGCGATAAGGAAGCAGTTGGCAGAAGAAGGGTACAGAATATGGGGGAATGTGGGAGATCAGTGGAGTGACCTTCAAGGGGAGTGCACAGGCAATCGCACCTTCAAGCTTCCTAATCCCATGTACTTCATCCCTTGAAACTCTTTGATTACTTAATCATATCATTGGCTTTATTAAATAAAGTCATACTATAATATATATATATATATATATATGCTTGTATTTGTACCACCATTTTTGCACTTTAATTCATGAATGCCAAATTAAATATGTGATTGTTTACTAATGTCTTGTTTGGTAGTGACATATCATAGGAAAAGATTAAATTATCTTACAAAAATCATATGTTTAGTATCAAATGTGATTAATACTAGCCCGTGTCAAAATCATTATTTTCTTCTATATTTTAATTCTAAGTAAAGGGTGAGATTAAAATAATCCTTATACACTATACTAATTTAATCTTATCATGCTACATCTTATATTAGCTGCCAAACATGTGAACAATGTTTAGTTAGAAACTCAACTCAATACTAAACAAGCCGAGCTCAAACATTATGATTCTTAGTTCATTAGGCTCGTGAACATGTTCGATCTTGTGTCTAATATAATTTGTTCTCGAATATCTAATCGAGCTGAGCTCGAGCCTGCATGTTTACAACTGGGCTCAACATGTTTATAGCCCTTCGTATGAGAGATTTAAGTCTAAGAGACAGAAAGCTTCTTACTCCTCCTTGCAGTTTTGCCTTCAGTTGGTTTAAGCTTGTGTTGTCTTAGTATACCTATCCTACCAATCCCTCTAGAAATGGAGGTTAACAGAGTGTTCCCCTGCCTAGATTTATCCATCATCCCCTGCTTCATCACCACCTGTTCTTTCTCCAGATCACTCAGCCTCACCCTCATTCTCGATATCTCGAGCTTCAACTCCCGATTCTCCCTCCGCAATGAGGCATATGTGTCTCGTGGAGACATGGCAGCGCTGGGCACGCCGCTGCTCATCTTGTGCGACATCAGGCCCCCGCCCCCGTCCCCGTCCCCGTAGCTTCCGGATAGGGCATTCTTCATCCGGAGCTGCTCGAAGTATAGAACCCTCACCACCAAATGCACCGGCAATCTCTCGTTCTGGGCTGCGTGGTTGCACGCTTCTTGCGACAGTTTCTGGCAGTCGATCAACTTGCATAACTTCCTGCACTCGTGCTCGCTTAACATTGGATGAGCCTTATAATACAGATATCATATTAGTTGTGAAGCATGGAGATGTAACACAAAATAATGTTCAAATTTTATCCCTCATCAAGACTCCGGCACTAGAAAGCTGAATCAATTCATCGGATTCTCGCGTGGAATTTGTCGTTTCGATGCTTAGGTGGAAATGAAGAATCACGTGAGAATCCCATGACTTGATTCAGCTTTTCCGGTGCCGGACTTTGATACAGGATGATGTCGAAAATCTTAGATCATATAGGAATAAACTGAAGTTCAATCAAAGTTCCGGTCATAAACTATAACTCAACTGGAAAATGAATAGGTAATAATATACCTTTAAGTAGATGTCAATGGACCGGTAGAGTCCATCGTCGATGACGCGAGCATAATCCGGCAGCACGTCGATCATGGCAACGAATTTGTCAAGACTCAGATAAGGGTCAGGAGCAATCTCAGCTAAGAAAGCATCAACAAGCCTTCCAACTTTTAACAAGCATCCATGGCCCGGGGACCCCATCCCCTCCTCTTCTGATTCAAATCCACTCTCATCCTTGGCTTCCTCTTCCTCGATCCGGTGCAAGAACTGGACCAGGATCCGATGAATAGTATCTACATCGAACAACGAATCCCCCGTTTGAAGAGAAGGTATAAGCAGATCATCTAGCAACGCCATCTCCAACTTGCATGCGATCCTCCTCTCCAGCTCAAGCCGGCAAGCTAGGGCCGCATCCACCATGATCGCGACCCTCATCATCCCAAACAAGAAGTTTAGAGGAATGCAGGAGTTTCTCTCTGTGGGTAAAAGAGACACTAGGGTTTCTACTATGGTCCTCTGCCCACTCTCAACCAAACTAGGAGTAGTCCTTGCTGGATTCCATATTTGAGGCTTCCCTATCCCCTTTAAGGAAGTATGTGCATAATGCATAAGAGAGGCTACAATGCTATCTGTCCTAACACCACTCTCTCCCATGGCAATCACAACCCTACCATAAAAGTTAATCCCTAAACCTGAGAGATCTTCTACCCACCACTCTAAACACCTCTCTTTAAGATCCAAAAATCCACTGTCATAATCTAGGCGAGCCAGCCCCGATGCGAGCTGCTCGTTACGAACATGCATGGTGATGGAACTGATGCACCTATCTGGAATCCCTATCTCATCAGCAAGGGGTAGTAGGCTCTCACAGATCGCTAGAACTTCCATGGATTTTTCGAGACTCGGGTACACGACTTCAGTTAGATAGGCCTCTGTCCGCGAGAGGAGATTCTCGTCTTGATAATCCTCTGTCATCTCCAAGTAGTCAGCCGCGCAGCGCAGGGGAGCTACATTAGCTGTGGTGATCACGAAGTTCATACAGTAGCAGAACTTTGCTGCAAGTTCGAAGATCTCTGGCCCTCCGGGCAGCTTTGTGAGCTCCAGCTTCGACAAACCTGTGTTCTTGGCATCGGCCACGAGCTTTCGAATCTTCCCACTTCGAGCTACTAAGGGGAACTTCAAACCAGAGCAAAATCACAGCAATTTAACCAGTCAAGAAGTTAATCAAGTGGTTAAACAAGGTGAAGGGTTTAGCTACCATTTGTGGGGACAAAACTGCCAAATATGTAGAGCCTATTATTATTATTATTATTATTATTATTATTACCTTATGCAATAGGAAGGATTCTCCATCAACAATAATTGTGATGTCACCAGCAACATCAGAGAATATGCTGCTTTCACATGTAACAATGCAACCATCAATCAGAATCAATCCATGAGTATAGGAGGCTATGATCTGCCATTGTTGCTAGGTACAAAATAAAAGGAGCAAAACTGTAACCCCATTTTGCAAATAAGTCAAAGCTGCTAAAGATGGATCAACCACTAGCACATACTATAATACTATTGGTCTAGAGGTGCTCCATTTTTCATATTGCAATTATTGTTTCTTTTTTTTTGAAAGACAATTGACAAAAAAAGAAAGCACAGAAGAGATGGCAAAGAAAGAATGGTGTTTTTTAAGTAGAGAGTACCGGTTGGCGAAGGTGGTGGAGAACTTGGGAGTGGTAGCGGAGAGAGGCTGATCCCACGCCATTCCGCGGCGGCGATGAGTGGCTACAGCAGCAAGAATTCAGCTCCGCCCCCTCCTCAGTTAGAACTGAACAACAGTGAATTGCAATGAAGAATCAATCATTCAAGTGAGAGGGCCAAAGGGAAAGTAACTTGAAGTTGAAGCAGGAGCCCACATTTGCCAAAACAAGGAAAAAAAGGTTTCAAGAATTGGCTGTGGCATTGAAGAAAGTGAGAGAACGATAGAAATGGGCATATATATATATATGTAAATGTATAAAATAGAAGAAAAAAAAAAGAGTGCAAAAATATTAGGCATGCAAAGTGAGTATTTATTTTTGTCTCAAAAGGAGGAGGATTGCAGATTACAGAATACTCTCACAAGTCACAAACACAAGAAGAGAGTTGAATTCACCTTTTCCTCTTTACACAGAAGCGCCTTTTGCTTTCCAATGCTTTGTCTCTTTCTTGTGCCATGGAGTGTCTTTAGTTTCTCACTAAAAACTTCAATAGGAGTATAATTATTGTTGATATTTTTGGGGGTTTAAATTCAGATGCAGAGATAATGAAGTTTATGACATTGTGGTCGTGGGTGTGGTGGGGAAGGATGGAGCCTATTTTAGCATCATAATTGTTATTGAAATGCAGTATGGTATTTGAACTTTCGAATGTTTGAAATAAGTTTTTTAATGCAAAGCTAAATGCAGTTAAAGAAATAATAAAATAAATGGGCGTGATTATATGATTAAGAGTTAAGAAGAGTGATTGAGAATGCAAAAATTAGGGAAGTGGTGGGGTGCATGAAGCAGCAGCATGTAAAGAAGAGAAAAACAGTCAGAGACCTCACTGGAAAATAATAATGCTGAAAAAGAGAAGGCCAAATTATTAGATGAAGAATCTGCCCAGCTTTTGACTCGTCTCTCTTTCTCTACCTCTTAACTAAGTAACCCACTTCATATTCTTCACTATTTTAATCTCCAAATATAGTTATATATGGATTTCCACGATTAAAGTACCTGTAATATCCTTAATTTTTCAAGGGTAATCTAGTAAATTAACATATAATTTACCTTTTGGGTTTATGTTTATGAAATTCTAATGATTTGATATCGTTTTCGAATTGTTATACTTATAAACTATTTTATTGAGGGAGAACAATAATTTATACTCCCTCCGTCCCCCATTTTGTGTTACGCTTTGACCTTTACGGATTTTAAGAAAAAATGTTGACTTAGTGTATAGTGTGTAAGAAAGGTGTGTTGTGAGTGGAGATTGGGTCCCACTTATATTTAGTTAAAAATAGATTTAGTGTACAATAATCCATAGTTAACAATTTAGACAATTTAAATTTAAGTTTAACCATTATTGATTTAATCTGATTTTTTTTAAAGCTAATTTAATTTGATTAATCTGATTTAAATTTTAATGCTTAAACTGATTTAACAAATTCTAATTAATCTGATTAACTTAAAGATTAATCATTAAAGGCTATAATTAATTAATCAGATTCATTAATTAACTTAAATAATCAAACTGCATAATTAACTTAAATAATTAAACAACATAATTAAACTGCCAAAAAGAATGTTTGCTATGGCGCTGAAAAAAAGAAGGAAGAAGGGGTTAAGTAACAAAAATGAAGAGGTAAATTATGGAGGGAAAATTCAAACCACATTTCTGTTTTTACAAATGCTTAAGTAGCAAAATCACATCTTACAAACATCATTTAACTCTCTTCTCATTCCCTCTTACAAAAACTGACTCCACAAAATAAGCAGCTGCATTAAATATGTCTACATCTACAAAGGTGATTAAGAAAAAGCTGAGTGAGGAGCAAAGAAATCTGCTTGCGCAGTGGTTGTTGAGGCATCTTGATGGGGAAGAATTGAGGCGCGGAGCAGTTAATGAAGCTGCCTCCACCTTCACAGTCACTAGACAGACTGTGTCGAGGATTTGGCAAGCTACGAAGCGGCAGCTTCGTCTTGGTCAGGTTGTCCACCTACAAAGCAAGCAAAAAGGATGTAAGCATGTCGATAAAAAACAAATAGATGAAGAGGCAGTTAGAGCACTTACATATCTTGAGAGATCTTCTATTAGGAAGTTGGCAAATAATATAGGTGTGAGTAAGAGTGTGGTAGGTCGCTGGGCAAAAGAAAAAAAGATAAGAGCTCACACAAGTGCAATCAAACCTACACTAACTATGCAAAATAAGATAGGTAGACTAAGATGGAGTATGAGTCACCTAGAGGTAAGAGCAGGCTGTGGAGGTGTGAAGTATCATAGCATGCATAATGTTGTGCATATAGATGAGAAGTGGTTCTATATGACAAAAGCAAGTGACAGGTTCTACTTGCTTCCGAATGAGATTGAACCACACAGAAGTTGCAAGTCAAAGAGGTACATTACCAAAGTTATGTTCATGTGTGCCGTAAGTAGGCCACAGATTTCAGAAGATGGTACTGTTTTGTTTGATGGGAAGATTGGAATCTTCCCATTCACACAATTAGAACCTGCCAAGAGGAACTCCAAAAATAGAAAGAAAGGGACAATGGAGACCAAAGCAATCCAATCCATCACAAAGGATGTAATAAGAGACTGCATCATAAGCAAGGTAACCATTTACTGGTTTTCAGATTGAAACCAAAGGTGGGCTGTTTTCAGAAATTGTGCTAAGTTTTTAAAAACATGTGCAGTATCTATTTTCAGTTTACAAAAAATTTGATTTAGCACAAAAATCATCATCAAACATGTGCAGTATCTGTATCCCAATCAGTTCATCATAAGCAAGGTAACTATTTACTGGTTTTCAGATTGAAACCAAAGGTGGGCTGTTTTCAGAAATTGTGCTAAGTTTTTAAAAACATGTGCAGTATCTGTTTTCAGTTTACAAAAAATTTGATTTAGCACAAAAATCATCATCAAACATGTGCAGTATTTGTATCCCAATCAGTTCATCATTGATGCAGCACCAAAATTCATCATTAAACATGTGCAAAATCTGTATCAGTATCAGTTCAGTATCAGTGCATCACTGATTTAGCAAAAACAGGTTACACACTTAGTACTCAATGCATCACTAATCTGATTTTGCAGATCATACCTTCAATCAAAGCAAAATGGCCAAATAATGCATCAAAGCACATCATCATTCAACAGGATAATGCCAAACCACATATCACAACTACTGATCCAGAATTCATTAAAGCAGCTACTTCAGATGGATTCAACATAAGCTTGCTTTGTCAACCACCAAACTCACCAGATTGCAATATCAATGATCTAGGATTTTTCAGAGCTATACAAAGCTTACAAGATGACAAAGTATGTAAAGGTGTTGATGATCTAGTTAAGAATGTGGAACAAGCATTTCAAGAACTAACATCAATCACACTCAACAATGTCTTCTTGACACTGCAAGGGTGCTTAACTGAAATAATGAAGCATAAGGGAGGCAACAACTACAAGATACCACATATGGGAAAAGGAAGACAAGCAAGGGCAGGAACACTTCCAACCTGTCTTCGGGTGGAAGATGATTTGATAAGGGAGTGCTTGGAGTACTTAAACAGGCCAGAGAACAATGGAGGTGCTAATTACAACATTGACAGCTTGGTCACTGCTTTTGGAGAAGGAGGTTGATGTTTATGCAGTGGTTTAGTGGATAGGGGTTAGGCATTGGCTTTTGGATATAGTTTACAACAGTTTGCTGTATAGACAGTTTGAAAAAACTTTTTGGATAGGGTTCATGATCTCAAGTTTTTTGGATAGGCTGGGGTTAGGAAGCTAAGCAACTGTACATAGTGATGGTGGCTGTTCAGCCTCTAAACACTTATTTTGCCACAAATGTAGGGTTATTAAAGTCTCAGCACATATTGTATGCATCACAGACTCTGTATAAAGCACTGAAACACACAAGAACACTATAATCAACCTCCAAAAACCACATCACAAACAAGCAAATGGTGAAGAACACCCTCAGATTTACCTTAAACATCTAGACCATCATCATAGGGTTTGGTCTCCAAATTCACATCACAAATAAGCAATGCAGTGGAGGCATGATGATAGGTTCTATGGTTTCATGCAGAAAATAACCTCACAAGGCAAGCACAGATCACAAGATGCAAGAACAAGTGTAGTATCACTATCAGTTCAAACACACCAGGCAACAACAGATCACAAGAGGCAACAAGAGGATAGGAAAAGATCACAAGTGTAGTATCTGTATCACAAGAGCTCAACAAGCCAATAACATATCACAAGAGGCAATCACAAGTGCAGTATCTGTACATATCACATGAAGAGGGATGGAGAACAGAACACATAAGCTCACACAAGTGTAATATCTGTACATATCACAAGAGGCAAGCACAAGTGCAGTATCTGTACATATCACATGAAGAGGCCAAGAACATATCACAAATAAGCTCACACAGCTCAACTGGCCAACTACGCCCAAATCACAGATGAGAAAAGGCCAACTACGCCCAAGAACAGGTAACAAGGGGCCAACTACGCCCAAGAACAGGTAATAAGGGGCCAACTACGCCCAAAAGCAGATCAGCAAAGGCCAACTAACGCCCATATCACAAATCATAAACAGCAGGGGCCAACTACGCCCAAATAAGTAACATGCACTTAGAAGATTATACCTGCTTCCTTACCAAAGAGAAAAGGAACAACCATGGGTACCCAGATCCCAACGAGCTCTCTGAACCACTTCTTCTTCTCCTCCGACCACTCTCGATTCTCAGGCGCCTCAGAATCTAGGGTTTCCTCCATCATCGAATCTGGAGGCCGAGTTGGCTTAGATCTTACGAGATCTAAGCCAATCTCTCCCTCCAGAGATATTTCCTCCACAATTGTATCAAACTCGCCCAAAAAATGGGATGGTTCCATCCACTGCTCAAGGTAAAGGGATTGGGTAGATGTAGCAATTTCTACATCTGATTGAGATAAGTGAAGAGAGCTCGAAGGAGAAGCGAATGGTGGTGATTTGGAATCATCCATCACAGAGCTCGAAGGAGAAGTGAAGGGTTCCATTTGTGCACTAGGGTTTCGTATTTCACACAGAGAAACGAAGTATCGAGAAGAGAGGCAGTAGGTTAGTCGAGAAGAGAGGCGGATAGATTAGGGATGACTGAGTATTAGTGGATTAGGGTTAGGTTAGTATTAGTGGATTAGGTTATTGTTAGATTAGTCTTAATTGGGCTGGGTTAGGATTTAAAATGGGTTGGGTTAAAAAAATTAGACAAAAACATTAATGGGCCCACATGTGGCAATTTTGCAAATAACACAACTTTAAAGGGTAAAAGGGAGATAAAACAATGTCCAAAAATGGAAAGTTTTCAATGTAACATACTTTGGGGGACGGCCCGAAAAGGAAATGCGTAACACACTTTGGGGGACGGAGGGAGTACATAATATTGAAGATTATGTCATGAAAACTAAATAAATAATTCGGAAGATTACGTCTGAAGCATTAATTGGTTGCACTTTTTTTTTTCTTTTACTAAGTTTTTCCCACGAGATATCTTATGTTAAGGTTTTTAATGAGGCAACTTGTACAATACAATATAAATTGTATTTTATGTTATAGTTATACCTGAATGTCTACCTTACTACACCTAGAAGGTCATATTATATTGTTTACTTTTTCCCTTATCAAGTTTTTCCTATTGGTTTTTTTTGTGAAGGGTTTTGAATGAGACAACAAATAACGGATATAAATATGTTTATGACATATATTATTAACATTATTATTTAGTGGACATTACTATTTTAGAATATTAATATATTTATTGTTTATATTTATTTCTTGTAAAGTGAATAGGATATATAAATGAGAATACATTGTATGGTTTGACGCCCTACGGTTTCTTTTCTCTACGCCCTTTTGTATATTTTTCTTCTTTCTTTCTCTCTTATTTTTTATATTTTACAACAATTCTTATATTCTTTTTCATCAAAATTGTCAAAATCAAATAAGATATAAATATAGGTAGAATAAATTCATATTACTAAGAACATTAAGTTAAACTATATACAATTAAAATTATAAAAATAAATATAAAATATATTAGAATTTGGTTGGAGAATATGAAATGAAATAGCATGCGATAAATTGTAGATAAAGATCTCAAATCTGAATTCAATTATTCATATAGTTAAGAGATTGAAAACTACAAAATAAAATTTTAAAAACAAAAAATACATACCACTTTATTAATATTACATATGAATCTAAACAAATCCTGATAATTTGCGGGATTTATATGGCCAACATATATGTGATAAATTGGGATATATGGTATAGTCGTACAAAATTATAAAGAAAATAAAATGAGATGTATGGTGTAGTTGTACAAAATTATAAAGAAAAAAAATTGGAATGTACGGTGTAGTTGTACAAAATTATAAAGAAAATGATCATGATTTATGATTTAATTACATATATTTTATTTTTCATTTATTTTCATCAATTTTCATCAATTGTACTGTGTTGTTATATATCATAATAATTATAAATTTACATACATTTTTTTATTTCCTTAACATTTAGTAAAATTCTAAAAGTTTTAAATATATTATCATTATCAAAATAATTTTCGTGGATCACGATCCGGTAAAACAATTTGACTGATATCATTATAATATCATTTTAATTAAAAATAGCATCTCCACGTCAATTTGGTTGCTTGGTGGGTTTAGATGGAGTATATAAATAAAATTATTCAACTTTGGAATTAACACAACATTGTTTGATGTCAAACTAAAATTAAACAATAATCAACTTTGTCTGTTCAACTTACAAATCCAGTTTGTATAAAAAAACCATAAAAATGACAAAGTTGATCTACATTCACTTGTCAATTCTAAAGTCAAATTCGAAAATTGAAAAAATATTGAAACTTCATGAATTTTACATTAATTCAGCCTTTAAATTATATGTATAATCTTGTTTTAAGTAAATCTAGATGGGCTTCTTAGCTGGAAAGATGTTAACCTAACCAAAAGTCCAAAATTATACGTAAAACACCGGTAATATTTATATGCAGAATTTGAGTTTCCCATTTCTCCTAATTACCATCCAACCTTTGTTCTCCAAACAAATAAAATAAATAAATTCATATTTATGATTTAGAATATAGATGACCCAACTTTCATGGACGCAATTGAATTTCTGTCGAATTTTGAAATCATGCATAGTTCAAAGAAACCTCACCACCGGAAAATGTTTGCACGCACTCTACATACACTCTGTCGTTCCACATTCCACCTATATCTCCAACCACCTCACTCTCCTCTACTCCAAATGCCGCTGCCTCTCCGCCGCCCGCAGCGCCTTCGCCGCCACCATCGCTCCGAACATCTTCTCCTTCAACCTTATGATAGACGCCTACGCTAAGGAATCAATGCCGCACCTCGCACACCAATTGTTCGACGAAATTCCTGAACCAGATCTCGTTTCTTACAATACTCTCATTGCCGCCTATGCTGAGTGTTGGCAGCCTTTGCCTGCGTTGGAACTCCTTTCGGATGCAAGGGATTCAAATTTAGGGGTTGATTTGTTCACTTTTTCTGCGGTTATTACTGCGTGTTGTGATGATATTGGATTGATCAAACAGTTGCACTGCAAGGCTGTTTCGTGTGGGTTCAATCAATATGCGTCGGTGAATAATGCTTTGATTTCAGGGTACAGTACGAACAGATTATGCGACGAGGCAGAGATGGTATTTGGTGATATGGGGGTGGTGAGAGATGAGGTTTCTTGGAATTCTATGATTGTAGTTTATGCGCAGGTTAGAGAAGGGTGGAAGGCACTTCGTTTGTATCAAGAAATGATCCATCAAGAGGTGTATGTAGACATCTCGTCGTTAGCTAGCGTCTTGAATGCGTTTACGAGCTCTGCAGATTTACTCGGCGGGATGCAGTTTCATGGTAGATTGATCAAGATGGGCTTTCACCATCACGTTCACGTCGCAAGTGCTCTGATTGATTTATATTCCAAATGTGGGGTTTCTTACATGGTGGAGTGCGGAAAGGTGTTCCAAGAGATTGATAATCCCGATTCGGTTCTTTGGAGTACGATGATTTCTGGGTATTCACTCTATGAGGAGTTCTCGGCAGAGGCCCTGATTTGCTTCATGAAAATGCAGCGTGCAGGGCAATTCCCCAATGATTGTAGCTTTGTTTGTGCGATTACTGCGTGTTCAAGAATGTCTTCTCCTTCTCAAGGGCGGCAAATTCACTCATTAGTCATCAAGTCGGGTATTCAGATTAACATAGTCTCGATTAACAATGCTCTGATCGCAATGTATTCCAAGTGTGGGAGCTTAGAAGATGCAAGAAGGGTGTTTGAATGGATGCCGGATCACAATGATGTTTCACTAAATTCGATGATTGCTGGCTACGCCCAGCATGGACTCGGGACTGAATCTTTATTCCTTTTTGAACAAATGCTCGAGAGAGATTTTGCCCCTACGAATATAACCTTTGTTTCTGTTCTTTCGGCTTGTGCATATACCGGGAGATTCGAGGATGGACAGAGATATTTCTCAATGATGACTGGAAAGTTCAAGATGAAAGCAGAGTTAGAACATTATGCATGCATGATTGACCTTTTGGGTCGAGTCGGAAGACTAGACGAGGCAGAGAAGCTTATTGAAACGATGCCATATGATCCGAGCACCAACATTTGGTTATCACTGCTTAGTGCATGTAGAACACATGGCAATATGGAGCTAGCAGAGAAAGCTGCAAGCCGGTGCCTTGAGCTAGACCCTTTGAATGCAGTCCCGTATGTTATGCTTTCACATATTTATGCCAAAGCGCGTAGATGGGAAGAAGTCGCAAGAGTTAAGAAGCATATGCTCGATAAGAGCATGAGACGAAGGGCAGGCTGCAGCTGGATTGATACAAGAAAATAAGGTTCATGTATTTGTGGCGGAAGATAAATCACATCCGATGATGAAGAGGATTTACGAGTTCTGGGAAGAGATGTCAGAAAAGATCAAGGGAGCTGGTTATGTGCCTGATTTGAGATGGGTCTCAGTTCGAGACAACGAGGTAGGAGAAGAAGTGAAGGAGAGAATGGTGAGGCATCACAGTGAGAAGTTGGCTGTTGCATTTGTGCTATTATCAACAAATTGTGGGGTTCCTTACTGGTAATGAAGAACTTGAGAATATGTGGGGATTGCCATAATGCTATTAGGATAATATCTGATATTATGGCAAGGGAAATTACTGTTAGAGACTGCCATAGATTTCATCACTTTAAAGAAGGTCAATGTTCTTGTAGGGATTTCTGGTGAATTATTTGGATTTTTCTTGTGGAAAAATTATGTTGGCCATTTGTTAGGCTTTGAGCCAATCATTACTTTCTTTCTGAATTTTTCACTCTTTCTTAATAATGAACAAATCCATGTGAAGTGAAGTAACAAATGAATTTATAGTATAAAATACATATATACTTCAAAGTTTAGACTAACATCTATCATATATATACCAACGAAGAGTAAATTAGCAGTCAATGGAGTGTGTGGGCAATCCATCTATATTTCATTGTATTATGTGATACAATGAAATCCATAATACAATAAAGGTTTCTTTCGAGTAACATGCTTAAAAACTTGAATATATTGTTGGACCCATAATTGATGCAAACAACTTTTGATTTTCCAGGTTGAAGATCATCTATAATGCTAAATAGTGGAGGCATTATAACGAGTGTGAGATTTTTTGATGGCTGATGCTGCGGAAAGACTCTTGTTTATATAGACAAAAAAACTGATTAATTGAACAGTCATGTCCCTTTAGAGGAGATACGTTAATTTTCGAATTTCTGAAATATATTTATTTTTATATTTTTAATTATTGAACAGTCATGTCCCTTTAGAGTACATATGTTAGTTTTCGAATTTATGAGATATATTTTAATTTTATATTTTTAAATTTATATGTTAATGTTGCTTTTAAATAAAAACTAATAATAAATAATAAATAAAACACGAAAAAATGTAATTAAAAGATTGTTTTAAAATGCCACCAAGAATAGCTGACATAAGTAACTTCTAATTCCTTTGTATTTTAAAATTTTAAATAATTTATAATAAGTAAAAAAACAAAAAAATAATTAAAAGAATGATTATTAAAAAAACTTCTCCAAGAATAACTGCCAAAAAGTTTGTTTTTATAGATTAAGTATAGATGACTTGAACATTGACGACTTTTTCAATTTGTGTGGCAACTAATTGTACTTGTTTAAAAAGAGTTGGTTCGACTATCAAACTTGCGACATTCTTGCAAAATTTGAGAATTTTTACGAATATATCGAAGTTGATTACTTTTTGCAAAACTCATCAAAGTTAGGGTTATCAACTATATTGGATAATAAGAATCAGTTTCTAAGAGCAAGATTATAAAGTTGTTTGTAATAGTACCATATAAGATGACAAAAAGCCAAAGCCTCAGCCCCAAACCGATTAATAATACAAATATTAATATACTTCTTTTTATTGTGTTCATAGGCATTCATCTTAAAAAATGACTAGATCCACTCACAAGTATTCTGGTTTCTCAATTGCTTGTTTCCATCCAAATTTTACCTACCACTACTGATGTTGCTTGCTGCTTTCTACCGCCACTGTTTCTGCACCTGCTCAGGATTCATAATAAAATTTGAACATGACATTTGGTATAGGTGCCCAACAATGAACTAGCACATGAAGCATAAATTGACAGATGATATGATGATATCTAGTAAGATGTTATATAAACAATGCTAACTAAGATGTTAAATGTTTGTGTGAAATCATTAAGAGGTAAAGTTTGAAGCAGTGTCACAAGAAATTTAATTCATTAGCTTCTGCAGTGGTGTGCAAAAGAAGAAAATGACGGATGCATGAAAAAAATTGAGGAATAATATAATACCATGAGTTAATCCAGCAGACAACATCCGGTCCATATTGTCGATTCGCCTTTGTATTGACTTCAAAATGTTATTTAATGATTTAACCCTTTTCCTTACACCAGAAATCCTAGCTGCATGCTGCATAATGAAGGGCGATGGAGCATCCTCTAGCAATTTATCAAGCTCTGAAAGTATAGAGACATTAAGAATGGCAAGGGCATGACTGAATATTGACAGTGCAATTTGAAACTAAGAAAGAGACTTCGCTATAGCTCCAATTAATACAACAGACGAATAAAACAGCAGCAGTCTATGTGTTATGAATATGGCAAATCATATATGCGAACAATTAAGCTGCAGTAATAGTTGCCCCAACAAGCATGTCCATAGATTTAATTTTACAATAGTTAAGCCTTGTTTCATATTCATTATACATTCAAAATATAAAATATACTAGCTTCAACATTGGTTAAGTAGTTGAGGAATCCTGATAGAGATTCAAACACCAACGAGAAACACCATTTATGCAAAACAGTGATAAACAAGTATTCCAACATTCTGGTCTGAATTCTGAAAGAGATGAGTATTCAATTGGAAAACTTGAAAGACTAGTTAATCTTCCAAATACAAGAGCATAAAACAAAGCAGAAACAGTGGAAAGAGTTGCAGCAGTTTAGGTTTAACTACCTCCAGTGAGCCGATTGAGTGCAAAAGTGAGTTGATCTTGGCTACGAGTAGTGGCTTCAGCTCGAGAATCGAAGGCAGTCATTACAGATGAAATTAAAGAGGACAAACTATCTGCCATTGCCGAATTTAAGCTACTCGCAGCATTTGTATCGTCAGCACTACTGCACTTGTCGTCTGCAGATTCTACCACAGCAGAATCTTGCTGCCGATTATCATCCGGATTCTGATCCACCATCATCGGTGAAATGTAAAATCACCTGGCGAAATCCGCAAAATTCAACTTTACGCTTGTAAATTGACTAGCTCAACTAATGCGCTTTCTTTATATAGAAACATAAACTTTATCTGATCCATGGATTTTGAACCCTAAACTTCAGCTACACCACTTCCATTTCGATAATAATTCAAAAAGCATGTACACCAATGACTATACAGAACTGACAACAAAACGAAACCAAGAAGAAGACGTGGAAATACACAAGAGCATACATTTGATTGGTAATTATATTTCTGAAGATTGAAATAGTAGAGAAATTGGAGAAAGGGATTACCTAGGGTTTGGAAATTAGGGGGAAATGCTGAAGCAATGCAGGCTGAGACTGCTGTGATTTGGAGGAAGATGAATTCGCGATTGCTTCGACTGCGACGATTTCTTCTTTGTAATTAAAATTAAAATAAATAAATCAATAGGGAGCTAAAAATCACTTCAACACATTCCTTAATCCTTCATTTCGTTAAGATTTTAACTAATAACGATAGCAGGTGTTAGCTAATAATAGTATCATAATACTTTTTAGTTTTTACCACCAAATTTTAAAATGAAAATTGATTTTCAAAATACAGTTAAAAATTAAGTTAATAAAAAACATGCCCTAAAACCGAGTTCACATTTACTTTTTTTACAATTTAAATAATAATGAAAAATCAAGAACGATGTTTAAGCATCACTACAGTATTTTATTAATATATTAAGTTAATGGATAAGTAAAATATTGATAATACTGCTGCTGCTGCATAAGTAAATTAATAATTGTACGCATTCTGTAAATAAAAATAAAAGAATTGAATACTCAAATTAGAGCAGGAAAAGAGAGAAAAGAATAAGGAAACTGGCCATATTTAAGGATTGGAAAAAAGAAAATAAAGAAAAATCTGGTTCATTCATCCATATTCGCGCAGAACTGGAAACGACTCCTCTCCTATCCTCCGCCATACCACACGCATCTCACAACAATGCCGGTAGTATTGCCCCTTGCAGCTGCGGACCTCAATTTGTGAGTTATTAATTACTCCACTAATTAATAGTATTACTGTTTTTTCTTTTCCTATTTGATTTGATTTGATTGCAAGATTGGATTTTGCAGCTACCCGCGAATTGTTTCTTTCGGTTGCCGCTGCCATCGATTCCCTCCCCTTAATTTGCCTCTCCCCACAGGTTGCTTACTCTGCTTATCTATCTTAATCACAACACTCTTATTGATTTTTCTCTACGGTGATGATATGCGAGTGGCAGCATCACTTTTTGCTTGTTTTCTTTGAGTTTGGATTTTGACGAAATAATGATGTCAGTTTTTCGTTCCGGCTCTCTGATTATTATTTGTAAGAGAATCAAAATGTCACTTTTTTTGCTGCATTCTTTTCATGTCATTAGATGCCATACACAAGGGCCAATACCCAATATTAGTTTCCTGCTCTGTTTTATGTCTCACTCATAGTTCCACTTATAGCCAGTTATTCTAGCTAGCACGGAAAATAGTGTATTAGTTTGGATAGTTTCACTATAACAGGGACTATTCCAAATTTATTCAAATTTTATATTCATTGAATGTATAGGGTAAAATGATCTTTTCTTTTAGGGGTTGGTAGGAGCTACTTTGCCTGACTTGTGTCTGCTCTCGATTATAACTTGTGTCTGCTCTCGATTATAACTTGTGTCTCACTCTGCAGGAAGCAGGAAAGGAAAGATCTATAGACTCAAGGCGAGCTTCTGGGAATCCATTAGATCAGGGTAAAATGGAAAACAGGAGAAATTTCTGATTATATTCTTCTCTTTAGTCGCAGTTTCCACTTACACGTCTATACTTGAAATATCTGAAGTTTTGATAGTATACGATCACATGAATACTCCTGAGGTTTTGAGTTCAATAATGGAATTTATTAATTTGAGCCTTTCATGTTGCAGGATTTTAAAAAACAATAATAACATCCAAGTTGTAGAGCCTCCTGTTGCTGCTGAAGAAGAGGAAGAAGAGCCCTTGCCAGAAGAATTTGTTCTCGTCGAGAGGACCAAACCAGATGGAAAAATTGAACAGATTGTTTTTTCTTCTGGTGGTATTATTGACGTCTATGATCTCCAGACTTTATGTGATAAGGTATATCTATTTGTCTTTCTCCTCGTCTTGCTCTCGTAAAGATTATTTATTTTCATTATCCAGGTTTACATTTCTAATATTATCCCTGGCATTAATCTTTATGAAAACGCATTCACATGCGTAATATAATCGCTTTCAGTTTTCTGTTTCATGCCTAATTGGAATATAATACGGAGTTCTCAAGATTATGATAGATATGTTTTGGTGAAACATGTTCGCTTATTTTTTTTATGGAACATTTTGAGCATTATTATAAATTATATGTCATTGGTTTCCGGGTTTAACTAAATACTTTTCATGATGCATAAAACAGGTTGGTTGGCCTCGGAGGCCTCTGTCAAAGCTAGCGGCTGCCCTGAGAAATAGCTATATGGTTGTTACGTTGCACTCCGTTAGCAAGTCAACTGGAGAAGGTATTTATTAATATGACCTGCCACTTATTCCTGATTAAGGAATATAACATTTGCCTCAACTAAATTTCTAATGCTTGTTTTTCGAAAAAAGTATCATATCATTTGGTAATATGAGTTATTAAATAATTAAGTGACAGATATCTTAGTGTACTTTGGCAAGTTGCTTGGCAGAGGGAAATGACCAAAAGCAGTTGATAGGAATGGCACGGGCTACATCCGATCATGCTTTCAATGCAACAATTTGGGATGTCCTTGTTGATCCTTCTTATCAGGTACTTATACGAGCTATGACTCAAATATGAAATGGACATAATGAAGTTATTGCAGTCTAACTGAAATTTGCTTACCGGCTTTTTGTTGTACGGTTATGGGCCTATGGCCCTGGAAAGCGATACATGGCACGATTCTTTTTTTCTTTTTCTCGTTGATGATTTTTATTAATTATTGGTCTGAGAAGTATCTTTTCAAGACTAAGAAACTCGTGGTCGGTCTTATTCTTTTGAAAGACTTGGTTTTGAAGCTGAAGTTGCATCTGATAACTTCAATTGCAATACTTCTGTTAATGCATGCCTTATAATTTAAATCATCATTTGCTCATCAGAGTAGTTATTATGACTCTGCACTACGAATTTATGTGTGGATTAGGGCCAAGGACTTGGAAAAGCCCTCATAGAGAAGCTTGTAAGGGCTCTTCTGCAGCGGGACATTGGGAATATTTCACTCTTCGCAGATAGTAAAGGTATGTCAAGAGTCATACAACGATCAACATAATCGAGCCTATATATATTTTTGGCTTACTTGGTACTCGGAAGAAACTCGTGAGCTAACCTTGCTTCTTGATAATGGGATGTAGTTGTGGACTTCTATCAGAACCTAGGGTTTGAACCTGATCCAGAGGGCATAAAAGGTATGTTTTGGTACCCGAAGAACTAGTGGATGTCATGACAGAAAAGCAGTTTTGGGATGAAGATGCTTCATTAGGGGGAAAAGATGTCAACTGCGGCGTATATGCATGCCGGTTTAAGGAGCCTCAATCTGTATCTAGTAGATAATAATATTTCCAAGATTGTATATCTGATGCATTTGAATTGCATAAAGAAAAAGTAGGCTTTTTCTTAAATAAGATAGTTTTAGAATAGGTTATTCTGCAGGATGATGTTATGTGTAAAGAATTCAAACTGGGAATTGTATGAATTTAGGAACGAATGCAAGTGGATGAAGATGTGTTGTCTGAAGAGGCTGAATTTGTTATGAGATACTCAACTGCATGAAACTGGCTCAAAATGCAAGGGATATACTACATATCATGTAGTAAATTCTCAATTGGATAATAATCTACCAGTTATGGTTAATATGAGCTGACAATTATAAACTGGTCATCAAATTGCATGTACTGAATCTTTTTCCTTTATCTAAAATAAAAAGGACACGAACAATAGTGCGAATAAAACAGAATGTTACAGCTTACAATTTTGAAATACGACATATAGTAAATCCTCCTTCCGTCTCACTATATATGTCATGTTTTGACCAAAATTGTGAAAGTTTTTTTATCAAATCATGACATATTTAGTGGGAGAGATGGAGTAGTAATTATGGAGTGCAATGTAAATATCGGTTGTGTTTCATGACTTCAAGAATACATCAAAATTGACACCTTTGGGTCATCAAGTTGCGATTGAGTACATCATCAGCAAGATGTTAATATTAGTTCTTAACCTACACCTTAAGAGTCATCATCAGCCCCAGAGTTTTCACAATAATTAGCACAAGCATTTCCCACTTCAATATGTACAAGAGTTTGGGTTCCCATCTCGCAATGTAGACACAAAAATTTGCCCATTCAAGGCAACCCCAAAAAAAAAAGGACGAAAGCCGTTAATACCCGTCTAGTTCTTCAACGTCTTCAGCACTGAAACAATTTAGCGATGTCGTCCATATTCAGTTTCCTAGCATGCCCACCGCTTTGATCTTCACCAAAAGCTGAAGCCACCATTTGTCTCTTGTCCTCCTGGAAAACTCATCAACAGTTTAAGCCTAAACTCAGGAACACGAAGCTACACATCATATCCAAAACCAAATAATAAGACCAAAAATGCATTTCAATGACAACAAGAAACTCCTTCAAGACAATGGGATAAATAACACAACAAATTAATAGTCAAGCATCAACAAACTCTTGCAGTACCTGAAGGCTCAAGATGCGGTCTTCAACTGTATTCTTGACCGTTAACCGTGATACAGTAACTGTACGTGTCTGTCCAATTCTGTGAGCTCTGTCAACAGCCTGATCCTCTGTCGTGGGATTCCACCATAGATCCAAAAGGATTACACGGCATGCAGCAACCATGTTAAGGCCTAGATTTCCAGCTTTTAGAGACATTAACATCACATCCACCTGCAGATAAAAAAAAGGAAAAAGAGTTGATCATGGGCAAATAAAACATTACTAAAATTTCTCCGACCCCAACAAAAGATATACTCTATCCATGAAAGAGTCTCATTTTGTCATTTCGGTTCATCCACCAAAAAGTAGTCCTATTTCTATTTTTTAGTAGAATTTCCGTACATTATTACCCTCACTTTACCCCCTCAAGTGGACCCCTATTCCACTTACCACAAACTCAACACGATTCTTAAACCCCATGTTGTCCACATTTGGTACTCTTTTTCATGGATGTAGAGAGTGGTATCTTAGCGTCACATGTAATAATCAGAAATGGAAGATATCATCTCAGTAGAGGTCATAATGTCTGTCCCCAAAAAAGAATAAGTATCTGAGCTCCACATATCAATATTTCTATGATCTATATGGTCCCATTAACTAAAGAAAGCTGATCAAGATCTCAACACAATTTAACTATTCAGTGTTTTTCACCCCGTGGGATCACACTCAAAAGCAGCCAACATAATGTAATTTAGTAGCATGTATGTTCATTTCTCCCTTTTAACACAGGAAAAGTGCATAACATTTGTTTGTGCCTTTACTGCCTATTTTAAATAGATATGAGTGAAAAAGGGCGTGGCATTTGAATCCTAAACAAAGGATAACATGATAAAACAACTACGACACCCTTCCAGTCATGTATAATGGAGGATTGACACAACCAATTGAAACAAGAATGTAAACTGGAGGGTACTAAAAAAAAGGCAAAAAAGCCTTAAACAGAGATGATAAGGGGATCCTCACCTCAGGATCAGTGTTAAAATCTTTTACACCCTTGTCTCTAGCAGCTATTGACATAGTACCATCAAGCCTGCGGTAATTGATATTAGACTTCTTCAATGACATCTCAACTAAATCTAACATGCTAGTCCATTGTGAAAAAACAATAGCCTTTTCAGGTGCTATACTTGCTGTCTCAAAGTCATGATCAGCTAATGACGAAGCATCCCCATCATATCTGAACAAATCTTGTGACTCTGAACTCTGACTTTTTGATGTACATGACTTGAGAATTTCTAGAGCGGCCCTCATTTTTGATGACACGTAATTTCTTTGTAGAACTACAGATTCATCAACCGGTCCGTATGGAACAGGGTTATCACCATTCACATCAACATCCAAGCATCTTCTTAAGGTAGAACTTGAAAATACAAAATCAGCACCAAGTTGTTCTTTACATCGATGGGCAGGACATGTGTTATCTTCCCCAGTTAAATGATCTGAAACACACTGATAACAGAAAACATGTCCACACATTGTGACCACTGCATTTTCAGGAGGATCCTGTAGCAAATACGATGATTTGCACATCAGATCCTGTGCAAAATCCTAAGCAAAATAAAAATTTCCAGTCCCTTTCCTTACAAGGACAAAAGTTTCCCATGTTCATTCTTACAGTTACTATTAAGACAACTGGAACTATTCATGTTGAATTAGGTGCGAACCCTATGAAGATAATACTTATAACCTCATGCTACCTTCTTGTTTTTCGGAAACATGAAGTTAGTTCCTATGCATAAAATACATAATTCTGGATCCCATTTGTAAAAATAAAGCTATATTTAATTTTGATAAGTTATTATAGAAAGAAACAAGTAGATTGAAGATTCTCATGATTCACCAAACCCCGACTTTGTAGAAAAATAGACTTGAATTACTAGTTGAAACAAGGCATTCTCATATTGTGTTCATTTGGCTAAGATTCCCTGAAAACCAGTAAAACAGACTGCTTCCTCCCAAGACAATACAAAACCAAATATTGAAAGCTCAAGTAGTTCATCAATGAAGTGACATTCTCATATCGTATTCATTTGACTAGGATACCCTGAAAATCAGTAAATCAGAGTGCCTCTTCCCAAGACAAAACAAAACCAAATACTGAAAGCTCAACTGTTAGTTCATCAATGAAGTACCAAGATATCAAATTAAGCAACTTAATCAGAAATCGTGTGGAAAGGAGCGTACTCTGCATACAAGACATATGGCTACTGAAGTTTCCAATTGATTCAGTAAATTAACTAGAGTTTCTCTTGAGAGCGTATTGGCCATCTCAGAGGAAACTTTTCCAACAGGATCTGAGCTGAGCCCTTTGACAAGTAATGGGTGGTCACAAGCTTGGCGCAGACGCAAAAGCATCAATAGAATATTAGCATAATTTTGATTGAGTGTACCAGCAGCAGCATAAGCCTGCGCAAAAAAACTTTTCAAAACCAACAGCTTATGTTGCATATTTCAACATCAATAAAAAATGTGGGCAACACATTTTCTCATGTTGCAATTTACGAGGACACCATTCTTTTAGAAGGTGACTGAATAGTCTGTCAATCTAGCAAAGGAGGGACAGTACACCTGAAACTAAAGAATTAAAATCTTGGCCAAACCAGAATATTTCAGAAGTCAGTTTTCAGGTTGCAAATTCTAACAACACTATCTCCTTTTAACTTCAGAGGGAACTTAGAAATCAAACTAATTCACCATAGTAGCATTAAAATATATTATCCTCAAAAATTGCAAGCAGGTTTCCATAATATATTGATATTGCAAGGTGCTAGTAACTAACTTCTTTCGTGTGAAAGACCTCTGTAGACTAAAACATCTCAGCACCTATATAAAATAACTAGTGATAAGAACAAATTTGACAAGCAATTAAGACAATAAAGTGCATATTATCACTCCTAAAGTTGACATGGTAATATTACATGCAGCACTTTTGCCCACATCTTCATGGCTGAGTCACTGACACAAGTTGTAACACGTGCACATTGGCAAACTATAAATGGTAAATAGATTGAGGAGAGACATAATGAGTTGACAGACCTTAAATTGTTTACGAGAATCAAATTCAAGTTTCTCATAGAAAGCCCGTTCTTCCAAGGAGAATTCCACCTTTGTTAAGTGTACCTTTTTTGGAGGTAGGCTGATTATAGGCTTACCATCAATGAAGGAACCTACCCCAATGAAAAAAAAATCATAGTCTTTTCATATACTATTGCTTGAAACATGAATTCAAATCAAATATGTTTGAACTTTGAAGCAAGGAAGTCAATCAGGAAATAAAAAGTTATGATTACAAGATCATACCGCACATTAGATTAGAGGCAACCACGACAAAGCTAGGAAAAGTGTGAATTACTAACGACATAATGGCTGTGATATCAATTCATGGCCTAACTTTATACGCTTAATGTAATAAAACAGACTTCTTACTAATACTATTAACTTCTATGCTTGATGAAAAGTAGCTTGACAGCTTATATTTGCTGAAATATACTTGATGGAACATAACATGTAGAGACAACATTAAAAGTGGCATCTATTTGCTGAAATATGGTTTTAACTTAAACTTTCAAGAGTGTAAGTAAGCAAAAATTTAAAGCAGGAAAGAATAAAGGGAGAAAAACATAACACATACCTAGCTAGAAGATTATAGTGTCCATCATTTAAGACATGAGAAGTAACGCATATCATAAATTTTAGGACATTATAAGAACTCATGAGTCTCACAACACAGAAGGAACGAAGCAAATGACTGAATAGTGCATGAAATTACCTTTCGTTCTGCGCAACATGATAGGCTTTAGGACAGCTTGAAGCTTCGCGTAACCAGTCACCGAGTTTCTCGCTATAATAGCCTTGATAGAGGAATTAAAAGTTTTGTATTTATCATACGGATCAAATTTCAAAAATCTGAAGTAGCTGAACAACTCATCTATAGAATTTTGTATCGGAGTTCCTGATAAGCACCATCTCCGTTTTGCTCTAAGGCCACAGCATGCTCTAGCTACTTGAGTTCTGTGATTTTTTATTGTTTGAGATTCATCCAAAACTACCCTAGACCATTTCACCATTGATAATGTGCCAGAGTTACTATCCAAAGCATTCGTATCAATATCTTTTTTACCCTTCTTGAACTTCTTATTAGCTGATGACCTTTTTCGTTTCTTCTCCATGGAAAATGCAGAAGATACTCCATACCGTTCCTCATCCTTTAGTTCATCATCATCCTCTTCAATCAAACGTTGCTTTGGAACTTCATTTGTTACAATAGCATAGGTTGTTAAGACAGCATCATATTTTGCTAATTTAGCAGGATCCTTTGTCCTGTTGCCTCCATGATATACCAGAACCTTAAGTTTGGCTTTATATGGAACTTTCTCAGCTATCTCCCGTTCCCACTGTCTTACCACACTGGCTGGACAAACAATCAAGGTACCTGCCATTGGCCTTGGGTTCTTCAATCCCTTTACTGACTTACTTGCCTGTGGAATTATTGCTAAATCATCAGATTCTTCAATTTCATTTGCATCATCATCCAAGTTATAGGGTTCAGTTTCAGCATCACATGATTTTGCTGCTTTAAATTTTGCCTCCAAAACCTTCTGCATCTGTATGAGGGCAATCATTGAAATAGTCTTGCCCAGGCCCTGGTGTATGATGAAATTATAAGATAGGCTTAATGCAAAAAAAATGGTCCGGTGTGAAATTAATGAAAGAGGTTTTGATGCATAAACATAAGATTAACTGAATTACTAGCATACTTACCTGGTAAAAAAAAATGGTCCGGTGTGAAAAATAAATTTGTGAAAGAGATTTTGATGCATAAACATAAGATTAACTGAATTACTAGCATGCTTACCTGGTCATCAGCCAAGATCCCCCCTTGACAGAAACGAGATGACTCCTTATTAAGCATCCATGCCAAAGCAATTTTCTGAAAGTGAATAGGTCAAAGCTTGCTACCACAAAAATACAATGCAACTAGAGAAGTGCCATAAAAAAGCAAGCAGGGACCTGGTGCCGAAGAAGAGAAACTGACAAGAGACCATCAGGCAAAGTAGCTTCAGTTGCAGTGTGTTGACTATCCTGCAACCAATACATATAAAATCCAACACAATTTATACATGCAAACAAAAAAAGTCCGCAAACATCTAGCAAGCAATAATAAAAAAAAGAGGTTCTGGTAGAAAAAGAACATTTCAAATTACCACCCAGCAGATAAAGAATAAAAATCAATGACCTGTACTACAAAGACATAACGATCAACAATCTTATATTACAAGGTCATATAATATTTCAAATATAGCACTCCGTGTATATAACTTCAATGACAGCTGAAAGGCATGAACCTTTGGGCTAATTAACAAAAGCCAGTTTCCTATTACATAATTCAATTACAAAATAATAGCAAGCACGACGTTGTTCATAGCAAACTCGATGTCATAGACTTCTAACTTTGCTTCATATTTTGAAATCATACAGGAATTGATACAAATAATAAAAAAGCACTTAGATTCTTTGACTATGTGGAATGAAATGATGGATGATCGTCAAAAAGTATAATTTGAGTGAGAATAATAAGCATTTCATATAAAAAAAAAATCAAATGCCCACACAAACAACAATCTACGAACAAAGCTCTCATTTCAGAGTTGGTTTCATAATTGAGAAAGGTCACCGATGAAGATGAAACCAATAAAATCCAGACAGGTACCTGCACAATTGCTTGGATAACCAAACTCTCATCAGATCCTGCAAGCCTCTCCTCACCTACCCCAGTTTGATGTAAGGGGTCATTGAAGCCAACAGAGGGGATGGTTGAAGATTGTTTTCCAGGCATCAGAGTCGAGGGTAATTTTCTACTTCCAGTAGAAGGATCTGACCATGCTGATTTTCCATATATTTCACGAATTTCACTAGCATCCACATTCCCTACTGGGTTTGCTGGCCGTAGGTAAGAGGTGGAAGGCTGATTTGAACCAATTTTTTTTAGAATATTGTTGTCTATCCTTGAACGTGAACATCCAGCTGTCTCCTCAATATTCAATCGCTTCTGTAGCCTTGGTGGGATTTCATCATGGACAGTATGCCTCTTAGAAGAAGAAGGGTCTTTACAAGAAAGACCATTGTGATCTGCAATCGTAGGATGTCTGATATATAACACAAGTTGAATTTAATAAGCGACTTTCACTTATGACCGAAGGTACCTGTCAAATTAGGGCGTGGAGCTCCCCAAGATGGAAGTATTCTAGAAGATCTAGAAGGGATATTATCACTCACTGGAATCTCGTTCTGAACATATTGCCTCTTAGAAGAAGAAGAAGGGTCCTCACCAAGACCATTGTGACCTGAAATTGGATGCTATGTGATGAGCAACAGTAGTTAGATCACAACAAAAGTGATAATGACTAGTAATTTAGGTGCTACCTGTTGAATTAGGATGAAATGAGGGTGCTCGAGATGCAGGGATCCCATCGTTGATAGAAGAGGCAGTATCCCTAACTGGAGAGTCATCTCTATAATTATCTATTTCCCGGAAATCTGAATCATCACTATCTATAGAACTGATATCTATCGGATCGACTGAAGCCATTGCAACAAAAGAGTGATTATTGGGTTTAATTACCAACTCAGAGGAACTCCCGAAAGCTGAATGAATCTGCAATTAATAGTCAAACACCTGAGTGTGCGATGAACAGTGATTTAAATGTAAGTGGCAACCTTCTGGGAGGAACATCTCGACTTACAACGCATGAAAAAAGCCTCAAAAAATGAATTAGTCGACCAAATACCGGGTACCTCCGGCTAAATTCAAGCACACCATTGAGATGATCCACATGTTCAGTCATCCAAATACGTTATGCACATCGGAAACCTGTTCAATAAAGGAACATATACAACGAAAAATCTCAAAATACTAAAGAAAAAACCTATGCAAGTCACAATAGGGGAATCAGAAACAAATTCCAGTATCCCAAAAATATAGAATCTTCTTCGATTAACCTCGTATTTAACAATACAGTATACAGAAGAAACAAAAACAATTGGACGCAAATGTAAATTATACTACATGCATGGATGGGAACAAAAATAAAAAGTGACAATAAATATAAAAAACGAACAGAAAGAAAAACACAAGCATCTTGATTCTTGACTGCACAACCCAGTACTGAAGAAGTCAAATAAATCTCAGACGAGTTAGATATTAATTCAGCACGAGTGCAATAAATCCCTCCAAAAAATATCGTTGTTTATTAAGTAAAACCGAAAAAATACATGATTTGGATAGTCTGGGAAGTGTGCAGAGGAAGAGTAGAAAGGGGAAAGGAGGAATCTTTGAGAGAAACGTAACCAGAGAGAGCAATTCTGCAAAGTGAAGTTCGAATGGGAGTATCGAGTCATCGAAGCCCTAAATGAACCAGCATTCTTAAATTGCACCAGCAGTACCGCCTTCCTTGTTTGAAATTGCACACGCTCTCTCCCTTCTCAGTTCTCCCTCCCCAAAACCTTTGAGTAATGAAACCACCTCACTGGTATATTATTATTTTAACCCAATTTCTTACTCTATCTCACATTAGGTTTTCTTTCTGTTTTGAATCAGTCAGTCCACAAATTTGTTATTTGTATTAATTTTAATATTTATTTTATAAAATTTTATTTAACTTATTATCTATTAAGTGCAACTGTGCAATTTGGATGCGATTTAATTTATAATTGCTAGTGTTAATTAAATTATTTACATCAAGTAGATGAGTGCTTTTGCTATAAATGTTAAAAGATGATTTGAAAATTGGAGTACTTTTTTTCTTTTTCTTCGAATGTAGTATAATTTTTTCATTTTGAAATTATGAATTATGATGAATTTGTTTTATTGGGAGTAGTTTTCTTTTACCAATAAAATAAGAGTTGTCAAAACGTTTTCCGCGTTGGATAACCAAAATCGATAGAAAAAAAAAAGGTGGGAGTAGTGATAATATTATCCTGTTAAAAGTAATCACATTTATTATTGTGTCAATCCTATTAAAATGAGTTATTTTCTAAAAAAATAAAAAGTTTTACTTTTAAACTACATCGATTTTTTTTAAAACACAACACGTTATTTTTTTTAGACTACGTCAGATATTGTGTGACCAAATTTAACGGAAACGATGAATACTATTATTAGTGCTAAGGCCTAAGGTTGCCAACTTGGAAAATCCACAACCATTTAAAAGAAAACGAATTTATGCTTCAGACAACTTACAATGAAATGCATCACACATATATTAAAATTTAAAATATTTTACAACAATAAAACTCGAACTCACTTTTAATCCACTTAAATTATTTTATTTAGACATATGCATAGGGGATAATAATTTTCAACGGCTCCTTCTGGATTTCAAATCTTGCTTTGCAAGTCATGTCATCTGTTTGCAGTACTAGTAATCCTAGTTCCAATAGGGAATGATTGTTAATGATTTTTATATTTTACATGTTGATTTGTAAATTGTAAATGTTTTCTGTAAACATATTTTTATCTTCTACGTAAATCATAATTCATCAAGTCTATATAGAAAAAAGAAAAAGAAAAAGTACTTATGCCATTTGATATCAAACGGTCCTGTGTATAATTAAATACATGCACTATATAAATATGATTTTAAATATTTAATAATATTCTTTTATTTAAAATTTCTTCACACGAATCTTTTTTTACTCCTAAATTTGAAATATTTATTAATATCTACAATTTAAATGACTTGATCTTTCTTTGCTTTCTTTTCAAAATACTTGATTATCCTTAATATTTTTTTATTCGAGTCCCAAACATTATCATAATAAAATTATATTTATCTATTAATTATTCTTGTATTACAATAAAAATATATTTAAGATAAAATTTAGGACATATTCAACCTTTTTCAAATTAATAATAATAAATAAATAAATTGTATTTTTAATAATTTCATTAAAATATTAATATAATATAAACGATGGCATGCTTTGCCTACCCTGAGGTACGGCTCTGGATATCAAGTATAGAGTTTTCAAGTTGATAGATCTAATAAAAACCCAGTCAACTGAATAGGCAACTAAGCTGAAGGTCCTACTTCAAGTTGCTCCTTACCGTGTAAACTCCAATATGTGCTTCTAGAAGAAACAAAAAATACTACTCCTTCCGTCCACCAAAATGGTTTACGTTTTGCCACCAAAATAGTTTACGTTTTGCCATTTTGGGATGTCCACGAAAATGGTTTACATTTGAAACTTTCCTTTTATAGTAAGTGGACCCACCACATCCACTACACACAACTCAATTTAAAACAATACTTTAAGTGGGACCCAAACTCCACTAACTACTCACAATCAATTTAAAACTATATATGAAATGAGACCCTAACTACACTCACTACATATCCCCATTAAAGTCAAAACACAATATTAAAACTCGTGTCGGGTCAAACCGTAAATCATTTTCATGGACAGAGGGAGTATTTATTTTTAACATGGACCAAACATATTTTAAAAGTGAACTTACATTAATGGATTGAGTTTCTCTCTGTAAAAACTATAAATATATACTCACATTTATCACACTAAACTTGACATAATTCTCTTATTTGGACGTTTCATTAAGTTTGACACATTCTTAAAATAGTAAAAATTATTTCTTTAAAAAGGTGTAAACTCTACCACCTTTATTATTCTTACACTACTTTATACATTTTTTTTAATAATAGTGTCCAAAAATTTTATATCATACTTATTGAGACACTCTCTATCCACATATATATAAATATATCAGATTTCAGAAATTGTTAATGTTAGTATAAAAATATTATACGAGAATCAAAGTTCATTAACTACTCCCTCCGTCCCACTAAATTAGACCCATTTGAAAAGTAGATGAGTGTATTATTTTAATACAAATGGGTCTAATTTAGTGGGACAGAGGGAGTATTACACAGTGTTGGCGGCGTGACAGGTCGTTCACTATTAATTTAATGACCTCATTACTGAATTAAATAGTTTTAAATAAAAATGGTTACGAGTCGAGATTGTTTTACGCACCAAACCAAAAGGGAAGTTGATTTTATGGGATCATAACTAATATCCAAATAATAAAAATTACTAGGGAGAGGGAGGTGGATATTAATATGAATTATGAAGTCCAACCAACCACATATTTTCAAAACTGTCAGCTGTCCGAAAATTGTAAACACAAAGATACTTAAATCGAAATAAATAAATAAATAAATAAAAAATAGGACCCGCCCGCCAGAAATAATTATGAGCCTAAGAAAAAGAAGAGAAAAGAGGGATAATGGGGGAGAATAAAATGGTTAGTTTCCAAGTATTGTATAAAGAGCAGGTGTGTTTGTACGTCAGCTTGTTTCTCTCTCTTCTCGACCCGCGCTCCTCCTCCAGAGACAAAATCCATAGCTAACCTCAAAGAGAGAAGAGAAGAGAGAGACAGAGACACAGACACAGACGGAGACAGAGAGAGGGCGCCACCACCCAACCCAACCCAACCCAACCCTATCAGCATAATAACAAAGGGAAAACGCGTATTCGACGCAACTCGCAGCCGTGATTCTCAACGTTGGCCGCTTCTGATTCTCCGCTGCGGGGCCAAGGGTACCTACCATCGGTGGCTTCTCTGATTCTGTCTATCGCTATTTGTATTGAATATTCCATTGCCCGTTTCGGCTTCTTTTTTCCGACAATAAATCAGCATTCCCTTTCTGAAACGTAGCGATCATCCACGGATTTTCCATCTACAAGGTACTTCCTTTTTTGCTTTTTTTGCATTGAATTTGTATTTGTGTTTTTTCGCCTTTTGCGCATTGGTTTAATTTCTTTCTATTCTACATTTATTGATATAACCTGCTCGTCGTGATTGGAGTTTTCTCCTTTTTCCACTTTATGTATGCATGTATCTGATTGTGGTGTCATCGGTGTGATTGTTATTGGTTAGGGTTAGGTTTAGGTCTGCGACGTCCTCGCAAATGGAAGCGTCCGGTGGGAATTCGGACGCTTACAGGAGTTCTCCTTCTTCATCATCATCTTCGTCGACCACCTTAAATCATTCCCGGAGAAATGGTATGCATATTTCAGCTTCCACCATTCTCCAATCGCCCTTGTCAACCTTATTGGAGTACACTGGAATCCTCAGAACGAGGTCAAATAATTCCGAATCTGACAATTTATTGAGCAGCGCTGCCAACACCGGCTTTCAAAATGACCATCTCCAGCTTCTCTCATATGAGACTGCGCCTACACCTGCTGCAAGCAGCGGTGGTGGTGCAGGAGAGGTTTCCATCAGGATAATTGGTTCCGCAGAACATGATCACGACAGGGTTGGCACTGCTCTGCATTCGGGGCCATCTCTTGGTCAGTTCAATGCACAAGCTGACTCCTTTTCAAGACCAGTTTCAAGGTCTGCATCTGGATCTTCTGTGCTGTCCTCATTGGAAAGTCAGGTTGACCTGCGGAGCGATAGAGAGTCTGGAGACAGGGCTACGAATTCGACAAGTGCAGCTGGCGATGCAGATGGTGTTGAGGGAGTTGGCACCAGTGCTAACCCTTCCTCGTCTTACCAGAGATATGATATACAGCAGGCTGCTCGGTGGATTGAGCAGGTCCTTCCATTCTCGTTGCTTCTGTTGATTGTATTCATACGTCAGCATCTGCAAGGTATTAGTCTCTGCTTCATTTTACTTCAAATTTTAATGGACTAGTGTGGCCTACTTCAACTTTGATAGTTTACTAATATCGGTAGTATCTTATTTGTGTGCACTGTCCAGTCATATCAAAGCTGTTAATATATCAATTGAGATTGAGACTCTCTCTTCTTTTTATTAGCTGTACGCTTGAGTTCCAGTCTTCCATTATATGCAATTTATGCTTCCCGAATTCAATCCACCTCTTATAGCAAGAGAATCGCTGTAAAAGGGGGTTCTTACACTTCTCACAAATATACTCGCTTAATTTTAGGGAACTCTTTCAAGTTTCTTCAGCCACCACTTTCCCTTATTCCTTTCTTTTAGGCCAGATAAGTGTTAGTTAATGTCACTTATATGTGGCTTCAACTAACATACTCCAATTCTTAAGAGCAATTCAGTTACCTTTTTCTTCAGAATGTTATGATCGAGGTCATATATCTTTTTTAGTGGTAGTGGTGACTAGTAGTTCATATGTCTATTTCGCTTTCATATCCGCAGTCGCCAGCACCTTGCACGAACCCAGAAAATTCATAACCTATTATGACAGCTTTAAACTTTTTTGAGAAAGAAAACGACTGCATTTCCTTTTCTTCTACTATTGCATCATATCCAATTTGTCCCTTTTTTTTTCTCCAGGCCGTGTTTTCTGTTTCTATCCTCTTGTTGAAATTTTATTGTTGATAAGAGTTCCTATGTTTTGGTTTAATTACTCTGAAAAAGCTCTTAGTGTAAGGCATTTTTGCTGTTTTGCTCAAAATGGTTCATGGACTTGTTATATATGCAGGATTCATTGTTACTATCTGGATTGCTGCTTTCATGTTTAAGTCAAATGATATTGTACGGAAGCAGACAGCACTAAAGGTACTTGGCATAGATGATCTCTTTTAAGAATCATTTTTTTCCATACTGCATAAACAATGAAAATCCCATCAGTTTCAATTTGAGGTCACTGTTAACAAGAGCCCATCTTTCCCTCTTCAGGGTGAGAGGAAAATATCAACTCTTTTTGGCATTATTGTTCTTTACTCACTTCATGTATTCGGGTTTTACTGGTGGTATCGAAAGGATGATGTGTTGTATCCTTTGATGATGCTACCTCCAAAACACATACCTCCTTTTTGGAATGCGATATTCATTATCATGGTGAATGGTGGGTCCTTTTCATCAGTCACTGCAAAGTCTGCAATTTCATAGAATTATTTATCAATAATCTGACCTAGCTCCTTGACATGTTTCTTTTTCCCTCAGACACCCTTGTCCGTCAGGCAGCGATGGTCTTAAAGTGTATGCTATTGATGTATTATAAAAACAGCAGAGGTCGGAACTACCGTAGGCAGGTATATATGCCTATGCCTTCTGTTAACTAGACACACATATTTCCTTGCATTGCGTAATTGTGTGGATTGAATCCATTATACCTTCTAATGAAAATATTGATTGTTCACAGGGTCAACTTTTAACTTTAGTTGAGTACCTGCTGCTCCTTTACCGTGCACTGCTCCCTGCACCTGTTTGGTATCGTTTCTTTTTGAACAAAGAATACGGGAGTCTTTTCTCATCGCTAATGACTGGATTGTATTTAACCTTCAAGCTTACTTCTGTTGTTGAGAAGGTACCGACATGTATTTTAGTCAATTCCGTTATTGACATGATTATCTTTATAGCATTTGTAGTAGTACATTGTAGATTCTCTTAGAAGTCCCTCTTTCCACTTGTTAAGTAAAACCTAAACCTTTAGGCTCTACTGAATTTTTCGATATTTTCAGGTCCAATTGTTCATTACTGCACTGAAAGCATTGTCAAGGAAAGACATCCATTTTGGATCTTATGCTACACCTGAACAGGTATTCCTTTTTCTTCATATGGGCCTCTGTCAATGTATTCCAGACTGTTTGAGCTGCTGTTAAGGAATTTTACTAGCTTAAGGAGATGTGCATGTATTTTTTCTGGATTGGAGTAGTTGTTGATATTTGTGGTCAACCTTACTTCCACTCTGACATCTTCGTCTAGCTGCCCATCTCTCCTATTTCTGATAATTACACTATTCATTCGTTTCTGCAAGGGTTATTTATTGAAATCACATGACTCAATGCAGGTCATTGCAGCTGGGGATTTGTGTGCTATTTGCCAGGAAAAGTTGCACGCTCCAGTCCTTCTACGTTGCAAGCACATATTTTGCGAGGACTGCGTTTCTGAGTGGTTAGTTTTCTCTTCCTACCTTTAGTTTCAAGCAAATGTCATTTTTCTTCTTGAATTATAATCATATCGACTATAAGCAAGAAAGACTAGTCGACAACATACCTGTCTTCATGTCTGTTTGATGGCATTTGTTGTGCATTCGCGATGTGACATATTGTGTTTTTATGCTTACAGGTTTGAGAGAGAACGGACTTGCCCTTTATGTCGGGCATTGGTGAAACCGGCTGATCTTAGATCATTTAGCGACGGTTCTACTAGTTTATTTTTTCAGTTATTTTAAATCCAGGAAGTTTTCTGCTTTGAAGGCTCGATCGTCCTCCGCCCGAAGCAGCTGCCCTGATCACACCATCTGCATAGGAAATCTCAACTGTATCTATACTGTTGTTACTTATACGTTGTAATCAGAAAATGTATGTGAAGAAGAATTCCTGTAACTAGAGTTACATTGTTCCCTGTGAACAGTCCATGCGATACAGCATACAGTATATAAAGAGCTTTTTTTTTTTTGATATTTTCTGTGTTGGTGAAATGTTATATTGCATATATGTAGCTATCAATAACCATTGTAAAGGAGCAAATTCTTTGCATAATATATCCCTCTAATATAATTTGATAATTCTATAATTATAAACGACAGGGTTCTACAAATTTATTTATTTAGTTTAAACTTTAAATAAATAGGACAGAGAGAAAGTTGATTATGATATATATATTCAGCGTTGAATTGAGCGATCTCCTTTTGTCATCTGGTTGAGGCGTGCTTTGAAGAACGGAAGGTCGAAAGTGAAGTGTGATACGAGTGGCAAAGCCTTGTGCTGCTGCTGAGCAGGTTGATTGAAGTGTGGTACGAGTGGCAAGGCCTTGTGCTGCTGCTGCTGAGGAGGAGGTTGATTACTGACAGAATTGCAGCTTCTCTTGTTTCTTGTCTTGAATTCAGAGTGATGATTCTCCAAAGCTAGTATCACTGGGCGCGACGAACAATTGACATCTCTAACTTTGTCTTTCTTCCTAGTACCAGTACTAGTATTATTGTTGCTATTTCTCAACTTTGCTTCATCCCCATCTCGTGTTAGATCAGTCGTGTTGCTTGCCTTGACGACGACGAAAGGGTTGCTGTTGCACCCTGCCTGAGCAAAGTCCCGGAACGTTTTGAACTCTTTTGGAGCCGCAGCAGAAGCAGCAGCAGGAGCAGCACCGCACCAGCTTCTTTTACGAGCACCACTACTATTTGATACGTGCTCTCCTAGTAACTTCCTCTTTGCAACCATTGCTGCTGTCGCCCCCAAATCCTTAACATACGACATCAAGCTATCCTCGTAGCTAATGTCACCCTGATTCATCTGCCCACACCAGTTTCTGCATCTTATAATAATTCCTTAAACACAAAAACTAACACTCTACTTTTCAAGTGCACGAGACCTTTACCAGAGCCAGTGTTTTGGAACTGCTGAGAAATGTTGATACCTCCTCTTTCTTATCCTCCTTTCTCGAGTACGTGTCTCTCCTACCATCTCCAGTGCCTGTTCCGTCACCGGGACATGTTAGTTTGCAGGCCATTTCTTACTCGAAACTACTAATGCAAAATGAAAAGCAAGGCTCCTTCTATTACTTGTCTGAGATGTTGAAGGCGGGGGACGTCTTGGAGGCGGGCTGCTCTTGCTTTCGCTCAAAGCTTTCCTCATGGATCTTCTTCTTGTCCCTGAGAACTCCGAGATGAAGTTCTCAGGGCTCGTTTTAAGGACACGGAAGACCTTAGTGGCTAACTCATGTATAGCGCGCGCCTGTCTGAAGTAAGTGGTGCTGGAGGAGTTGAAATGCATTGCATTTTCTGGTATCAGAAACACATCATGCTGCCATATATATGTTTTCACAAAACATTTATCACTTGGCATAGATTTAAAGCATGAAACAAGAAGAAGAAGAAGAAGCAAACCTCGAATTGTTGAAGATTTTGGTACATCCCTTCATGGAGTTTAGCCCTCATAGTGCCAAAGTCCATAGGTTCTTTAATGATTTCATAATAATCCTCCACCTATTGAAGACATATATGTAATGAGAAATGAAGCTATAAGAATTCCAGAATGCACACAACCAGACACAAACCTCATCAGGATCAACTGGCTGTGCAAATATCTCGTACGTGTCTCTCCTACAATCCAAATCAACTACTTTTAGGGAAAAAATTAGTTCTTTTTGAGAGAGAGATGATGTGTACTTAATCACCTTTGTAGTGTATCAAGAACGAGCTCAAGTACATGCTTTTCTGGCATCACCAATGCATTGCCTAATAAGTAAGTAGTAAACAAAAGACTAGACTAATTAACACTCTTGAATCGATCAAGTAATTAATCTCATGCAAACAAGTACTGGACCAACCATTTGTCTTTACACTAATATCATCACCATCATCATGCTTTGGATGTTCCTTGAGAGATCTCCACTCCAGTACTATCACCATTTAAACCAAAAGCCAAAATGAAATTTATTTCATGACACACACATATATATATAGCATAAGAGATTGTTTAAACAAGTGAAATGAACTCACCGCAATCGCCATTTTGGGGAGTGGTGTCTCTGCCCTACACAACATTATTGCATGCATTGATGCATATGGTGAATTAATAATAAACCATCTTCATGTACATTATTATATATAAAGATAATACATACCTTCCAAACTTGTTTGGTTAATTTTGAGAGTGGAGGTAAAGCAGCAGCTACTGCAGCTGCATCCTCTAAATTTCTCCTCTTCTGCTGTTGCTGTTGATGATGATTCTTGCTCTTGCTACAGCTGTTGAGGGCTGAGATTCGAGGGCTCCTCCGCCTCTGCCCTGCCTCCGCCCCCGCCCCCGACGAACATGCCTTCCTAATATCTCACCCAAATTCAACAAAATCAAAGCCAAATATTCATTATACATAATGCTGATATGTGGACATTGAGTTTAGTTAGTACCTGGACATTGAAGCAGAGAAATTGCAAAGACTAGTATGAACAAAACTGGTTCTGCTTTTAAACATGGCCATGCACAAAATAGGCAAGAGGAAATATTGAGAATTGCACCAATAGTTACTTGTTTCTGCATTTGGACAAGAAAGATTTTGAGATTTCTAACAAATTTGCAGCATGCATGGCGTTATAGTATATGCTGATATAGTAACTTCTTTTCAAGAATTATTGTTCCTTCCATGTTTATTGCAACAGTATTAAACTGGGGATCATAGCAATTCACGTTTCAATCTTACTCTAATTAATCCATTTTATTACTCTAACTTCTCTTCAAGAATTAATGAATTATAGTAATAAAATTATGAAATAAAAAAGTAAATTTGCAATATATGCCTTTTATTTTGTGGAGATTTCATTTTTCATTTAATACATGCATTATATGGGGGGAGTCACTGCAGTTCCACAACACGACACGATGACGACGCTCTTCTTCTTCTCTTCAGTTGACCTAGGGATGGCAATAGCCCGGTTTCCCTAAGTCCAGGTCCGACCAGTGATTATAAGTCCACGCCCAAGCCCGCTCCATGGTTCGGTCGGGCCTGAAAATTAGGCCCAAGTCCTGACTTCTATGAACCGGGCGGGCTTGGGCCTGGCCAGTGATTTCTTTTATAAGTTTTTTTCAATATTATTTTATTTTTAATACATTAAATCTTATATAATTAATTTATTTAAATTGTACTTTATATATTTTAACAATTATTAATACTTTTAAAGGCAAATAAATATTAAATTTATATTTATTATATATTAATTACAATAATAATATTTATATTAATTTATATATTAAATATAATAATATCGGATCGGGCTTGGACGGCCCATTATCATCAGGCTTAAGCGGACTTGGATCGAGCCGGGTTAATTGCCATCCCGAAGTTGACCCAAAAACCCAACCACCATTTATTTTTCATTTTTTTTTCGCTTTTTTCCGCTTTATCTCTTCACTAGTTCACCTGGTCCCATTCTCGCTTCTTTCTCATTCACCGTGCTTTTGGTCTTCGGCCCTGCGAGTCTGCGACACTGCCATAACTACGCAGAGGTAAATGTCTCTCCCACTTTCTTTCTCTCTCGACCGCCTCCAATTGGATCTCGACGCCATGCTCTAACCTGGATTTTGCTTGAACTGAAATCAATGTTTTTTTCTTTATGGTTTGTACTTGATTGATGGAAAAGGTAGGTTGATTGATTAGGTTTCAATTTCGTTGGATTGATTAGGTTTCTAACTATATGCGACTTTCAGTTAATATTGCGTTTATCATTTATTCTTCTGTTTAATCGCTTCCCATTTCATTTTTCTTCGCAGTGGTTGTAAATTGTAATATGGATACCAACGGTCGGAGTAATTTGGGGGATTATTCCCAATCCCAATCCTCCTCATGTGCTTTATGCCATTCAATTCTTCCACCGGAGCATGACGCCGCCGACGTTGAAACTATCAGCATATGCGGCGATTGCAATTTTTTGTTGCTCGAAGATTTTGAGACCGCCTCGCCCGACGTGTACCATAGGAGAAGGGGTGTGCCGAGGAGAAGATTCAACAGTTCCGAGTCGGTGTTCTCTCAACAATTGTCGCAGATGATAAGTCTATCAAGGCAAAATCCCTCCCCCTCCAGTGCATTCGAGCGTGAATCTGGCCATTCTATGGATGGAGGAGACGATGCTGCTGCAAGGTTAGTGCGGCGTGGATCTCGAAGATGGAGGAGAGTGTTATCCGATACTGAGAGCGATGGTTTTGATTCTGTTTATGGTGACACTGAGTCCAATGCTAGCTTTAGGAGATATAGGGCCGAGAATAGTATACCTTACAGTGTGTTTGGAGGCGCTTCGGTTGATAGGCAGAGTTTCTTGGAGAATGACAACTTTGGGCATCGCCATCACCCTAATGGAGAGAGTGACCTGGATGATAGTGATAACGATATTGACCCCATGAATGCTGGTACGTTCCGATGGGATTCCAGCGAAGACGAGGAGAGCGAATGGGAGGAAGAAGCCAACGCCAACACCATTGAGTCTCTCATGGCTGCAGCAGCAGCTCAGCCTCACGGTCATGGAGGCAGCAACATCTTTGTTAATTGGCGGAGACAGTTGTTGTCATCTGAAGTTGTGGGCACGTTCCCACTTAGCTTACGTCAGTTACAAGTGGCTTCCGGCGAGCTGCTAGCGAGCCTGGAGGAGTCGCTGGCACAGAATTATGTCGGGAACGCTGGAGATTATCTTGATGCAAGAGGGTTTGAGGATCTTCTGGAGCATCTTGCTGAGAGTGAGAGTTCGAGGAGAGGGGCGCCTCCTACTTCTATGTCCTACATAAGCAGTATGCCGTGTGTGACCATTAGTGAAGACAAGATGGAGCATGAGAATAAGGTGTGTGCGATCTGCAAGGACTCGTTCGTCATTGGGAGTGTTGCGAATCAGCTCCCGTGTTTGCACCTCTACCACCGTTGCTGCATCTTGCCATGGTTGAATGCGAGGAATACGTGCCCTCTCTGCCGCTATGAGCTCCCGACTGATGATGACAAGGAAATGAATGAGATAGTTGATATGCATGAGCATGACGACGATGTGCTGAACGAGGAGGATGATGACGATTGCTCCTCGGATGATCAGCTTTCTCAAACTGAGAGGGAAGAAGTGGTTCATAATAACGACACTCCAAGAAATAGATGGTTCTTGTTTGCTGCTCCAATCGTGAGCATCATTGGCATATCTCTCATTTTGTGGTTGGGCGATTCTTCAGCATCTCGATTATGCCCGACCGGCCGGGCTCCTCTCCGTAGGGAGAATAACCAGAGGAGGTGGTGGTCCTTTTTCTAACATGCTCAAAATTGTCCGAAGTAGTTTGTTTTAGAATGACCAAAGATTTTGAGTTGAACTTCATCTTTGCTCCAAAAATAGTGTTTATGTAAGTATTTGTTGTACATGTTATGATTTAATTTCTGGGGATTGCTTCTTCTGTAGTTATATATTCGTCTTATACTCTTGGTCCAAGTGTTTCTTGGAGTGGATATATGCTGGGAATTTCGATTTGTTTAAACATTGAAATGAAGGATTTTTACAATGTACAGCACATGCATATATAGTCAATTGCTTGTAGTGATAGTGATCTTCTATAACTCAAACTATAAATAAATAGATATATATATATATATATATATATATATCCTAACAATTGGCAGGCAGACAAGGGCAGGTCTAAAAACTATGCTTGTTGCCCAGCAGCAGCAGTCTTGATATCCTCTCAAAATAATAAGTTGAGATAAAGAATAATCCAACCAGCCATTGAGAAGATAGCAAAAATGTGAACCCAGAAAAGGACAGATGCAGCCTCCTTGCCACATCCTCGTAGATTCGCAACAGCACCTGTTAATACAGAAGATAGCAAGATATAGAGAGCAAGTGGATGGATGTATGTTTCTTATTGATGTAGCAAGGAAATAAATCCTTGTTAATGGAGAGATAGTAATAGTATGTAGTTACCTGCAAGCACAGAAGTAGGCATAGTGTGCTGGAGTAGGAGCACAAATCTGAACATTTTATCATCAGGGGGGAGGAATCCCAGCTTATCAGCCAGAGTGACAGTGCCAAGTCCACTTAAAGGAACCAAACACAATCTTGCGAAAACAATGGCTGCAGTTGTACGTGCACCAATTCTCGAGCTCCCGGGTCCTGGCCCTACAACATATGCAGTCAATCGTTTGTTCTATCATTCATCCGTTTCAGGGGATATGACTCCAGTATGCGCAAATCGCAACTTATACATTACTAGCTTACCATCTACGAGGTTGCCTCCTAACGCCAACAATATGCATGGGATCATAGCTTCTCTAAAATCATAAATAATCATTCTATTAGACTTGCAATAAATAAAAATGCAGTAACCAAACAAAACACTTCATAACAAAGAGGAAACAAACAATCTCATTTCATGGAGACAAGAACATACCCAAGAATCATGCAGCTGTCTGTAAAAAAGTACAAAGGAGCATCCGTGGTAAATATTAATTTCTTCAAGAAAGGAACACATCCTATGAATATTGCAACAACCTGCTAAAAAGATTATAAGCAAAATCGCAATTCTTCCAAGTAAATTATTACCCCTTACCGAAAGACATACACAACAAAATACAACTTTCTCTATCAGCACATATTCAAAATTGAAACTGGAGGTGACGATTGATATGGACCAAGCAACCAGTTTACTGAATGACTTGATAGACAGAAATTATAGGAGAAAAATTGATTAGGGTAGACAAAGTGGTTTGAATTGAGTGAGCATCTATGCCATCGGGAAAATTCATGGCTCCATCTTAGAAACCCATTTACATAATCAGACATACCAACAGAGGCTTTCTCACATTCACCAACTCTACTATGTGATAATTTGACAACTACACAAATACTTGGCCAACTCTGCGTGCTGCCAACTAGATGATTCGTTATACCATCTAGCAAATAATGAGTGTGCCAAAACATGAACAAATTAAATAAATATAGTGACATCTTCTGCCAGAAAGGAATATTGAATGAAATACTTACGGAAGCAATAATTGGTGGTTGGATGATTTGCTTGAGTTTCAACTTTTCATAAACATATTTCAGAAAATCTTTAATCTGCACAGAGGGCAGCAAGAGGTCAGGTCAATATCAAACTAGTAAAGCAAATGCAAATAGCATGTCTATTCACTTGATCAGATTAAACAGAAGGTCCAACATGACGCAGGATAGACCAAATATCTTGTATCTGGGGTAAAATTGTCCACACCAAATTAGCATGCTTTACCAGCAGACAAACAGAGACAAAAAAAATATGCAGCTGAAATTTATATTCTTATCCTAAAAGTTTGACAGACTATGAAGTAACGATTTAGCAAAGATCAATAACTTTTATAACCTATAAAATATAACATCTTCACAAACCACCATCATGGAACAGCTCTACACCATCGCATTTATGAAGTTCCAACATAGGTCCACATTACGAATCAACTGCAGCATGCTACGAGACTAAGATTATAAGCACAATAGCAATTCTGCAAGTTCTCACTTTCTCTTTTTTGGAGGAACTTGAATATGCTGGTCTTGCCTCCTCGGCGAGCAGGGGAAGTTGCTCAGGAGAATCATCACTAGGAAGGGTCCCGGGGCTACTTCTTGCAGGATTCTTCAAGGGTAGATTATCTTCAGCATCATATCCACCAGGGGGAGGGGCCAGCATTTGAAAAACATAGGTATACAGGATAATTGCACCAACCTGTGACAGAATCAAACTTTTAGATATAATACAAGAATATAAAGCTCCGAAAGTTTGTGACCTGTATTACTTACAAGGTGGAGATACTTGCAAAATAAGACCTGAAGTGATCCGGATATCTTTTAACTGAGAGAAACTTACCCATTGGCCAAATGAGATGTAGGCATTTCCATCTTGAGAACATTTATCAGTGTCACCAAATGGGTTTGACTTATCACGACATAATGCAGCAATCAAGACAAGGGGGACATTTCCAATATTTCCTAAAAAGGAAATTTAAAATGCTAGGTTACTAAAGCTAGTATTAGAAATACATAGAACAAAATGATTTTTTTTTCTAATCTAGAAGGAATGGAAGAAGACATCCATCAAAATTTGACGTTTAATGTAGAAAAGGCAGCAAGCTAGCAGTTTCATCCACATATTTTAAGTATTAGTAATTCATTAATGTTTGACATCCTAATTTAATCAACCGTCAAAAATCTCTTTAATTGTGTTATTCACTTAAAGTTAGTTTCAGTCAGTTTCGGTAGACACCAGGACTTTCTGGCTTTGCTTTCAAGTGATCATGGAGGCGTGCCATATTAATCAAGTCTAGACATTATTAAAGACAATGTTTTTACTCCAACTGAATAAGCTGAGCTACCAATATATAGTACACTTGAACAAACAAAGACCGCGAGATACAACTGTTTGTTGTTCTCCACTCATAATCATACCAAGGCTGGAAACATGTGTTTAATTAGAAAGATGTAAGTCCTGTGGTAAGAGTACTCACCTATTCCAATCTGTACTATAGTAAACTTGAAGTATGGGTAAGGTGGACGGACAATGAATGCAACAAGAAGACCTATGATGGAGCCTGTTACAGAGGCAATCACAACATTGACAGGAATGAACCACCTGCCAAAAGAGAATGCCAAGTGAGCAATTAAACTAGTTTTTCCATATATTACCTCACAAACTCAATCCATACCATTGAATCATTTTCTCAAAAGTTATTGCTTGTCCCAGTTGCGAAAATATCAGACACGGAAGCAGAAGTGAGAAGACCAGCTGCCAGAAGTAGATGCAGAAAACTATGTGATACATACTTTTGCAATAGAAACGCATATGTGAAATAACAGTTGCCAGTAATCTCACGCACCAACTTAGGTCTAAATAAGATACTTTCTTGATATAGCTATATAACTTACTTAGTGCATAAGGCAAGATATAAAGGAATTAGAGATTGCCTACCCCATTTAAGAGCTTTCTTCCATTAGAAGACAAAATATTAACATACTTCGAGGCCATGAGAAATCCAAGAAAACACATGGTAAAAACTTTGGCTATGGGAAGAACCGCAATCTTTATTGATCCAAGAACTGACTGTCCACCCTTCTGGGGATCGGTTAGGACCTCCATCAGCATCCTCGGCACTCTATCCATCATCTCGAGAATAAATCTCTACACGAACCAGTAAGCAGTTAATTCCTCTGAAACCGCGGGAAAATAGCCGACTTAAGTCAATAACGAATTGGCGTGTCTTGAAATTTAAAATATAAGAAGATTATGAATCAATTAACAACAAAATTCGCCTGAATAATCCACGAATTCGAAGTGAGACAAGAAAATTGAATAGGAAAGAAAAGAATAAGTTACCGAGGAAGGAATTGACGGCGGACGTAGAAGTTCCAAATCTTATAAAGAGGAGTTGCAGGTACGAAGCAGTGAGCAGGAAGAATTCGAGTTTGGATCGACGAAGAAGATTGATTTATTTTTTGATAATTTTTAGAAGAAGATTTAACAATTGCAACCGAGCGAAATGAATTTATTATAAAAATCTCCGAATTTGGAGGAATGATTGGAACAATTGGTGCGTGATTGTAACTCTTCGTGTTGGAGAGAGTCCTGATTCATCAATTGAAGCAGCTTACCTCCTCCTTCCCAAAATTTCGTATTCGCGCAGAAGGTGAGTGGGGCCCAAATCCTTTTCCAGGAATATGCTGACGAATATATATAGATTTTTTAATCAAATACGACAAAATGCCAGTTTGGCGCGAGCACAACCACTCCGTACTTCATGTTAAACACTGACATTTGTTATTTGATTTGATTCAAAATTTTGGTAATCCGCATTTTATAAGTATTTAAATAATTAAATATTATAATATTTGATTCGAAATTAATAAATATTCAATAAAATATATTGATATATAATAATTATTTAAATGTAAAATTTGTTTTGTATATTAAGATAAATAAATTTCAACTTTAACTTTTTAATTTTGTTATAATAATATTTCAAATTGATCGAGTATTAATGAATCAAATCAAATTTAGATAGTATTTTTAAATATTATTTATATATTCAAAAAAATAAAATTAAATATTTGAATACGCTATTATTTAATATTTAAATACAAATTCAATTTAAATAATTTCACAAATCAAATCTATGTTTATCAATTCAATTTATTTTTTTCACTTTCATTTTTCTTTTTCTTTTAATTGATAAATACTCTAATATTTAACAATTAAATTTATTTTTTTCACTTTCCTTTTTCTTTGAATTATAGGGAAAAAATTGAACATGTTTCTAACCTATTTTCTGAACGAATCATCAACATAATGCCATTTTGGAAACGTTAATATATAAAAATTTCACATTCCATATACAAGATTGTCTATTCGGATCAGATCGGGTATCCTATCCAAAATTTTCAGATAACCGATCCCGAATTTCATAAAATTTAAACATTTGAACCCAATCTTGAATTTTAAATTTGGGTACCCGAAATACCGAAGCTAATTGAGATAATTTCAAATTTTTATACTTTTTTGGGTTTTCGAGTATTTTTCGAATTTTCGGGTATTTTAAATTTTTGGTATTAATTAATTATGTAATTTATTAAAAAAAATATTAATTAAAAGTGAGATTAATAAAATTCTAATTATATAATTAATAATATAAAATCTTAATTAATTAATTAATTAAAATTGGATTTTCAAGTAATACCCAAACTTGAATTTCCATAAATATTAATACCCTACCTCGACTAGAATACCTAAATTTCGAATTTTCAGGTATCGAATCCGATCGGATTTCAGATAATACCTAAATGATTGTCATTTATCTTCTTTATAATTACACCTAATTCTTTCTTTGTAGAAATAATTAAAAGACTACCAGAAATTAACTATCCCTCCGTCGTACTAAACGTGGTCACGTTTCTTTTTTGAACGTCCTACTAAAAGTGACAACTTTTTCAAAAAAAAATAATTATATCTTTAAAATATATTTCTTCTATTTTTTCAAAACACAACACTTTATTTTTTCAATCTATATATTATATCTTTTGTGGCCGCATTTAGAAAATTAGCGAGAGTATATATGATTGGGTACGTTAAGATTGGTTGCCGTCAATATGTTCGAAACAATAAACCCAAAACTGAAGTCGGTATTAATTTTGGTTGATAGTAGTGACGCAAGCAAAAGCAGAAAAAGAGGTTTGTTCCGGAATATACTGATCCCAGTCATTTTTTTATACTCCCACTTCCCATTATTATTGTCTCAATACATTTAGATACAATTATAAAACAATTATTTTGAAATATAGGCTAACAAGCCTAATAGTGGTACCTAATAGTGGCAAGGGGAGTATATCTTAAAAAAAAAAGGAAGAGAAGTCACTATCAAAGCAGAAGCATCAAGTTGGTTTTATTAATTAATTATTGAAGGAGGAGGAGGAGAAGATGAAGAAGAGTTAAAGTTTGAAAGAAAATTGATGGTTGGTAATGGCGGCAGAGGATTTGTTGCAGTGAGCAATAGCAGCGGAAAGTAAGGATGCGTGATGCGGCGGTGGAGATGAGATGATGGAAGTTGGGGAAGAATTAGATGAAGAAGAAGCAGCAGCACAAATTTTGCTCCTCCTTGTCCTTGATGATGATGATGAATGGAGGGCCCCACCATTAATAGTGAGCATCCGGTGGTGAAGGTTGGAAAACCAGCGGTGGAAGGAAGGCATCATCGTCGCGCTACCCCTTATGCTTATAATAGACCTCCTCACCTTCACCATAAGCTTCATCACCATGGACTTCCTCCTGTTCACCACCATCGTCTTCCCTGCTGCATCGTCTACTGCTTTCCTACATTCATCATCATCATCATCATCATATACGATTATATATATATGAATCAACAAAACTCAACTTCATACTAACATATTAATTGAAATTAGAAACAGAAATAGAACCAGGTGTTGCAGGCGGTGATCTGGGTGGGAGTGGGTGAATTTAAATCGAGAATGGGGGCGGCGGCGGCGGCGGCGGAAATCGAGAAACGGAACTCAAATATGTCATGAGGAGGCGGCGCCACCACCGGATGATCTCCTCCTAGCTCTAGCTCGAAATAGGCGTCATCCCAACTATAAATCTCATCATCTACTCCGCCTTCATCCATGGCTACTACGTTCACCATATATGCTTGGTCTTTCTCTATCTCTCTCTGAATCTGAATGCAGTAACAGAGATTTATACACAGAGATGGGGTTGGGGATCAGACAAATGGAATCATGACAAGCTAGCTTAACTGCTACTAAAGGATCACACTGACACACATAAATATCTCCTGTGTTGTATCCTTACAGAAATATCTTTGCTGTTTCCTCAAATATATAAACAACATTAAAACTTTGTAGGGTCTATTTAGGAGTAATTAAGGGGACGAACATATATAATACTCCCACTCTTCATTATAAAAACTTTGAGCTAGCTAGTGTATTTTGGTCTTATTGTACAAGTTTAATCTTCGATTAAGTTCGAGTCATTCATGACACACTTTTGTAATATAAATGTAGTGTAATAACAAATTAAATAAAAAAAAAAAACACCTGTATATTTCTCCATTAGGTCGGAAGTTTACACGTGGTAGTAGATACCAGGGACACCTAATTACTTTTCGTGTTTTCTTCTTCTTGTTCAACTTATTTTTTGGATAAAAATGAGAAAAATATTTCATAATCAGCTCCAAGTTCTTTATTATGGTCGCCTACTACGTTTTATCAAACATTAATTAAAGAAAACTGAAAACCTAGCTACTCCTTTTCCTATCATCCCCAAAAATATGTATGTAATGCATACATCTATTAATTATAGCCTCTCACTGTCTTGCTCTTATAACTTGTTAAGTTGTGGGATCAATATTAATATTTATATACGCATATATCTCTAGATAAGAGATCTCAACGCACTTGTCTGATTTCCTCTTAATCAAAAATATCTTGCTCATTAAAAATATATATATTCTGACTTGCAGATATATATATATATAATACCTAGCTACCTTACCTATGGTGTTTGAACAAGTGGATATTTGCTAGACAAATGTTATCTACTCAAACATCATATTATTTACCTTACATCGATGGAGTACTAATTATTTTGATCACATAATTATATTTGGAAATACTAAATTTCATACACTATCAAACTTAGTTTGAAGTATAGTACTCCCTCCGTCCCGGCTAAGTTGAGGCATTTCTTTTGGGCACGGTAATTAAAAAGTTTATGTTTAGAGTTAAAAGTATATAAAGTGATGATAAGAATATATATTATTTAAACTTGTGTGTGATAAATGTATCTAAAAAAGAAAACGCCACAACTTAGTTGGGATGGTCCAAGATAGTATATGCTCCAACTTAATTGGGACGAAGGGAGTAATTTATTGCAAAAAAACACAAGAAAAACACGAGTGGGGAGAGAAAGAAAAAGGAGAAAAAAAAAACAACCAACTAGAACTTTAAACCAAGCGGTTCGTGTATTCGGCAAAAAGTGAAAAATCGAGACGAATTGAAGTTTAAATTTGGTTAGGCTATCTTTAAGTTTATGAAATTTAATTTGGTACGACTTTCCAGATAAAATCATCGATTTATCAAAAATAAAATAGGACGGATTGATATTGACATGTATAAACCAAATGAAGCTTTCTAATGATATTGACAAATCGTACTAGGTTGTTTTACAATAGAATCATTGTTGTCGTGAAAAATATCGTTATTGTATACTGATTATTCTTTTCTGAATTTCAAGCATTGTGCATGTCGAGTGATTTTTACCAAGACCGAACCAAACAATTCGGTTGGATAAAGTTGAGTTGGATTTTCAAATTATAAGGTTCGGTTAAATACTGTGTGCTCTGTTTTGCATGTGATGTAATAGAGACTTTACAAGAAGTAGATAGGCGATAATGTAACGTCTCTATAGCGTGGGGCCTACACTTGAAATATACATTCAACGGCCAACTAGCTTGCTGGAGGAACAACCAAGGCATGCATGCAACGGATTCGTGTATAAATTACATAAACTTGTATAAATCGTTCCTGTATTTTAATTATGATCTAAACTTAATTATATACTAGCTAGATCATAGTTGAGTAAAGATGAAAGTAAACAATATATATATGCATATACGGTGAAGCTTTTACAATATCGACGATTCCCTACAACAACAATGGAGGTCCCAGGCCCCAAAGCAGAGCAATGTAAAACTAACAGTGCAGGCCATGCATCAACAAGAAGAAAGGCCGGTATATATATATCTACTTACACAAATTAAATGTCAAAATAAAGTAGTACGACTACTGCAAAGAGAAAAGGATGTATCGAGAGAAAAGGGGACGAAAAGCATGCATGGATCGATGACGGATCCACCTCAATTAACAATTACAACAGCCGCTAGCTCATGAATTCAAGAGGAGGGAACGATGACGTTGCGCATCATATCCTTGAACTCCGAGAAGTCCACGCGTCCGTCGTGATTCTTATCCACGGATGAGATCATCATCTCTACTCTGTCCAGCTCCATCCCCTCCTGAAGGCCCAGCTTCCCGAGCACCACCTGCAGCTCCTTGGCGGATATGTAGCCGTCGCCGTCCTCGTCGAACACCTTGAAGGCCTCGCTCAGATCGTACTCCTCCTGATTCTCGTCGGAACCGGCGGAGGCGGATGCCGCCTCGTCGCCGAAGAAGGTTTCGTCTAGGGAGCGGTGGAACGCCTCGAAATCTTCGTAGTTGAGGCCGTTGCTGCCAGGCTGGATATAGGCCTTCACCATTGAGTCGAGCTGGGCCGGGTCCGTCTGGAGGCCCAGCAGGCCCAGAGCCTGGCCCAATTCCTCCACGGTGATGATGCTGTCGTTGTTCTTGTCGAATATGTCGAAGATCCGCCGCAGCCGCACCGAGTTCAGGCTAGGGCTCCGCAGCCGGAACGATTTCGCGCCCTCGCCGCCGGTGCGCATGCACTGCCCATCGCTTTCCATGGAAGAATTAGAGAAGAAGAGGATAGATCGATTCCTTGATTCAGATTGTGTGAATGGCCTTTCCTTTGCCTCAGAGGAATTAATTCCAAATTCGAATTGGAATTGTATTCTTCTATATTGTGATTTTATGAAGAGCAAGAAGTACGCGCATTCAACGCCGGCTATTTCGCCTATTTCTCCTCTTCTCCTCTTCTCTCTATACTTAATCCCTCACCTCTCAATCCGCCTTACCTATTACTATCATAAATTATAGATACACTCCACTCGATTATTGCTTCATCTATTTTATATATTATGAAATAGCTAAACTAAATCTCATACTTTTACAAAACAAAATTAGTTTTAATGAGACACCCTCCTTCACTAGATGAATAAATATTCACCTCCAACCCACACAATGTGAACACCGCCCTGCCCATCATCTATTTATCTATATTTATGTACTATGCATAATTGAATTCATTTGTATTGTATTGTATTGAAAGTTCTTACCAATATATATAATTATTTTTTTGCAAGGGACAAGTGATGCATAGATTAAGAAAAAGTGTAAGTTACATAAGAGTATGATGCATTTTAAGGAAAAAAAAAAAGTTATGAGGTCATATACATTTATGAAATGTGTATATAATGTTAGCAATTTAATTGGGTATAAATTCCGGGATATGTTTTGCAAAACTTCTAAATCAAATTAAATTAATTGGGATAGGAATTAATTTAAAAATAGCAAAAGGAGATTGGGTCATAATTGGCTTGCTACTTTATTGCCAGTAACTGTTGCGGCACATTGAATGGTGAAGCGTGTCGGCGCCCGCCGCCCATCTTCAAACCTTAGCATACAAATAACGACTCTGACCCACCCCCAATCACTACATTACATAAGATAACAAGTTTATTTATAATTTAAATGCGAGAGTGTACAATATTGTTGTAATCATTTATGCTCTATCCGTAATGTATAATTAAAAATGACATTTTTTTTTTGAAAAAAAAAATAGAGAATATAATACGTGTTGGGAAAAAAATAAATATCAAAGGGAATGGACAAAAAATAGTGTACATATGGGGAAGGAATATAAGGCTTTATTAGATAAGACCAAATACTTAGGTAAAACGAATATTCGTTGCGGCCTTAATAAATTTTGAATGCTAAGCTTAGATAAGGAATAAAAATCAGTATAGAATAATGTAGCCTGGTCCAATAAGTGGTAAAGCCCAATCCACGACTTATGTTGTTGGCCACAACACATTTGGACCCTCATATCCAAATTGTAGGTCCTATCTATAGAACGAGGCATCTGGTTTGAATTTTGTAATATTAACAAATATTTATGAAAGACAAAGATCAATGAAATAAAGCAAAGGTTGTGGGATTTATAGATCTATTAAGGAAATAGGATATTAGGAAGTGAACTGTGATGTTCTGCCTGGAAGATGATATTAGCACATGGAACATAATTGTTGAGAGGTGATCACATGAGTTGAAGATTGAGCTTGGAGTGTTGGACAATGTTTTCTGGTGGACAACAGGTCGCTGTGATTCTGTAAACAGATGGTGATTTGCTATCTGTTGGTTAAAACAGAGTGGTGAAGAACAGCTCGCTGGAGCAGAAAGCAATGTTGACTGTTGGTGAGAACAGATAGTGGTGTCCAACATAATGACTATCTGTTGGTAAGAACAGGTAGTGTTGTTTACTATCTGATTGTGGGCAAGCCGCTGCAGTAAAGGTTCTGCAAGAGCAGGTCGCTGTGGTGTAGCTTTGGCAGAACAGAGTGAAGCAAGGAGCGGGAGCAGCCCGCTGCTATGTCTTGGTAAAGAGCAGCTCGATGCTGTGGTGCAGCAAGAGCAGCTCACTGATTGGTGCTGGAAGCAGATCGTTTAACTATGGAATTGAGCAGATGAAGGGAAGCAGCTTAGCAGCGAGCTGTGGTAAAGATTTGTTGGAACAGATAGTAAAGTATGAAGCTCGCTGCTGATGAAGTGCTGGCAAGAGCAGCTTGCTGTGGATTAAGCATGTGCAGCTAGCCTCTACGAAGTGCTAACAGATCGTTTGTGCTTGGGTAGAGCAGATGGTGATAAATATTGTATAAACTCTTTGTTAAGCAGATAGTGGAGCAAGAATACACTATCTGCTATTGGACAGATAATGGAGCAGGTAGCTGTTGTATTGATCATCCAATGAGAACAGATGGCTTACCATCTGTTGGTATACAGCTAGATGCTGGTTATGGTGCTATCTGTTGATGAACTACTGTGTGTTGCAAGCAAAGGGAGCTCGCTGCTATGAAGATGTGGCGCAGCAGGCCACTATAATGTTCTGCTCGCTGTTGTGTTCCTCTCGCTGTGGTTCAAGCGAGGGACAGCTCGCTGTGGTTATGTTCCATGATTCTCATCCATCAATCTGTTGTGTGCGAGGATGTTCCCAAGGATTATAGAAAGGGATTTAAATGTTTCTAACGATCGAATCTAGCCGTTGGAGTTTGTTGGAGTTTGTTACAACAAGAAGTGGCATGAATCATTTGGAGTATTCGGGAATTGCCATCTACATTATTCCAGTGAATTCCATGGGAATTATTGCTTGTATCTATAAATATAGCTCGTAGCTCTGTGATTGGATTCTCTGGTTTTTTAGCATTTTCATATTCACTTGTAAAATTTCTAGAGAGAGAGGGAGAGTGATACACGAGAGGAAAGAAAGATAGTAATTCTTTGAGTGTTCATCACTGTAATCTCTGTAACTTCTTTCGTTTTGAAATTTAGTGAATTGATCTCTGTTCTCCTGTGGACGTAGGCTTGATTTTAAGCCGAACCACGTAATTCCTGTGTTCTTATTTTACTTGTCATTGTAATTGTTCTTCTTCCATCATTGTTTACCCAACAATAATTTTTCAAGTTAGATTTAAAAATTACTCCATCTATACACAATAAAGGTTCTCAATTGATTTTTTTTAAAGTAAAATAAATATAGTGTAATATATTGTAAATTAAATACGAATCTCATTTTAATTGTAATTTGAAGTGGAAAAGGAATTCTTTTACATAAAGTGAAAACTATAAATGAAAAGTGAGAAAATTAATGCGGAGTGAGATTCTTTTCTTCTGTTTCAGAAATAGAGATAATTAAGGAGTAACAGTAGAGATTATGATTTGGAATTGGATCTATCCAACGTAGTTTTGAACAATTTATTTTTTAAGAGCCATTTAAAAATATATATGTTTTTATATGAATTTACAAATTAAAATGTAATATCGTAAATTATAAATAATGTAAATTTCTATATAATATAAAAAATAAAATTGAATTATAGATATAAAAAAATATATTGAAATGAATGTTGATGCACTGACATTTGAACCGCCGATTCATTCCGAAGATTTGGAACCAAAATAAAATCATTTCTTGCACGAGTACTGTTTAAAACAAAATCACAAAAAACAATCACTAATTCAATTATGATAATTACTACTTAATCCGTCCCGTTAAAAGTGGTTTATTATTTATTTACATGTAAAATAAAATAGTAGTGTAAAAGATGAAAATGAGATACAATTAATTTTATGACTTTTAAAAACAAATCAATAAAAAAAAACAAGCTTTTAACGTTACAATATAATATTATTTTGAATTCATGTGACTAAGAGACTTAATAACTTATTGAGATTATTTTGAAGAAGTCCGGACAAAATTGACAAAAGGGTGAAAAGTGAGGGACATGAATCACATCACGTAATTTTGATGTTTACTTGTTTGGTATTAAAGCGGTGTGGGTGGCTTAAAGAGATGGAGGGAAACGGAAATAGTAACTAGTAAAATTAGAATAAAAAGCGCAAACAATTATTTGGCGATGAACAAGATCGGTATAGTCGAGCTTTAGAGATTAAACGATGATTGAATTCTGCAGATTGAAAGAATCATTTTCCCACACATAATCAGTCTTGAGCTCAAGAATCCAACACATTAGAGAAAAAGCATTCTCAGTAACGAATTGTACGATAAAAAAAAAAACTGAGTTTATACATCCATCTTTAAATTTACAAGCAAGATCAAAAAACAAAATTAAAACTCAAGAGAAGAGTAATAAATCAATATTATTAACAAATCCTTATTTATTGAAGCTAGAGACAAAGAAGGATCAGATCTTGGTCCTGTAGTGGCATTTGAGATTAGAGATAGTCTGATTAGCAAGGACGATATCGACATTGCAGGTGGTGTAGGTGGCGACGTGAATGGAGAAGAGTATCCGCACCTTGCCGGAGAGTTTGATGTACGCCTGCAGGGGCAAGACGCCGGAGGCCACGTCCGAGTATAGGCTGGAGTCGCCGACGATGCGGTCGGCCATCAAGGCGAGGGTGAGGTTAAGCGACCGCGTGTCGCGAGGGCCGATCCTTCCGGCTGGGACGGGGACCTCGCCGATTTCGGTGCCGCGGTGGCGGAGCAGAGCAGCTCCGTCGTGGTATTTGAACCCCACTCTGTTAGGGTTGTAGACTGTGAGCGCCACCGCCAGGCTCACGTTCATCATCACCTGCAGCCTCGCGATGTCGACGGAGAAGTCCAGATCGTCCAGCGCCACCGAGTTTACGGTGGTGGTCGGGCGGCGCGGCTTGAAGACGGTGAGCCCTAGGATCAGGAAGAGAATCCCAACGCCAAGCACCGCCACCGTCACCCATAGGCAGATATATCTCCGCCTCCTGCTGCCGCGGCTGCGATCCGATTCCGTCTCCATCAGCTTTTTGGAGGACGACTCCGTCGCTCCAACCTCCATATTTTTACCCCAAACACTTGTGGCTACAGAGCAAGTGGATCCAAATCAAAAGGCAAAATCGCAAATACGCAATCAAAGGTGATGTTAAATCGGCGATGATCCAATTCCACCTCTACAAATAGCAACAGATCTCGGAATTAAACAATGAGATGTTGTCAATGAATGCGTCGACGGCGGGTTCCTCAGCTCCTGTGCTCCTCCCCCACTCTACTGCTCTATATACTAGCAATTAATTTAATTTGTTCAAAGCCGCTTCTTATATTTTTAACAATAACAGCCACAGCCACGGGGGCGGAGGAGGAGGAGGGGCCGACGCGGTCCATTATAATTGCTTGCGCCTTTGATTGCTTTCCAAATGCTCACTAAATATAAACGGATAGCGTAAGAACGTGTTTCGGAGGAAAGTGACCCAACAACACTGCAAATCCCGATTTTAGTAGTAATATTTTATTTAATTACTCATTATATAAAATTAAGGCATTCTTATTGTTTGTGTTTGTTTATTTTGTTCTCATAAATAAATCAATATTAATTTTGTGGGGGATTAGTGTTACTGTTATGTATGAATGTATGAATATAGGACATGAGAAAAGGAGTCAAATTTCCGACGTTCACGCTTTTATTGCACAAATGTGAATGAGGGTGCTTAGTCACTGGCCCATAATCACATGTAGCTACAGCTAAGCTAGGCAGTTGATTGTTACTCTACGTGTCTGAATATATCTAACTTAAATGCCCATCAATTTAATTCTTCTAAATCATACATTAACACTGGCCTAGTCTTAACTCTTACTATTCTCTCACTATCGACACAATTTTTGTAATTTTGGTGTAGGTTTGAATTGACCGCCACTCATTTTCTTCTGATAATAGCCAGTAGGTTCGGCAAAATTTAGGTACAACCGTGCAAGTGTAACCTATAACTACTTACTCGATGCGTATGATAAAAATAGTGTTAATATTTAAAAGACGTCACTTTAATTAATAAATAATAAATCATATCCCTTAACATAGAAATATTTAAATAATTAATAAAAATCAATTTTGTGAACTATCCAATTCACACTCGATGTGTTTGGTACAAATTAAAGAATTCAGATACTCAATACTTAAATTTACTATTTTCTAGACAATTTATGTTTGGAGACATAGTTTGTATTTTACCACTATATTCTTCCACTTTCTTTTGCCAATACGAGCAATTATAATTATAATAATGTCAATTTTTTCTAACATGACCAATTTGATTATAAATTCGATATATAACTGGAGTGGAGTAGTAATATGCTGGCACTTCACGATCGAACAGACTTAAAAAAAAAAGGGAATCGAATCTCTATAAAATGTTCAATGATAGATGACCCAGTAGTGGCAGGGCATTCTTATTAACAAATGAGTCATGTTTGTGGTGCACAGTATTAGTTTAGTGTGGAGAGTGAAGACAAAAAATTGTCTTCTTGTCACAAGTATGACTCACACAAGAACACAAAGATGATTAATATGTGCAATCATACTAAAAGCAGTTTGGAGTAAAATACATACCATTCTGGAGAAAAAGGTCTTTCATCAAAAAGAAATTCAAATATAGCTAACAGCTATAGCAATTTCAGTGTATGACTTGCTGTTAACGAGTTTGAAGGGAAGGCTGTGTTGTCGCTTTAGCTGTGCTTGAGAGCTTTGAAACAGGTAAAATAATAGTGAGATGCTCATAACAAACTTAACCAAAAAAGCCAAAAAAAAATGCTATGCTCAACCTCAACCTCAACCTCAACAGTTTAAATGCTAATCGTTCCACAAGCAAAAAGGAAAGAACTAAAGAAAACATTTAAATGTGAAAAATACTACTCACTATAGCTTCTCTCCAATTAGCAGAAGCAACTCCACCTCTTTTACTACATGCTCACTCTAATAGATAGGCATGAGTAACGCGATTGATTGTTCTTTAACTCAGCAAGCAACTCTAAGAATATATGGACTCCTCTCACCTTCTTCCACACGAGCCAGAGTTACAAAAACAAATATTCTTCTTTTTTGCGACCAACGCATCAGAAATACGCGTCAAGTTGATTGTGGCCAGAGAGCATGCCTTACAATATTTGCTGCTGCTTTTCAGCACCTCATATAACTGAAATCAGCTTTCTGCTCTATGTACTCTAGTGTGTCTTCTTCACCTTAGATTTTCATAAGCGAGCAGCAATAACAATTCTATGGATTCACATTACAATCACTTAAGAACTGATTCTGTGGGTCTAGAAACTTCCTCCAATATCTTTTGTACTTGGGAATGCCAAGATCAAGCCACGGTTTCATGCTCCCATCAAAATGCAATATCGCTGACGTCTTGAGGTCTTCTGGATCAAGTCCGTAGTTATACCCCAGACCTGACAAGATCCAACTATCCTCAAGAGCATACACTAGACCATGAAAGGTAAGTAGGCCAGCGCTTAGACTGGTTGTCTCAGTTGAATCCCTGTGTTTGTTCAGCTGCTCCAACATAAAAAATAGGCGCTTTCATTAGAGTGGTCCCAACTCAGAGAAAGTTAGAGGGCATGCATGTCAAAATGTGTTGTATGAGTATGACATGATAAAATTATCGGTTATACAGGGGCATACAAATAAAACGAAGTAATTCAAATAAACGAGCTAAGATGTTAAAGGATTTGGTCACTCACCTCATGTACCAACCTCTGATATCTTCCAGTGAGATTCAACACCCTCCACCTTGACAAATCAATAATATTCACTCCAGATGTCCAAGCGCATGAATTTCCATCAGATTTGTGGCTTGGCAAATACGATCTCAGATCAAACAACTTTACTGCACACAACTGCACAGCACCATTCACTTTCTCCCCCATGTCAATGTTCCAGAGGGCTGACAAGTCTCTCTGAACAATTACATCATCACCCAAGACCACAACTTTTTCTAAAGAATGAAATATTTCAGGAAGGAGATAAAATGGCTCTGAAAACATAGATATGTATTGTGTTCTAAATTGAATAGAAGACTGTTTATCAACCCTACGGAAGGAAACACGAAATTCTTCAGGCAATGACAGGCGCAATGGCGCCAACTTATGATGATTATACAACTTAAGGTCTTCAATGTTCAGAACCTGAACAGCAGCCCTCCCATACTTGTTTCTGAAAAACCATAACTTCATAGCAAAAAAGTTTTCCTTGTCTGTCAGGAGATGAAAAACCAATTTCTCACTTTCCTGCAAATTAACAATGCCTTCAATAATGGCACAACAATCCACAAAGCAAAAGAAAGAATGTAAGAAAATGAAGAGGAGATAGAGGAAGACAAAATTTGTACTTGTGCATGTGCTACAGTCGAGTTGATAGCTACAGACGACGCAAGTACATTCTTGGAGAAGATGACATAGTGGTACAAGTCTGGATTGACAAATTTCTCAACCAATTTGTCCTCAATGTCAACTGCTCTGAAATACTCCACAGTTAATCTCATTGACAAACAATGGAGACTCTTTGGCATTGTTTGGACTCCAAGTTTGTAGAGAAAGGCACTCTGCTTCATGTGGAAATTAGCTTCATCCTCCGTCAAGTCTACTAGCTGTCTAAACTTCTTATCAACATTATTACAGTCCACGGGGCACGACTTTGCTTTAGCTATTGTAGCCTCCATCACTGTTATCTTCTGCCTACTCCTGGTGAGACGTGCAACCATTTTCTAGGGTGAAAAATTAATTCACAATCATAGCAAAGGGAATCACAGGGCTTGAAATTTAGAAACAAGAACTCAGTTGTATAAAGCAATGTCTGTTTGCAGTGAATATGAACCTCACATGTTCAAGAATACGATGTAACACTCTGCTCTGCATGTCATCCACATGCTCAGAGGTTACAGGTGGTCTAGTAGCAAGTATTAATGTATTATACAAAAGCAATGACTAAAAATTATGCCTGTGCCAGCCCAGTATGTACCCAGATGATAAAAGAATATCCTACACACTCCTATTAGACATATATGTCAACCATGTCCGAAACTTATGTGTAATATTCTGCCCTTGTGTATCAACAAGGTACAAGCACACTAGCTACCAAGAAAAATGATGCAAGAAGTTCCCCAAAACACACGTCATACCAAACTTTTAATGTATTAGGAGGCAGCTTAAATTATTTAATAGGTCATCACGAGATAACCCAGAAGAGAATGCATGAAAAAAGAGCAGGCCAGATATACATGTATAGATTAAAGGAACATTTCAACATACTGCGGGGGGAGATCTTTATCTGTGCTACTTTCACTAAGAACACGTTCAAAATCCTGAATATTTTGCTTCATTTCCTGAGACAATTGATCAAACTTTGGAAGTTTTGCAATACTTGGGTAGTAAGCACGAGCAACAAAAAGTAGGTCCTTCATCCTCTTTACAACACCGTCTTCCATTTTCTCCCTCTGTTCTCGGCGCCATAAGCAGTAACTCCCAAATTTTAATTGACAAATCATTTCACTCTCATCAGTAGTCATTATGTTCCCATGGACCTTGTCTCTATCAAGAGATTCACTTTTCTGCAACACAACTTATTGCCAAACGATATTAACAAATTCACCTGACAATAATGCAAGATTTTTCCAGATGTAAATGTTGTATTTACCTTTTTGACTGGTTTTGGCAAATCAACAGGCACCGGATACCCTATAGAAGAGTGAAAAAAAACAAATTGAACACTCTTTTTGGTGGACAACAATGAACTTAAAAAACAAGCAAATCTTTTCCGATTAACAAGAATCTTACCTTTCGTGCCATTAGTGGTTGCCTTGAAAGAAGCATTTCCAAAACCCTGCAAAAAGGTACATGACACAAATAAGGTCATTTTTCCGAAAATAGTTGCCGGGACAAAGCATTTTATTAGCTCAATGCAATGTAAAAGAACTTATCAAATGTATGATAAACTATTTTGTATAAGGTACCATGCTTTCATTTGAAACTTGTCACTGTGATAACTTTATAAGCAATGAACTTCTAACCATGAAAACATATACATACTCAAAAGTGTAGCAGCTTAAAATTCCAAGGCAAATAGTTAGAGCTAACCTTTGGAAGAGTTGGAGCAAATCTTTTTATAATGGCATCAACATGTATTGATTCGTCTACCTATTACAAAAATAACAAAAAATAGAAAAATGAATTTAGAATGTATGAATTAAGTCTAAGATGAATCAATCAGAACGGCATATCCAGAAAGAAATAAAAACATTATCAGATGTTCGAAAATATCAGTGTTAAGAACAGATCAGTAACCAGATACACGACAGCTTTTGTACCTTGGGTTTATTTGTAGTATCTGCATTCTGTTGATCATAAAGTTTTACAGGATTCTGGTACCATCCAATAAGAAAACAAAGAGATCAGTTCCAGTTGCTCAGTCATTGAAGGGGAATATAAAAGAAGTTCTTACTGAAGCTGAGTTGCGGTGGTCAGTGCCATAACCTGCAACGGTTGATAGAAATCAGAAAAAGAGTCGCACATCAAATCCAAATCTAAATCCATATCCATGTCAACATCACTGAAGTTGAAAATTGAGAGAAAAAGCGTGCGTAGAGTAATTTATTAACACAAGCACACGAAACAATGTCGCTTAAATGAGGAGGTGGTGATGATTGTGGGGAATACTATTGATTGAAACTGAGTTGATTTAAAAATCTGATAGAAGAGCATGGACACTGAGAGCAAACAAAGGCAATGAGAGATCGTAACTAAGATTGGGAAGTAAAATCGCAAGCAGTGGGAAGGTGTGGATAGATCCAATCTGAAAAGGCAAATACAGTGGTGTGTGTGTGAGAGAGAGAGAAAGAGATACCGGTAGCCGAGTGGAAACCGTTGTGGAGGCCGAGCAAGAAGACGAGAGGCACGAGCATTGAGAGAAAGACTAAGCCAAGAACAGCTATAACCAGACCTTTCCATCTTCTCTTCGCTGGAACCGGAAGGGATGAAACACCACCCCCACCGCCACCCTTCATATCAGAATCTCTCGCTTCTTCTCTGTAAGGGAACTCTGAGGATGAGATCTCACTACACAACTACTACACAACTGCCCGCATTCTCAATTTCACTTTACCTAAAATACGGCGGCAATACGCAATCCAATCTAATTTAACCAGATTTCTCCCCCTGTTCATATGATTGACATGCTTCTTCTAATCATTCTCCTATGAATCATAAATTCACAAACCAATTGGCGCCGGCCTAGTTTTGTTCAATTCAAGCAACCTCTGAGTGTGTGATGGCCACATATGGTGATGGACAGAGAGAGAGAGAGACAAAGTCACAAAACTGGTAAAGCCAGCGCCTGATTTCACTTTGCCCCTTCCAACACATTTTCTTTCATATTTATATTTACTATCTTTTTACATGTGAATTGTCACATTTGCCCCTATCTTTTTATTCCAAGTTAGAAATCATTTAAGTTCAAAAATCAATCTATTAAAACCAGGAAAATATTTATCCTCATAATAAGGGACTGTTTTTAACAAGTAAAATTGTAATTAATCTTTCAAACCAAAATATGTAATCATGGTTTGAATTTTTCTCTTTAACATAACCAAGTGATCAGACATTCAGACGCATCAAATCTACTTATAAAGATATTTATCCCGAAATCCAGCGCTGTGATAACTGAAATATATTAACATACTTAAGAAATCTGATGCTTACATTGCATATACATAATATATATTGTATATCCACATTGAATTATTGATGTTATAGTGAATCAGAGTAAATTCAAAACTTAGAAGGCAGTGGCAAAAGGCAAGCATATCGATTATAAATTGCATCGGTCACACTATTCCAGGAAACATTCATATACGGAATTAGTTAATAACACGAATTTTGACTACATTTACAACAATGTCTTCAATCTCATTTATTTAACTGCACTCAAGTAGACACGCGAAAAAGGGGTCCAAAAAATTCCTAATGTGTTTGATGTTTGAACTCTTTTACCGCGAGCTTACTTGGTTTTTGCATCTCCGCCTTTAGCCAATAACATGAAATTGATGTCATTTTTGAAAAGTAGTCTAAAATCATTTCATAAACCATATTTCTACCCGTATTAAGATTATTTGACGAAATAAAAATCAGATACGACTCCAATTATCATAGCGCTTAGGAAGTGAAGTTGAGAGCACGCTTTGCAGCCTCAAGAGTGTTGCAAAGCAGCATAGCAACAGTGATGGGTCCAACTCCTCCGGGAACGGGTGTGATTGCAGAAGCTACTTTCACTGCTTCCTCGAAGCAAACATCTCCAGCTAGACGATAGCCATGGTCGCTCGTGGAATCCTGCAAAATTAGACAATAATATCATATCATTATGTACAAACCAACTCGAAAGGGGTTTGTGTTCTTATTCAGCGGAGCTCTCACCTCGATGGGGGTAGTTCCAACATCAACAACGACTGCCCCGGGCTTTAACCAATGAGCACGTACTAAATCAGGAATTCCAGCAGCTGTCACTAAAATATCAGCTTCGCATGTTATTTTCTCTGGGTTCTTCGTCAATGCATGAACAACGGTCACAGTGGCGTGGTGCCTCTGACCAATTAATAGTAATTGTGTCAGACAACATCCACCAAAAGTTTTGAAGAGGACAAGTGAGGGAAGAAGGAATGTATGTATTAGCTTACCTGCAGCAACAAGGATATAGGTAATCCAACTATATTGCTCTTTCCGATCACCACAGCTGTCTTCCCCATAATCTCCACTCCAGACTGCAGAAGCAATTCGATACAACCCTTCGGGGTACAAGGAATAAATAGTGGCTCCATTCCTTGCATGGCCAAATGTCCGATATTAAGAGGATGGAAGCCATCAACATCTTTCTCAAGGCTTATGAAATTCAGTATTTTGGCCTCATCCAAGTGCTGTTCATGTTAATATCTATCAGCACCTTATTCAAAATCCCGCAAAACCCAAAAAAGCTTAGGAATGAACCCTGAAGCAGAAAGAGTAACTGGATAACAGCGATAGAATGCAGCTGATGGTTTTAGCCTTGCAATCTAATTCGTGAACTCAGCTATGATACAATATAAGTTATACAGGGTAACTGAAGATCATAAAATTCAGATCCATCGGGGACTTTGTGGTGATTTGTATAAGGTAAGACAAACTTTTAAAATTGGCAAAGAGCTTTTGAATATTTAGACTACGCCAGAATATGCACCTGTGGCAATGGAAGCTGCACAAGAATACCATGAATTGATGGATCCTCATTATATCTACACAAAGCATTGCAAACTTCATATTCTGTACAATTTTCAGGAAGGGATGTCATCTTAAACCTGATGCCAACCTCTTCACTTGCAATTGTTTTGTTGCGCACGTATGTTTGAGAATCTCTTCGTTGGCCCACTAATATGACAGCCAAACCGGGAACCTGTCCAATTGATTCCTTCATTCGTCCTACTTCAGAAGCTATTCTGGATCTTATTCCCTCAGCAATTGCTCTTCCATCAATTATCTTTGCAGTCTGATTCCTTGCTGTCAGAAACCAAGTACAATGAATTAATCCCTTGATATTTAGAGTTCCAAGGAATTTATAACAGGACAACTTAGCTCAAAGATGATATTTCAGATGTAATATAGACAACCAAGCTGTGAAAGTATGTAATCAACACGCTATATGACTTCAATTGGAAATCAACGAGAGGAGAATGTGAGAACTGTATACTTGGTGACATCTTCAGTACTAAAACTCCTTGAATGTCCCAAAACAAAAATTAAGTGTGCAGTGCAAGTGATGCAATAGACACTATCCTAGAATGCATTGCTCATAACTTATCACTGTATCAAATATTGTTATCATGTATTTGTAAGAACATGTAAAGTGCACATGAAAGGGCATCGGATTGAATAAAACAATGAATAAACAAAAAAGTGGCAGAACATACAGAGATACAGAAAAACACACCTATGCATAAACTCACACAAAGAGAATACTTACACCATTCTTCAGTACATGGCTGGCGAGAAAAATTAGTTGAAGAAGACCATGAATCTACAATGTCAACCGATACAAGAGTCGGTGAATCTATAATTTTGTTACTGAAAGCCCGTGACATCAATGGGGTAAAAGATCTCTTCCCGAAACAAAGTGGGAGCAAAGCAGCTCCAATTCTTCTTCTCATTCTTAAGCATGACCCCTATCAAATTGCTCTCCGATCCATATGTAGCATTGCTTTTGCAGCTCAGGTCTACACGAGTTGCATCAACTAAGAAAAACAAAACACCAAAAAACATATTGTGTTACCAAATACTTAATCGAAAGCATGTTTCACTTTCCAGTTTGCAATTTGGGCTTAAGACCAAATAGTTGCATAAGAATTTAAATACCTTCAACTTATATCACTTCTTCTTTCCATCAATTAATATCAGCAAACATCATATACATTATACAACCAAAATCTTGTGATATGGAGTTTGATACAAGTGACTGTCCCTCTCAGAAATACTCCGGTACTATTTATTTTATGCAATAAAGATATTTCACTACAAACCACTTGTCCTGACAAATTCCAGAATAGATGTTACCAGCTTAAAGATAAAAACATGATACTGAATTAGAAAACACATGCTTTTGAAAGAAGGTTGAAGAAATCTATTAAATTGAAGCTAGCGAACCAATTGGTATTGCATTGTACATAATGGACACAATCCGCAACGAAGGGTGACGCCTTCTCAACACCAGTACCGCTATTATTACTACTAATAAAAATGAAAATTTTCAAATTACGTATGGCGTCCACCTTCTCTGGTTGTGTTGACTGTTGAGCCCTAATCAGTTGAAAGCATGCAGTGCGAGACTTATCTAATATCATATCTAATCACAGTTCAATGGCAAACACAAACGCAAACGCATTTCGAAACATATGATTGTACAAAGGAGATTGATAGAATGAATACCTTAGCTTAGCTCCGGCGCTCAGGTGTATTTGCGGCAAGGGTGTTTGATCGAGAAGCAGCCTTCACCTTCTTCTAACCCCCTTTTTTCAGTTCTAAGTACTTTATTTGATAATTCCGATTTCGGCTCTTTTTATTTATTTATTTATTTTTCAAACAAATTTTTTAGCTATTATTGTTTCGGCTCTCCTTAAATAATACGATTTGTTCTTATTTCTTTTTATTTTTCATATTGATGTGTCTTTGAAAATATCAACAATTTCTTACATTGACAAATCATGTCCTCAAAAATACTACTATATTTTCTCTAATTTAATTATAGAAAAACATAATCTCTTCGTTATACTATAATTCAACATTGTTATTTATACCGGCCAGTACTTGATTTAGGATCGTTGAACACATCATATAAGCATATGATTTACTATAATTTTTTTTTATATATTATTTTATATTTAATAATATTAAAATATATCATAATTAATAAATTGTATTCAAAAGGTAGAATTTCACACCGTTTGCGAATATTAACCATATGTGCTGCATGTGGATGAGATTTTGGTATGTTCATTACAATTTAGTCCCACTCCGAAGTATAATGATGGGTGCTTAATTTATCCTGAGCTAGAAGTGGACCAAATGGTTGGTTTAATGGGCTGTCCAGTCTTAAAACTGAGAAACTTCAGCCTGGATTATTCTGAATGATGGGCTGAGATGGGTTTATGCACAACACTAAATTCAAGAAATGCTTTATTGGGTTGAAAACCAAATTATTTATAAATTTATAATTAGTCCTTATGATTGAATATTAATTGATGCATTAAATAGAGGTGTAATTTGATTAGGATAGTAGTGTCGAGTAGGGTTGAAAAAAGGTGGTGGAATGAATTTTGCATGACATGCATGTGTTGTCATGCCCATGAACATGATGTCTCACTCCCAATAATAATAATGTGCAATTACATGTATTTTTACCTTGCACGTTACAAACGTCTCGCTCTATCACTATGGGAAACACTTATACATATCTCTCTCTGTTCGTGTAGAATAAATACAGATTAAAGTGCCTACTACTATGGCATGTGTAAATTCTTGATTTAGATTTTTTATGTACTGTACATATAATCCATTATACACACACACACACATATATATATATATATGTATATAAGGGTAGATTTGTTTTATTATGCAAATTTTGTATTGTTGTAAAAGGGCATGCATGCAGCAGGGGGGAGAGGTCTATGATATTGGTTATACCTCTAGCGGGTCTTAGTTACCGCTAGTAAGAAGAATGAGTCGGTAAATATTATGCAGTAATTTTTTTTGAACTAGCTAGAGGTCTAATCTAGTCTAAGCGCCTCTATCAATTTAAGAAATGCTTTTTTTGACCTTTTGTTTGGAAGATATGAACATTTTGGGTTGCACAGCAATGATGAAGTACTCCCTTAATCAAACTAAATATGATATATATATTTTTTAAATTATTAAAATAAATTTCACACATCTTAAAAATAATAAAATTAATTAAACTATTTAAAAATATGAATCCATGCATATTTATAACTTCAACATTATTTTATTATCTCCTTAACATGTAAATGAAAGAATGTGTCAAGTCATATATTGAGATCGAATTTATATATTAGAAATATATAAACATTGGTGTTCCTACTACGCGTTCATGATTGATACTCTCTTCGTTTCATTTTAAATGTCTTATTTTATATTATATTAAATGTATTATAATAATAAAATAAAACATTTAAAATGAGAATCAATTAATAACTAGTGGTTTGAAGAATATTAATACCATATATACACACACAAACACAAAAAGCTAATGGTTTAGTAGATTTGGGGTAAAATATACCAATACTAAGGTGGGAAATACAAATACTAGTACGTACATGCTAGTATAGCATAATAGTTCGTGTCTGACAGCAGCAATAAGATTAAGACCAAGTATCGTCGTAAAAAGAAACAGTACTTTTTGCATTAAAAAAAGGAAAAAAATAGAGAGAGCTAGAGCTATATAGGTAGGTAGGGCAATGGCAAGCAGCTTTTTCCTAAAAGACTGTGCCAATTCAGACGTACAAAAGGAGCTATACATACTATTAGTATATAGTAAGAATGAAGCTGTACAATATTATATATGGTTGAAGAGGTGCAGAAAAAGAAAAGCTGTAGTAGTAGGAGGAGGATGAAATTAAAGCATGCATCATCATATATATTCATATGCAATGCCATGTGTGGTGTATTAGTTAGGGGTATAAAGAAATGAAATGAATAAGAATGTATAGTGTGAAATAGTAAAGAGGTAGAGATGCATAGGAATAAGTGCAAATGAATTAATAATATGGGAGTAGTGAGATGTGAAAAGAAAAGAGGTCAAACAGAGAGAAAAGGCCAAACCAAAAAGGGAAAAAGGTGGTAGGGGATGATGCGGTTGAAAGCAAAATGTCAAACGCTAGGTTTGCGTATTATGGGTAAATGAGTTTTGGACAGCTGCTGCTGCTGCTTCTCTCCTATCACATTCTCTCATTCACACATTACATTTATGGTTTACCCCACCTGCTTCTCACGTCCTCTCTTTACCTGCTCCCTTCTCCTCTTTTAACTCTCATCGTTTTCGTCCTGTTCTGCTAAACGTGGTCACGTTTTTTTTATTTAATCGTTTTATTAAAAATGATAAAATTTCTTAAAAATCAAAAAAATTTATCTTTAAAATTCATAACTCTTACTTTTTTATAATATTACACTTTATTTTTTTAATTTTCGTGTCGAATAACTTGTGTCCGCATTTAGCGGGACAAGGATAGTATTTAATTTTTCACACCATATACTATATTCAGTAATAATTCAATTTTTACCCCATTCTCTCGTGCTCCATCTCTGCTGAAATCAACCCTGCTTCACATTTATTGAAGTAAAGGGTTGAGATGAATTAGTCACGTGGTCAATTTATTATACAATTGCTAAATACATTAAGGGAAAATGTATAATTTAATATGTTAAAAATGATTACGAAATTATAATATTGTTCAGAGAAAAATAAAATAATATTAATGAAAATAACAAAATTAACTTAATAAATAATAATTCAAAAACTAGTAGTGATGTGGTTTTATATACTCCAATGAAGGTGGTGATGTAGGATGCAATTTTGAGCCATCGCCCATACCTACCAATACCATACGTAAATTCTACATCACCACTTTGTAACTCATGTGATAAAAATGAAGTACATTTGTTTTTGGGTTTTCTTTAGATCATTTTAAACTGTCTGATCAGTAAAATGATACTTGCACAATTTTTATCCATTATCTGTTCTTAATTAAGTATCCAATTTAATTAATTGGATATTTTTTGGATGAATTTCACCAATTTTTTGGATGGAAATTAAGATCGATCAATTTACGAGAAAATATATATCTTGCAAATAGAGTTTAACCTTGCATTGCATCTTCATATATATGTTTGTTGACAAAAATATATAGTGCGTGCAATTAATTAAGGGCTAATCACGGAATTCTTTAATCCATATCTCTATGGACGGTTTGGTTCGATTGATAGGGTTGATAGGATTATCGCCTTTAAATCTCTACATTCTTATCCATAATCCTGCATTTTCTTATAAATTTAATCCATTTATATGCCCCTTAATCACTCAAATGTTTGATTATATAATCACACCAAATTTGGCTTGATTATATAATCAAGCATCTGAGTGATTAAAGGGCATAAAAAATAACTAAATTCATTAGAGGATGGAGGATTATTGATAGAAAGGGAGAGATTTAAAGGTGATAATCTTATTTATCATGATACAAACCAAATTACCCCTATATATAATTAAAACCATTTTGCCACTTTCTTCTCAATTATTGTCTTTTCACTTATTTTTTTTTTAATGAACCGAACTCAAACTTAATTTTCATAATTCGAACCGAACTCAAACCTTCAAGTTTTAAAGATAACTCAAGTACGATATTATTCATTCCAATTCAATTCCATCCCTAATTCGAAATGGTCCTAGAATGACTCGTAAGTGGTCTTCAAGCGGTCCACAACCCAATCATTATTGTAATTTTATTTAGATTATCTATTAAATTTATTATAAGTGTTGTTGATTTAGTATAACTATCGTGAATATTGGTATGAATTAAACATATTACAAATAAATGATAATTATTTGGGATTGTTTTTTATTCTTCACACATAATTATTTAAGTATTTTGCACATTTTTTGAGATTTATGAGTATTTATACATGTATATTGAGCAAAAAATAAAATGAATATTTTGACCTAAATATATCATCTTTGGATTTGATGTTCAACTGTTAACAAATTATAGGTGACTCGTTTCCTGATAATACCAAAGAAACAATGTTTAAGAAGTGCTTATATATGTATATACATAATGTCCCCTTAATCACAAACGAGTAACAAGACGCTCATTATTTAATGTCCGACAACTTACATTTTTAACTTTTTATTTTATTTTTTTCGTTATTGAACAAATAAGTTAACAACGTAAGGACAGTAAGATCTAAAATCAGAATATTTGACGTTAAATATATAGAAACGTTTAATACTAAATCCATCCAAAAAAAATATTTTGAAAGAGTGGGCATGAATTTTAAGAAAAAATAAAAGCAAATTTTTTTTTTGTACGGAAGCAAGATTAAAAACTTTACTATATCTAAAATTTAAAATATTAAGTATTTTTGTAAGAACACATCTAAATAAAATAGTACGTTTTTTTGTGTACAATTAAAACGGGTAAAAAAATATATTTTTATAAACAGATAAAATATTAAACATCTTTTCTTAGGGAATAAACAGTTAATCCAAAACACAATTATGATTTTAATTAGGAACCAATGATGGATATTTGTCTGTTTACATGCATCAAGGACATTTATTTTGAAATTGTCCAAACATAGGCTTTCAAGTTGATTCAATGCGTGTATGGCTATTTAACCTATTTAATGTTTGTTTATTCAGCGTGCCTAACTAAGATACTTCAAAAGTTTATAATTGACCTCTCATTCCTTAAAAAAAAAAAGTATTGCAACGTTTATAAAGAGGAAATCTATTATAAATTAGTCCAGATGAGAAAATTACAAATTAAACCGTACCATATTATTAATCATAATTCTTTATTAATACACAAAAAATATCATATAACTAAACAATTGATCCATAATTGGATGTGTACAAGTAGAATAATACGTGCAAGTGCAACAACATGAACATGTGCAAGGACCCTTGTAGTTGTAAGGTAAAGGTTGTATTTAGTGTGTGTAGAGTAGTGGTGTGAGAGACAACAGTAGCATTAGCATAAAGATAAGATGTTTTTCGGAAAATCAAAGGAGAAAAAGGAAATCGGGGAGCTCGATGTCGCAGGCATTCGAGGACTATCGAAAAGGGCAAAAGCTCAATTGGAAGTTTCCCCACTCAAAGTCAAAAGCTTCAAGACACAAAAACATATTTCTGCTAAACTAGAAAAGGGTTTCAAATCATCAAATCATCAAATCGTCCGTCATTTCATCTCTCTCTTTACCTTCAATTATTAAAACCTCAGCCTCTTAATACAACACTAGTAGGAGTACAATATTAACCTACTAATTTCCCTTACTAAATTTATATTAAAATGCAGCCAGATCTGGAGATATAATAATTAAATCATAGAGTAATCCTTTTTTTAATCTTTGTTTCTCGTATGTATGTATATAATGCGAGCGAGCCCTAGAAGGTTGTGCTGGGTTTAGTAGTTTTGTGCTTGTATGTTCATGTGTTGTGTTTGAGTATGTGTGCTCATATGCTTGTGTTTGTGTAAGAGATAGAGTTTGTGTGTGTGTGTGTGAAACCACAGAATCCCAATGTTGGTGTCTGAACCTCTTGTGCCTCTATCTTGTTGGATCATCTTCCTCCATCATCAACTCATTACTATAATTTATAATAATCGACGTCCCTCCTTCTCCTCCTGTTATCTTTGGCTATAGATAGAGAAAAAGAGGGGTGTTGTTAAAGTAAGAAACAGCGAGAGCAGTTGAGAAATTCTATTCATCTATGGCGGCGAAAGCTTTTGGTTTAGTGGGTGAGGGCGAGAGCTACGGCGACGAGGAAACTAACGAACTTGGGCTAATGCATTCTTCTCACGGCGGAAAGATGTTGAGAAAGAGGGCGGCGTCGGAGATGGAGTTCCACAGCAGCGGCAGCAGCAGCACCACCAACGCGAGGTTCTCGCGGCGGACTGCCGCCACGAACGGCGGTGATTACGTGGCGGTCAATGTTCCAGCGCTTCATCTTCCACTACCTCTCCCTCCTAATCCAGTAGCAGTAGCATCATCAACCAACTACTCCACTAGTGGTAATACAAGCACTAGTAATTTCAATATATTGATGACGTCCGCGAAAGCAGCCGCAGCTTCCAGTCCTTATTCTCAACAAATCGGTTCTTCTTCACCTTCTGTGTGTGTCTTCTCCGGTCTGCCGCTGTTCCCTCCGGAGAGAATCAATCCGTCTGGAATGGAGGAGAACGGCGCCGCCACCGCCACAGCATGGATCGACGGAATCATTAGAGATCTCATTCACACCTCCAACCACGTCTCCATCCCCCACCTCATTCTCAACGTCAGAGAAATCATCCACCCTTCCAACCCCAACCTCGCCGCCCTCCTCGAGCACCGCCTCCGCTCTCTCGCACCCGACCACCACAGCACCACCCGTAGATCATCCAAGGAACCACCACCACTCAACAACTGGGCCCACCCTGCGTTTAGCAATCCCGATGAGTCCTCGAACGATTGGTTCCTCGACATTCCGGCTCCTGCAACGACCGCGGCTGCAGTTGCTGCCCCTATTGTGCCCGAGGCGACGGAGCCGCCGCAAGAGCAGCAGCAGAAGAGCCCGTCTACGACGACGACGTCCCCATCTACAACCCTAGAGAGCATTAGGGAGAGGAAGCATGAGATGCGTCAGCAGGAGAAGGACGAGCAAGGGCTGCACCTACTGACGCTGCTGCTACAATGCGCTGAGGCAGTCTCCGGCGACAACCTCGAGGAGGCCAACAAGATGCTACTCGAAATCTCCCAGGTGGCGACGCCCTTCGGAACGTCGGCCCAGCGCGTGGCAGCCTACTTCTCGGAGGCGATGTCGGCTCGAATAGTGAGCTCGTGCCTGGGGATATACGCAGCGCTCCCCACGGTGCCGCACGCCCACAAGCTCGCCTCCGCCTTCCAAGTGTTCAACGGAATCAGCCCCTTCGTCAAGTTCTCCCACTTCACCGCCAATCAGGCAATCCAAGAAGCATTCGAGAGAGAAGATAGGGTCCACATAATAGACCTCGACATCATGCAGGGATTACAGTGGCCCGGCCTCTTCCACATTCTAGCCTCCAGACCCGGAGGGCCCCCCTTCGTCCGCCTCACCGGCTTGGGGAACTCCACCGATGCTCTCCAAGCCACCGGCAAGCGCCTCTCAGACTTCGCCGACAAGTTGGGCCTTCCCTTCGAGTTCTGCCCCCTCGCTGATAAAGTCGGCAACCTCGACCCCGCCAAGCTCAACATTGGCAAGAGAGAAGCCCTTGCCGTTCACTGGCTGCAGCATTCCCTCTATGATGTCACCGGTTCCGACACCAACACTCTTTCCCTCTTGCAGAGGTAGGTTTTTAATGCACTCACTCACTATGCTCCTTTTAGCTATTGCTTTTTAGTACAATCCAAAATTACGTGAAAATTGTGAAGAAAGTAAGATTTAAAGGCTGTCCCAGCATCATGATTCGGCTAAAGATTAGTTTGATTGTGAATTATAATTATGGTGTCAAATATGCAGATTATCTCCCAAGGTGGTGACGGTGGTGGAGCAAGACCTAAGCCATGCAGGTTCCTTTATAGGGAGGTTTGTGGAGGCAATCCACTATTACTCCGCGCTGTTCGACTCGTTGGGCGCTTGTTACGGGGACGAGAGCGAGGAGAGGCACGTTGTCGAGCAGCAGTTGTTGTCAAGGGAGATACGGAACGTGCTGAGCGTCGGGGGTCCGTCGAGGAGCGGCGAGGTGAAGTTCAACAACTGGAGGGAGAAGCTTCAGCAGTGTGGGTTCAAGGGTATATCTCTCGCCGGCAATGCCGCCGCACAAGCTACGCTTCTGCTCGGGATGTTCCCGTCGGACGGATACACACTCGTGGAGGATAACGGCGCCCTCAAGCTCGGCTGGAAGGATCTATGCTTGTTAACGGCCTCTGCGTGGCGACCTGCGTTCAATGCCTAATGTGTCTGCGTTTTCTTTTCCTTTCTATTCATATCAAACTTGTTATAATGTCTCGCTTATTCCTTCCTTTTAAAGGGAAAACGTTACACATTTGTGGCTTTCCCTATCTCCATACATCATAACATGGTTTACTTGCAAACAATAATTGGTTGGGTTTCACGTTTCTGCACTTTCATATGTAGTGAGTGATAAACAAGCAGATATCTTCTCATAATCTCATATATATAAACAATTCTTACAAGAGCACCAAAGCAAGTGTAATAGCTGGTACAGCCATACAAACAAATCAAGGATAAAAAAAAGAAAAGAAAAGGAAAGTGAAATTACATATTAGGGACTACACCAATGTAAAACTGTACCAAATTTTTTTGCAAATAGCAACTGAATAAATTCTCCAAAGTACAAGTCTAGCTAGGTCCACAAACAAAGGCATTGTGAAGAAAAGTAGAATTTGCAATCTACTCATCTGTAGCAGGTACAACTGGAGGAATGCAGTCCACCTTGTACCGTATGACCTGCTCAAGCCCAAGCGGGAAAAAAGTAGGATGGATTCAAGAAATAAGAATTACCCAGTTCAGATTCACAAAAACTGATAGAGGGTTCATGAAAATGTAACGTTTGCCATTGATTGAATATTGAAGTATGGTATGGATATGTTATGATCAACAGGGTAATGGGTAAAAATGGCCTACGGTTGTGATACACCAAATCTCAGTCTTTATTATTATTATAGTCGTTCTAGAGTCTTGAAGCTGCTGGAAATTACTTATCTTTTCACTCGTGATTAACTTATTATTATAGGGACCACGGTTTTGGAACTGCTAGAAATTAGTTATGTTTTCATTTTCTATTATCAGCATGTATTATAATATGCTCCAACAAGACATCATATTATGTACTGCATAATGCCTAATGAGAGTTTGATCAAATTATCATTTACTGATTGAATTTTTTTAGCATGACACTGTTATTCAGCAAAGTTATTCAGTAGCAAATACTCCATGGGTCTCACTTGAAGTGAGACGGAGGGAGTATGGAGGGAGTATAAACTATAGTATATAAGGTGGCACCTGGAAAGTTTGTTTTGGCACAGTTTACCAACCTTTTTGAAAAATGTTGAATGTGAATTATCCAATGTAAGCTTGTACTCTCCGGCGACGCATGTACAGAAGTTACCCTGAAAATGAAGTTAAACATTTGAAATCTTCACGGAGCAGTATATGGAATGATTAAAGAAAAAAGTTATACTCACCTGATCAGCTTCATAACGCCGATAAGGCAAGATTGACTAGTGTTCAGCAATAGACAGGGGACACGTTATAAACCAAAGTCCAAATCAAGTTAGTAACTAATGAAGAAGAAAGACACAGAAGTGGACCAACGGAGGACTGTAGTATAAAATGCAAAACAATTGATGAATAAGAAGAATTAAGAATTCTGATGCAATAACTGGAAAACTTACAGTTTTTCTTCCAGAACGATCACTGTATTCTATACTGAATCCAATGTCTGTCTACAATATTATTTAAAAAAAAAAATATTAATATTAATAAAACTCCAAATGGAATATTCAAAGTGAAAGCCTAGTTGTGTCTCACAACTATAATCTTAGTGACATAGTGCCCTCTATTTATGAATAATACAGAATTTTAAGCATCTAGCTTTGTGAATTTTTTATCATTTGCAGATAAACTTTGCATAATCTCACGTTCAAATTAATGGCAATATGTAAAAATATGAGAAGCTAGCAAATATATATGTAATGCCACATTAGCTCCAAAGATATCAATTAGCAAAGTGCACTATAAGAACAGATCCATGATAAATCGGTTAGCAAATTGCCCTTGTGTTGAAACAAATTAAATGAAGAAAAGTAATTGGTGTGTCCTATTGCCTGCTAATTAAATAAAATTGGGATAAGCCTATTATTTAATACTAATTCCAGAGCAACAATTTTTTCAAAAAGATCATTACTTCTGCAAAGTCAATACACATAATGAATCACTGCATGTTTCCTAGCATCAAAATAGAACAAGAAGGTATTTCAAGAAAAAAATTTACATAAATATAGTAAATTATAAAGGTTACATTAAGTACTGTATCTCTTTAGAAATGGTGTTTAGTAGGGCAGGGCGTAAAAGTAAGAAACTAAATGCTAGAATTTGTTTTTTTTCGTTTTGTTTTGTTTGAGTAAGTATAGAACTAATGATTCCATAAATTTGAAGATTGTACTAGTCCAAAACGATGATCAACCAATAAAACCAATAAATAGTAACACGCGATGCAAAATGCTAAACTAGTTTACATTAATAATTAGCAAAAGTTTGAAGAGAATACCACACTCAATTTGCCCTGCACAAGTAAGAAATCCCAAGCAATGTATGAATTTATTGACTCCACTGTTAAAGACACCTAAAAGAGCAGAAAAAATCATTCAGGCAGACAGAGAATGCTAAATCACCAACTAATGCATCAAGCCAAGAGTGACAATATGGAAACAAATATGCTAAATAAATGTGTGTATGCGTATGTCTATATATGTAATGTATTTATAGACTAACTAAACCCAAATTTCTTTCCCTCCATCACTCTTCAAGCCGCAGAGAAGCCTGGACTTTCCTTCCAGCAGGCAGCAGCCCGTTTCCCCTCCCCTCTGCAGCTGCAGGAAGTTCTACATGAAATCACCCCCCCCCCCCCCTCCATTCTCTCTCCTGTATGAACCCTCTGCCACACTGATCTTAACACGCCTCCTTGTCATTGCAATCTAGTCATGTTCAAGAGACATTCCTGCTCGATGCCATCACGTTCATGCAGTTACCGCCAAGTCATGCACCACCCTCACATTTCAGGTTATTTTGGTCACTTTGGCTAAAAAGTAATAGTCTTATGTTGGTAACTAAACAAAATATTTTCACTATCCAAAATGACACAATATTGGCTCTTATACTAGAGGGTTGTGATGCAGTAGGAACTAACAAATTGAAATAATAGAAAGCGAAAGAATATCTGAATCTGTGTCTATGCAGATGAGAGAATATGATGCATATGCGCTTGATGTGCCAGAAAAAAAAAATACCTCATGAGTTTCCCCTGCTGGAACGATTATTTCCTTGTAGTTATCTGTTTTCCTGCGAACAACAATCTGTTAATGATCCAAAAAAAGAGATTGGTACAAATTCAATAAATTGCACATTTTCAGGGAAGACCTGGTTGCTAATGTACCAGCTTCTTCTGCAGTAATAAGAAAAGGAGAATTTGAGAAAACTTCCCTGTAAAACAGATATTACAGTGGCAATAAATGTTAAATCACATAAACATTTTGCCTGGAGACTGGAGTTATGCCATATTCACCTCATCAGTTTAAAAAAAGGTTTTTTATCTTCAAAATATGGCAGATGCATATGGTGATATTAGAGCAACAGAGAGCCTTAGACTCTAACTAAGAATATACATTACCCAATAAATTTGAGAAACCTTTCCAACTCAGATGTATAGACATTAGCTGCTTCTTCCAAAATAGAAATCTGATGTTTCTGCCTGAAAATTATATAAATGCCAGAAAAATATTACCAGACTATCAGCATGTTAAAAGCTGATCTGAATGTACAAGAATCTTCTTAAGCTCACAGTTTTCTAGTTTCAAGACGTCTCCAAAGCAGAGATATAAATAGTCGAATATTATGCACCAATTTTGTAAGACTATACAGAGGTGATCCGTATCGTTGTCGCTGCTCCTCCATGGGCCTGGTGGTAAGTTGAATTCAGAACAGAAAGGAATATAATGTTATATGATCCTCTGAACTTGAAAGATCGGCTCAGTGAGAAAATAATTTATTGTCTTTAGAGGATTTGTTAAATGCAAGTGTATACCCTTGATCATCGTTAATTTGCCTCACAAAATCCATCAAAACCTGCAACACTTGCACCATAGTGAGACGGACAACACGGACAGAGAAAAAGTAACTAGTGAATTTATTTCAAAGGTCTAATATAAATAAAAAATAATAGCTAATGGCCCCTAAAACCCCAAATTTTCACCAAATTCTGATTTTATCTGCCAAGAAAAGATTCTACCCCTAAATATCCACACTTCTGTTTCATTTAGATTTTAACTGTGATGCTAATATTTGATTGCTTATTTCATTTTTTTTCCGATGGTTGTTAATGGTACGTTAGATGACGTTTTTTGGTAAGTTAAAAATGAGATCATTTATTTGTATTTGTATCGTCGATGTCAAAATATTGAACTTTTAGGATGCCGAGTCACCTTAATTTTGGATGAAAATCGATCTTGTGGTTAAAATGAGAATCAATTGAAAGTTTAGGGTTTTAGGAACAAATTTTTTTTATGGCAGTTAAAACCAGAATTTTGTGAAAATTTGAGATTTTAGAGTTCATTAAGCCAATAAATGAAGAGGAAGATAAAATAAGTAAGACTCAACATCAGAAAATGTATAAATAACACTGTACGGCTGCATCGAGTGAATTAAGACATACTTGAGGTACTCCGACCAAGTACTTCATCAGCGTCTTATAAACACCAGTTGCAGAACCAAGCTCAGCCAACTGCCTCCTTCTGCATAAACAAGACTTAAGACCAGATCAGTCATTTTCAGGTCCAAGCAAACAGATAGGTCATAGGTGTTACAAAGAAAACCCACCTTTCCAACTGTTGCTTCCACAGGAGAGCATACTTATCATGTATGCTTCCACCGGAGCCGATTAAAGCATCAACAGCAGCCTGTTTGTTTCTCTCGGACCGCTCTTTCTGCTGCTTGATTATAGTACCCCTAAAATCTTGTGGCATGTAGGTCATAACTGCATTCGCACACGATAACTACACTGACCATATATGCCTAGTATAATAAACATGAAATAACTAACTTTGACCACAAGTCTCTTTCAAGTAACAACACTGATATACTTCTGAAGATGATGATTAAAGTAATCTATCATGACGTACAAATTAGCCAACAACTTGTTGAGGATTCAAGCAAACTAATCACTATGACTTCATTTAATGAAAGCTAACCTATAGATTTTACTTTTTCTGAGAATAATAATCTGCTGACAACGATTCACAAAAAAAATTGCATTGTTTGGTTGTAGACAGTAAGGAGCTTCTGAGGAAGAACAATGCTAATCATATAATTCCTACATCATGTTTTGATCGATCGCCGATTTTCGAAGTGAGATTTGCACGATGATTTGAAAGTAAACGAGACGAGGTTTACGTGGTTCGACTTTTAATGAAGTCTACGTCCACGGAGAGGAGAGCTCTTTTATTATGAATTAGATGAGAGCTGAAATATAGATTACAGAGAGTGATCATCCATCCCCTTAATTTTAACTATCATCTAGTATTTATAGATGAGAGAGGCGGTTTATGGCTATTTATAGTAAGTAGGCCGTGCTATTGGGCCAGCCGAGCTGCTCTTGATGGGCCGAGGTGTTGGGCCGCCGAGCTGCTTCTGGGCCTTGGGCCTTATTGATGGGCCATATCCTATCTGGGCCTTATTGATGGGCCATATCCTATCACATCCCCCCCTCAAGAGAAGATCGGCACCGAGGTGTAGATCTTGACGAGGTGGGTGTGTTTGGACGAAGTGAAGATCTGGGCGAGGTGGAGATCTTGTAGTTGCTGAAGTCGAAGTGAAGCTCTGGCTGAAGCCGAGGTAGAAGTGACTCTCTGGCTGAAGCCGAGG